>RJVU01018281.1:1283078-1319024 GCA_003731715.1 Anabarilius grahami
ATCTCTTTTAATTTTTTATATTATTTTATATAAATATAAAATCAGTTTAATAATTAATGATAAATTATTATTATATTACTTTAAATTATAAAGAAATATATAAATTTATAAAGGTACTCACCAACAAACCAAAGGTACTCACCATACTCACCGATTTATAAAGGTATCACTGACAAATATATACTAACCAACCAGATGCTTTTTAAAATAAGTTGTGTTGCTCATCCCTACACAATATTACAAAATATATGTCTTATAATGTAATTTGAGCTCTGTTCACTTCCTGTCCCCAAGCATTACTCGTGAGCTGATTGTGGAGATGATACATAAACGATTTGAATTACAATTACTAGCTAGCTGATTTTACAAAAGCACAATGGCAGAAAGTGAACCACCCAATTCACGTTTCCGATACCTTTGGGCCTGTAACCAGGTGACTGTGCATATTTGACACAGTCGTGGCATCAGAGCCTTGAGTGGACAACACACGTTCAAATTACACAGCGTCTCAATTGCTGAACAGCTCAGCAAGCGCGACCCGAGTTCCTAAAATAATGTGACAGGTACAAGACTATATGTCTGTGAAGAAAAGGAATCAATTGCGAACGTGAGTGTACGTTTCCCTTTAATCAACAAAACGTAACACATATCTGCCGCACTTGGGCATAATATGGACCCGGCAACCACAACAATTGTTTTGCTCCCTTAAGGTTTCTCACACAAAGGTACCTCTCGTATCAATATTGGTCAGGGGACCCTCCTGCGCCTCCAGAGGCTCAGTATTAAATTTGGGCTCTTTGTGCAGCCGGGGGATTTCCAGCCTGTGAAACGGTGAGATGGATGGGAATGGGCATTGCTCCTCTGGGCAGAGTTACTGTCGCTGTGTGGGAAAAGGTCTCTCTTTCGCTCTCTCACACGAGCCGGGAATGACTGTCTCAGTCTTTCCTTTACCTTTAACTCAATCTGTCTCTCTATGCCTGTCTTGTCTTCGTCTTTGGGAATAGGTAGTGTAGATACCGTTGGCCGATCAAGTGAGGATGCTTGTTCCATAGTAACATCGGAAGTAGATGTCTTCTCCTCTCTTGTCAACTTGGTTCTGGTTATGGATCAAACTGGGCAATGGACCCAAGACTTGTGTGCCAACGTTACATCATTTTTCTGTTGCTTCATTAGCTTAAAGCCACATGTTGTTGGACAATGTTTTTGAAAAACACTGAATTTGAGTGAACATTAAGCAATAATTACAAGCAAAAGAGCTGGATATCTGCATATATAAGAAAACTGCATGTTATATTATAAAGATTATAAGTACATTTTACAAGAAAATACTGTTTTAGTCTTTCTACTTAGAAATGTACACATTGAATTAAACTTAAAATTAAACTAGCAATTTATGAGTGAAAATGGTTTCAAAGTAATATATCATTTCTTTTCAGAGTGTTAGCAATAAGCGTAGCTAAAATAGTCTGCAAAATTGTATGTCAAGATATTGTGTCAATAACATTTCAAATCGGCAATACAATCTGACAACAATGGTATCATAATTTTTCCTTCTTATTCTCCCTCTGGTATCGTCTTCAAAAGCTTTTGCACACTCAACTTTTTTTTCATACAATGAAATTAAATGAGGACGTGCGCTGTTGAGTTGCAAAAATAAAAAAAAATCATACAATAGCTTTGACACAAATGATATTTGGATGAACAAACCATTTAAGTGAAAGGAAATGGCAACTTTCTCATTTAGACAGGCTATGATTCATTCAAACTACAGTGCGTTATTCAATCCTATAGTCTGTCTGTTAAATGGAATTTTACAAGAGCACATGTTTATTCAGCATTCATGAGCACCCAGACGGGAAGATAATTAGATATCCTCTCAAAAAGAAAGGAGCAACAGACAAAAAAAAAGAAAAGAAAAAAAAGATGGCAATTCTTCTGACTGGATTCTTACATGACTGATGTGGAAGGAATGTACTGTAGTTGGGAGATCCGATGTCTCCGGTACCAAATCAAGCCTGAATGACGCCTGTCTTGTCACTGTCACTATACCTGTTAAAGGCACTGACAAAGCAACTACATTAGTGTTTTCCATTTTAAAGGGGACCTATAATGCCCCTTTTACAAGATGTAATATGTAAAAGTCTCTGGTGTCCCTAGAATGTGTCTGTGAAGTTTCAGTTCAAAATACCCCGCAGATCATATATTATAGCTTGTTAAATTTGCCCCTATTTGGGAGTTAGCAAAGAACATGCCGTTTTTGTGTGTCTCTTTAAATGCAAATGAGCTGCTGCTCCCTGCCCCCTTTCCAGAAGAGGGCGGAGCTTTTTAACAGCTCGTGCTTCGGTTGCTCAACAACAACAAAGCTGGAGAATCTCACGCAGCCAAAATTATGATTGTCAGTAACGGTGTTCAGAGTCGGACACTGATGGAGAGACTCAGGAAGAAGTTACAACTTTCAGAATGCAACTGGATGTTTCTGAATGGATAAATATATGTAGTTGCTGTGGAGTTGATTCAACTTGTCGATTAGCATGTGCCATCATGTTAATCTTTTGTGTGAATCCAGCATTGAATTGACCCTCGTTTGTGAAGCAGTCCGGCGTAAAATGATGGCATGGCAACAACACTCTACTACAACAACTCTCTTCTCTAAAGCAGCCCAACATGGCCTCGCCCCCTTTGTTGCGTGTTCTCGGCGGCAAGGTTTATGTAAATTTTAGGAAGAAGCTTGTTTTAGTCCCTACCAGCTGTATGTTGTAGTCCATAAACAAATAAGTATACAAAAAAACTCAAGTGACTTTGCCACAACGGTAGATGTGATTGGATAACTGGACTAACCAGGGGACCAAATTCATTGCACAGCATCTCAAATGCCTGAGCCAAAGCCTGTCAACAGAATGTTTTAATATAAAGACCTTTTCTTTTTAATATAAAGACCATTTCACAACTTTGAATGGAAACATAGCTCTAGGCATTAAAATGTTTATAGACCCCTGTACTATCACATCAGAAGGAAAACATTTGCTAAATGATAGCTAATAGTAACATCCTCCTTTCTATAGTGTCTTTAAAATGTTGACTGCAGCTCCACCTGACATCACTGGCATGCACAGAACGCTGGTCCTGTTCCCATGACTTGCTCTACAGCTCCCCAAACCTCAGTGTAAATGAAAGCTGCATTCCTGTGCAGCTCAGTTCAGATTACCTGCTTTCTCTAAAAAGTATACCAAAGTGCCCATGTGATGCAGGCATAAAAATCCTCCAAAATGATTGTTGTTGTATATTTGGCTCAGTTTGAGGCATTTATGTGACATGTTTTGTAGAAACAGACTCTCTTCTTTGTGAAAGGATTGACAGTAAACTGAGCCTATAAGTGGGCATTCGCTTTGATCTCATTGTCACAGCTTCATGGGAAGCCTTTTAACGTTTCCGACATATAGGCTTTAATCTGTTATGCATTTTTTTGATCCGTTCCCTTAATTTTGAGGAACAGAGCACTTATACAGTCATCGCTACCCATTTCAAACTACTTTAATGGCTGGTAGTCTCATGTTTCTCATTTTAAGGCACAATATGTAAGATTTTTGGATTTAAAATATCCAAAAACCACTAGAACAATGTTATATATATTTTGTTGACTTGTGTACTTACATTATCTCAAATGTTTCCAAGAATGTTTAAATTCAGAGAAATAAGCTATTTTAACCAGGACATGGACCGTGTCCATGCGTTGCCTATCAATGACATCATAGCCGCGTTACCCTCGGTTTCTGGTTTTATTTTGCAGAAACCATGGAAACACAAAAGATGCTTTAATATATTATGTGTTTTATTAGACAGGTGAGCAACTGTTTGGATACATTAATCGACAGAAAACTAATAATGTTATCTAACTCAACACAGTCTTACTGTTTAAATCTCGTTTTCTTGATTTACAGTGATTACCATGTTTTACCATGTGTAATATCGATCTAGCTTACTGCAGTGTGCAACAAGTGTCTCATAGTAGCCGACGAGCGAATGCAGAGTAGCACTATAACAACTTTCAACACACAAATGTATCTAATATGATAAAACAGTGCTGCTTTACCCCACATACGCTTGACCGGAAGAAGCAGAAGCGGCGACTGAGGCATAATAAAAGTTCTGCTGCTCTCCATCCGTGTGTCGCACTCGTCTCTCATTAGCAATTGCTCCAGCTGCCTGGTTTCTGCTCTGCTTCATACTACAGTATCATTAATAATCTAATCCATGAACATGATTTCTTTCCGAGTCCCGTCCCGATTCTTTTCCACCGGCTGTAGGCAACACCTCCCATGATTCAGCGAAATCAAGGCGTCATCAAGCTATGCCATTGTTTTGAACGAGCGACCTCTAGTGGGGAAAATTTACATATTGTGCCTTTACAGACAATATCTCAATATCAAAATTTCTCATTTTAATAAGTTAAATAATTAAGTATTTATTCATTAATTTTAATGAATTTTTATTTGACTAAACTTCATTTTTGGCCTATAAGTGGGTATTCGCCACTTTGATCTCATAGTTTCATTGTTTCTGACACTTTATTCGGTAATGCAGAATATGTTTGATCTGTTCCCTTATTTTTGAGGAACAAAGCATTTAGGATATTCTCATTGCTACCCATTTCAAACTAGTTTAACGGTTTGCAGTCTCATGTTTCAATTGGAAGTGACAACTGTACAGTCAGGTGACGGGTGAGTGGAAACCCGATCGATCCTATTAGATAGACAGCGGTCGGGAAGAACATGTCAGAGCATCGCTCCGCGACGACACTTTGAACATCACCCTCGTCCCTTTGGTCAGAAGTTCATCCATTCCGCATTCTTGACTAAGGGATAAAGCTGCCCTAATCCCTTTTACCAGGTAGCCAAAGTTGGCAAGCGCTGCCTAAGAATTCCAGCAGCATTCCAGGTCAGGGAAGTTGCTAGGGGCCTGGCTGCACAGTCCCGCACAACAAAGGAGAAACTCCCATTCAAAGAAAAATAGGGTTTTAAAGTTCTGTGAGAAAGTCGGCTGCCACTGAGACGGGTGTCATGTGGAATGTGACACATTTGAGGAGGGCTTTGGGAGCCGTCGGCGCTCAGAGAGGCAAGGGGCCGCATGGAGCCGGCCCTCGAGACCAGACCGGCCAGGAATCATGATGTGACTGGACTAGGCTATGCTTAATCCCATAATGAGCCAGGCTGCGGAGTGACACGAGTGGAGTGGCTTTGAGGTGAATGTCAGCTCACCTGCTGTAGCGAGCTGATGGGGGCGGCGCACGCGCCTGACCTTATTAACGCAGATAATAATGGTACACCATTAACCAAAAGTTCATTTTTAATTCAATACAATCTGGGTTACTTGACGTCATTAATCAGTCAATCAATCAATCAATTATACTATTGTTTTTTATTTTATCAATTTATTAGTAACAATAATTAATTATTATAAGGGCGAAAAAATTGTGTGATTTTAATGCAGATTCTTGTAAAATATCTTCAGATTGAAGAGAGATGCTTTTCTTTAAAGTTTTAATTTTAAAATGAATTATAATATGAAATAATGGGAAAAAAAAGTTTATGTAAAATTTACAAATGTGTGTGAAATAGTTTTATTTATATACAAAAATATTAAGCAGCGCAACTGTTTTCGCCATTTATAATAATAAGAAACATTTCTTCAGCAAATCAGCATATTAATGAAAATTCAGCTTTGCGTCACAAGAATAAATTACATTTTAAAATATATAATAAAATAGAAAACAGTTATGCAATAATATTTCACAATATTACTGTTTTTACTGTACTGTATTTTACTGTATTTTTGCTTTGGTGAGCATAAGAGCTATCTTTCAAAAATATTAAAAAAAAATCTTACTGATCCCAAACTTATGAATGGTTCAATATATTTTATATTATGAAAAATAATAAGTGTGATAAAAACCATGTCAAAAAAGTGATTTATTATAATTAAAAATTAATTAAACTTATTTAATTTATCAAAATTAAAATGTGTTTTTAGACATTGTCTTAAAAAAAATAGTACTCATAACTAATTATTAATAACTATAATAATATCTTGAAAATATTTACTTTGTATTAATAGCATGCCTTTTTCTGCAAATTTCTTCTTCTTCTTCTTCTTCTTTTACCAATATAAATATGAGAAATATTTTCAGTTCAATTAAATTTAAAATCATCAGCACCATTCAACCAATAAGCCAGCAAAAAGTGATGGAAAAATGTATCATTTATGATTTATTAACTCTTTTTGATCCACCTTCAAAACCATGTTAGATTGAGTTGAGTTATCTATTATGTGACATTTCCATGCCAAACCAAATATTCAACACGAAAAAATGTAGGGCATAAAGAAAAAAATGGGGTTAGTTGTGAAGTCACCCATAAGTGAGAAGAAACTAAATGAGACTATTTCATATAATATGAAGCAACCAAAAGGTCATCAATTTAGTGGCACTGCAGGTCTAGAAGAGCAAACGGCTGAGGCCTGCTTTGTTGGCAACTTATTGCCAAAGTGGCCTTTCGTAGCAAACTCAGAAGAGAAGCAGCGCTGCACCTCGAGCAATGCAAAAAACTTTCTTTGATTCTGCTTTATAAGGCAGAGGAAATATGAAAAGGTGGATTTCTCAGAAATTCTTGTGGGGCATAAAAGAGGAGGGAAAACAACAACACCACACCAAGCGCAGAGCAAACGTCAATGTTGGTTGGGTGATAGGGGCTTTTTCCACCCTGCCAACCTGGGCTCTGGGCCCATACCACATGAGAGGAGGGTGGAGCAACACGCTCGCTAAAACCCCTCATCTGCACTATCAGAGTACTCAAGCGTTTATGCTTCAAAAAGGATGCAAAGCTATCAAAAAAGTGGTCCATACGACTTGTGCACTATCTTCCAAGTCTTCTGAAGTCTGATAGCTTGATGTGAGAAACAGACCCAAATTAAAATTGACTCTTTCCACTCCAGAAGGCAGTAAAACAATACGACTGAATCATTCAATCAATGAGCTGAACTTCAGAACCAGATCAATTTGCTGTGTAAATTGATTTTTCAGATTAGAGTGAACTGGATCTACTGATTCATTTGAAAAGATGCAAATCAAAAGATTCGCACACAGCTTTCAAATGACTTAAATGGAATATAGCACATGACTCATATTGCTTACATTTATGACAGTTAAATGGCAGGTTTTTTTTAAAGCTTGAAAGTTCCAGGCCAGCATCTTCTAAAAGTCATAGAGGTTTGCAATAACAATTTCATTTTTGCATGCACTATCCCTTTTATCTAAAAGTCTATGCAAAATGCAAATGTTAGCTATGGCTAAATACAAAATATTGTGCATTTAAACATGATATATACATTCATATGAATATTTCATATGAACATATCTATGTAGTAATATATATATATATATATATATAATTAAGATTTTTTATGTTTTTGAAAGAGGTCTTTTATGCTCATCAAGACCGTATTTGTTTGATAAAAAAAAATACAGTACAACTTGTATAATATTGAGAATTGTTATTACTATTTAAAGTAAGTGTTTTCTATTTTAAAATGTATTCCTGTGATGGCAAAGCTGATATATACTGTTCTTTTGAACTTTTTTATTAAATCAAAGAATCCTGAAAAAAATTCCACAAAAAATGTGTTCAACATTGATAATAATAAGTATTTCAATTTCTAATTCTAATAATTATAATTCTTACTATTTCTAATTATTAACAATTGAGCACCAGTAATAGCTGATAATAACTGAGCATCAAATCAGCATATTAGGAGGAGTTGAGAAGGATCATGTGACACAATGCTGAAAATTTAGCTTTGGGAATCAGCAATTCATGAATTCATTTATTATTTTTCTTCTTTTTTTTTTCGTCTGTGAAGAAAATGTGATTGGTGCTTGTCTGTGCAAGGAGAAAGTGTTGGTGTCCTTCACTGGGGACGTAGAGCACCTGTGGGTGGGATACTGTGATCAGCCTTGCTCTCTGCTCTGCCTCCCAGCTGATGCATCTCACAAGGCAAGCGGCCCAAGGTTAACATCAGCAATACATGCCAGAAGAGCACCACCTTAACCTCCACATGCATACTTTCTGCGGAATCCAAAAAATGACCTCCACGGTACATTTCAAAGGCAACCTGCCAGAATCTGACAACTTAAAGAAACAATTCACCCCAAAATTTATGGCATGTTCATGTACAAATCATTCTTCTATTCAATTAATCAGTTGATTCAGTTCACAAAAGCGGTCTATAGTATTTATTTACGACTTACAGACTCAAACTCACTGGAGAGGAAGATTATCAGTGAATAGCTTCAAATTCAATTAAATTATTATAAGGCATCAAAACATTTATGTTGATACTTTTATGTTGCTTTTGGTCCTTTTTGAAGCTTGAAAGCATTGTAATTGCATTGAAAAGAGCAACTAACACATTCAAAGTCTCTCCTTTTGTGTTCTGTAGAAGAAAGAAAGTCATACAGGTTTGAAATGACATGAGGGTGCACTGTAAAACCATGAAATTAATTAAAATTCACTTAAATAATAATTAAAGTTCATTGTACTTAGAAAAAAGTTGTGTGAACTCAAAATTTAATTGTAGTAAGCTGAACTTAATATGATTGAGTTGAGTTGCAGCAGATTTCTAATTCACAGCATGTGAAATGTTGAAATTAAGTGTTATTTTGTGTGTTTTTGCAGAAGATTAACATAGGCAAACATAAGTTAGTTTAATGTGTTATGTTGGGATTTACAGGGGGTTCTGTTATGTTAGTTTTGTAGGGTTACCATTGTGGTGAAGAGTAGAGCCTGTGGTTAGGTTGAGGATGGGCTGCAAAATATTTATGACCATATATACTGTATGTTGTTTGATTATATATATATATGCATGTATATAATGACAGTCTCTTTGATAGTTATAATAGCATGTGTTATTTGCTATCTAACATTTAACCAAGATCTGAATGTGATGTTTATGTAAATGAACTGTATGTGATTGAGATTATGATGAGTGGGGCGAGGCTGAGAACTGTGGGAGCGAAGGGATGCCGGTGATGTGATTGTTAACTTGTCACAAAAATTTTAAGTTCTACTAACTTAAAAAATAAGTTAGTTTACCTAAATGTTTTGAGGTAATATGTTTCCTCAAATGTTTTGAGTATTCTGAAAATTTTAATTTTCTGGTGAACTATCCCTTTAAGTCTGTTTTTTTTTTTTTTTTTATCCTTGAGCTGAACAGCCCCCAAAATGCTTGTGTTGTAAATATCTCTCCTCTTACAGGACATAAACTTCCAACTATCCTTCCATTCCATCTCCTCTCCCTACGTGTCCCTCTGGCAATGTTTGTGCATATCCATGTCAGCATTGTCTGGAGGGAAAAACCCAGATGTTCCCTCAGCTGACAGCATTGTGCTCGGCTGATGTACAGCCTCGAGTATCCGCACCGCCCCTCGGCTCTCTCTGTCCCTTCTCTTTCTGATCTAGACAAGGCAGTCTTTGCACCAGGCATCGGCTGTTCCTAGAAACACTGAATGTAGGCCGGAAGCTATGCTACGCTAGCTCCAGAATGCAAAAACTTCTGGCTCTGAGGACCTCCAAAAGATTCCTGAGGTCAGCCTGAACCCTGACATCACAACCTCCCAGATTCCAGACAAGCTCCTCTGGGAAAAATGTTGCAAAGAACCAACAAGAACTCTAGTATTACATAGCAAATTGTTTATCATGCACTACAGCTATTAAGAAGAGCTGAGGATAGGCATTCTGAAAAGGGTACTCAAATATCTGTGTCAATGACATATAAGAGAGTCCATGATAAATATATATATATATTTATTTATCATGGATTTAAAAAAAAAAATGTTTTGATCTAGTTTAAAACGTGTCAAGTTCTTACAAATGTACTTTGCTTTCATGTTGTTTTGGTATGGAAAAATTTCACCTTAAAAATGTCATGTGGGGCAACCATCAAGTAAAAATGAATAACATCAGATTTGGAAAAACTTTAATTGTACATTTTCAGTAATACAGTAAAACCGGTAATATTGTGAAGTATTATTATAATTTAAAATGTTATGGCAAAGCTGATAAACGCTGCTCTTATTTGATAAATCAAAGATTCCTGAAAAGAAATGTATCACGGTTTACACATTGATAATAAGAACCATTATTAATGAGCACCAAAAATAATTGATAATAATAGAGAATCAAATCATCATATTTGAATGATTTCGGAAGGATCATGTGACACTGAAGACTGGAATAATGATGCTGAAAATTCAACTTTGGGCATCAGTAATTTATTATTTTTCTAATAACTCTAAAAAGTAAAATTAAAACATTTATTTAACACAATTAAAAACATAAATAACATATATTCTTATACCTTGAATACATCTTTATTTTCCAAAAAGTTTATAAATATATTTTATCAAGCTTTTTTTGTTATAAATATCATAAATCATTAATTCATAAACATCAAAGTTTTTGGGGTTTCAATCACAATGCATTTCACAACCTTGCCTTGTCATAAAAAGGTCAAATTATTTGATATTTAGATATTTAAACAAAAGGCTTATCAAATATCACAAATTATTCATTCATAAATTTTAAAATATATATTTCATATAATTTTTGGGAAGTCATACCACTTGACATTTCACAGCATTAACTAACCTTGCCTTGTCATGTTGCCTTGTTGATATTTAGATATTTAAACAAAATACTTATTAACTTTGATGAATTATTAATTAATAAATATATATTTTTTTAAATAAAATCCTTTTTGGGGAGTCACACCACATGATATTTCTCAACCTGAACTACCCTAACCTTGTCATAAAAAGGTCAAATGATCTGAAATTTAAGATCATTAAGTTTTAATTCATAGTGTTAATATATAGTTTACGAATAAATATATATGTTTTTGGACAGTCGCACCACATGACATTTTAAAGGTCAAATTATCTGATATTGACCTTGACACACAGTCATGAGGATCTGCAGGGGTCCTCTCTATAGGATATCTTTTCCTGTTATATGTTTTTCTCCAGCATGCTGGTTGCACCACATGACAGCAGCATCTTTCACAAGCACTCAAAACCAACATGCAACACACTAAAACAACATAGATTGTCAAATTCACGAGTCATTCTAATGCAAATTCCCTCCTAGCCACATTTTCCCCAGTGCATTGAAGTAGGGGAAAGGTAAAAAGTGACAACAGTGATTCCCTGCATGGGAAGCTTGGTATTCCCTCCCTGGGTGGTGGGAAGGGAGGCCAGGGCAGACCTGTCCAGATGGACCCAGGCTTGGCGAGGACAAAGCAGGGTCAAAACAGAAACTGAAGTATCAAAGCTAAGTGGTCTGCTTCCCGAAACTTGGCACTTTGCAGCAGCACTAAGGGGGGATATCAGATAAACTCAACCCTGCTGTCGGAATGGCTGCGTGTAAGGAAATGAGGTGAAGGTCACGACCTGGAAAGCACAGGTCAAATGTGGTGGCCCACCATTGGAAAGCAACCCATGCGATCAGTGCTGCTAACCAGCAGATGGCCATAAAATCTGAGTCGAAGGTTGATGGAGAAGCAGGAGGGTCTCTGAAGGCCAATGTCCGGCCTTTCTGAATGCAATGGATACATAAGTAACGGGGCAACTGTCACATCAGGACCACCCACCGCCCGGGCCGACATTCCCCCTTCATCTCTCTGCTAAAACCAAAGCCTCATAAATGTCAAGATTAGGAAAGGAGAAAAAAAAGCAAAAGTGTTTGGTTAACAGAGACATCTGTGCATGCTTTCCAACAGCCGAGAAAGATTTCGAGAGCTTTCCCGCAATTTTCTCTACTTTAAGTATTACGTTTTTAAGTTAAAACGTGAGCATGTGTGAAATGTTTCGAGTCCAATCTCGTTTAAACTCGGCTGAAGATAGGAAAAGGAAAGCCTTCTTCCTTTTCTAATCCACGACTGATCCAGTCGTTCCACAAGGATAAACCTGGCAAACTGCTAGACAAGACCCTTCAGGTCGGTCCGGATTGTTTTCAGGCTGCTAGACGCTCAGATTCCGCGCACCTGATTAAAGCTGCGGCAAACCGAGAGCAGACAGATACAAGGTGGTCTTCCAAGATTGAGACTAATCACTGGGAAACGTATGACAGGGCCATCCGAGAGCTTAAGTGCCATGTTTTGTACAAGTTACCTAGTTTGCAGAGTGCTTGAACCATTGAGAAATGTAACAGGTTTGATCTTTGTCCAAAAACAATCAGGGGGATTATACAGCCACTTCCTCTTTGAATCAAGGACAAAACATATTGAGATGGTACATTAATGCTGGAATTATGTCTTTAATAACAACCTCTGACTTGTTCAAAGTGATGTCATGTAAACATAATTTATATTTTATACACATATCTAGCATAAGGACTTTTTGCACTGCTTAACCCCGGGTTATTATCGTTCTAAACACCGCTTTTAACCCCGGGTAAAGGAACATTTCACACTGGACTTTTCAGACTATAAAGGTAAGAATGTCTCTTCTCCACTCACTTGTCGCATTTTCTGTCAGCATTTGACATTTTTCCTCTCAAACGCTGAATTTACTGTTTATATACAATACACAGTGTCCAAAGCATGCAAATATGAGCATGTGATTGGTTGTCTGTTGCTAAGCGTCTAGTTCTATCATTCTAACAATGCATTGTTTCACAAGTTTGTCACCGCAATGAGGGGTTAACAGGGCTGGCACCACTTTTGCAGCATTAACCCTGCATTGTGGTGCCAAACTTGTGCAGTGTGAAATGATGCTGTGTTAGAATGTTACGACTAGATGCTAAGCAACAGACAAGCAATCATGTACTCATATTTACATGCTTTGGACAGTCACGGAAACATTGTGCATTGTATATACAGCAAATTCAGCGTTTGAGGGGGAAAATGTCAAATGCTGACAGAAAACACGATAATTTGAGTGAAGAAAGGACCGTTTTATTCTTACCTTTACAGTGCGAAAAGGCCATTCAGTATAAACTTGATAGTACAGTCGGCAATATGAGGATGCTCAATGCTAGCGCTATGTAAACAGGTCACATGCTGCATTTATAAAATCAATGACACTGACACCGCAAATATGCAAATAAAAACGTTAACCCAGGGTTTAGGAATGTACAATGTAAAACGACATCTTATGAATACCCAGGATTAATTGTTAACCCCGGGTAAAATATGAGTAGTGTAAATCATGAAGCATGATAACCCAGGATTCCATTTACCCAGGGTTTAGAATGACCCAGGGTTAACCAATTTAAGTGTGAAAAGCCCTATAGAGTTCATGAAGAGCATGCTTGAGATAAACAAGACGTGAGGGCTTTTCACACTGCGGTTAATCCCGAGTTATCATCATTCTAAACACCGCTTTTAACCCTGGGTAAAGGAACGTTTACACTTTTATTTTAGAAGCGGGTTTAGCACCGCTTTTTACCCGGGGTTATGAAACCCGGCTCCAGAGCAGGGTTAGCACTGCTTTTGTGGTGTTAACCCCGCATTGTGGTGCCAAACTTGTGCAGTGTGAAATTATGGGGTGTTAGAATGTTAAGACTAGATGCTTAGCAACAAATATCCAATCAATGACACTGACACTGCAAATATGCAAACAAAAACGTTAACCCAGGGTTTAGGAATGTACAATGTGAAACATCATCTTATTAATACCCAGGATTAATTGTTAACCCCGGTAAATTATGAGTAGTGTAAAATGTGAAGCAAGATAACCTAGGATTCTGTTTACCCGGGGTTTAGAAAATAGCTAATGGGTTTTAAAAATAGCTGCTAATAATAATAATAATGGATACCATTCGTACACTTATTGTTACTTATTGATTAGTACTGAACATTACAAACTGTAGTTGTGGTACAAGATGTCGCATTCCATTCTGAGTTTGAAAACCTCCTCAAGGCAGGTGTCATTACCAACACAATCGGCTGACAACCTCCTTTCCATCTCTCCAGATGATCCCATGACTTAAGGTGCCTCTGGGTAGAAGACCAATCTAAGAAAGGAAGTCTAAACCTCCATTCAGTTCATATCTTCATAGTGACGTGTCCCCAGTTACTGCCCACAGTTACTGCCCACAGTGCTTTAAAAGGGATCTCATGAGGATATCCATAGTTTCTATTGAAATTGTGCCATTACAGAGATTACAAATAATTAATTTGAACAAATTATTTAAAATATATTAAAAGTTGTATAAACAAAAATATAAAAAATATTACTAAATGTATTTTTATTTTTTTTAAATACAATGATACAATTTTAAAATATATTAATACTTTTATCAAAAAAGTTAAACAAAAACACAATATATGTAAAGTCTTGTATGAGGATAATGATTCTTGTATAGGGGTTTATTTTCCAATAATGAAGACTACTTATTAAACAAATATAAACATTAAATACTGATTCGAGGTTAAATTATTTGCGTATGTGAGAAGAAAGTGACGGCAGAGCTAATACAAATGAAACTAACATATCTATGTAGGGAATCGGTCTCCGGGACAACGAACAAATACACAAATACACAGCGTCATCTGATAACAGAATGGCCAATCAGAACGAAGACCGAGAGTGGATTCCTAACATATTGTTCTTCCTATCACTTAAACATGATTACTTGAAAACTAAAGTGTTTAATTAGAAGACATTTAATCATTTCTTTAATCACTTGATAATAATTAGACAAAATTGTGTAACATAAAAGGTAATTGAAGTCACATGACTCAATTTTGACAGTTTTAATGATGACATGATAGACTAAAATGTCATAAACAGGAACAACACTGGCAATCTTGTTGTTTCTAAACCATTTCCTGTGCAACGTTTCTTTTTTATTACAACTCACATGTAAAGCACAGAAAATACTTTTTGTTTACATTCAAATCTAATTTCTGCAGATGCGCCATCGACTCTACAGTTACACAAAGTGCTCGGCCACCAGATGGTCATTTGGCTCCGACAGACACCTGGTATCAATGAACGGTAATTATTATATAACCAAACTAGTGTACCACCATGTCACTGTTCCCAACAGATGAGAAAGCTCTCAATACATCCTTCCTTATTTGATGACAGCCTGTTATAATCATCAGTTCAACACACAGCTAATGTTTACAGTGCCACAAGCCACAGACAGGGGCCAGGTGAGGACACCTAACTGCTTATTCACGAGTGCTCTGCGTCTGGAGGTACCATGGGGATGACATCGCCGCTGACATGTCAGCTGTTGTCTATTGTGCCATATTTGGTTCACCAACCATATCAATATTGAAGCAACAGAGGAGGAAACAAATGTGTGATACAATCGTAGCATCAACTGCCTCAAATTCTGAGAAGCCTGTTTAAGAAATACTATGATACTAAGAACCGGACGCGTGCGATGCTTTTGGTTTAACCCTGTTGAAACGCTGCAAACAGGAAGACATGCAAAATTTGTTTTAATACAACATTCTGCTTTTATTTTAGTGTTTCTGACAAGATAGCATGAGATCTGTATGCAGGGGCAGTCGTGGCCTAATGGATAGAGAGTCGGACTTGTAACCCAAAGGTCATGGGTTCGAGTCTCAGGTCCGGCAGGGATTGTCGGTGAGGGGAGTGAATGTCCAGCGCTTTCCCCACCTTCAATACCACGACTGAGGTGAGACCCTTGAGCAAGGCACCGTACCCCCAACTGCTCCCCGGGCGCCGCAGCAATGGCTGCCCACTGCTCCGGGTGTGTGTTCACGGTGTGTGTGTTCACTGCTGTGTGTGCACTTGGATGGGTTAAATGCAGAGCACAAATTCCGAGTATGGGTCACCATACTTGGCCACATGTCACTTCACTCACTCACTCACTCAAAAACATTTCAGATACACAACGCCCACCTTGCTAGTTAGATTCAAACATGATAATCCTCACCCATGATGAATGATAACCAGGAAAACCCAGCGAAACTGGCTGACCGGGATCTACCATTACACATATATCCAAACCCTTCATAAAAATAAAGCAAAGGCATTTTTAGATACGGTCGGGCCCAATCCAGTTCATGCTGACCATCGTGATAGTCTGTTTTAAAGTTACTATGGTAAACTTCCAAGTATTCACGTTCATCTCTGGAAACAGCAGCACAAATGAGGTTAGAAGTTGACCATGTGTGTTCTAGTGAAATGTGTGGTTATTGGTAGGAAGCATCTACACATGTCATCGAGCTGAGACACGCAAAGCAACATTTACGACAGGCCTGTGTAATACGTCGGCGGCAGTAACAACAACAACTAATCTAAAACAGAGAGAGCTCATGTAGAAGAGACCGGGGCTAGTTGTCACATTTTTTGTGCATTCAAATGCTTATTGTCCAGAAAAAAAGATACAGTTGATTTGTGCAATGTTGTCACACTGTGGGGCAAGTTGTCACAATGGAATCTGCCATTAAACAGGATTTAATTTAAACAGTAAAATAATTATAACACACAAATACAGCAAAAAAAATCTATTAAAAAACATTTTAATTGATAAATAGTATACATTAAGATCATTTAACAACTTAATCATGTGATGTTTATTGAGAACAGAATTTACAAGAAAACCAAAATACAAAACCAATGCTAGTGAAAGCACACATTTGTGTAATTGGAATTCTGACTCGAAATCATACTAAAATGTCTCCCTTGTGACAGATAGTCTTCCCTATTTGTCGCATGTAAATTCCCTTGCATCTGACCTCATGTGAACAAGAATCCCGTTTATACGCGAAAGCGATACGAGAGAGAGACCGAGAAAGAGCAGTCGAGACAGCAGCAGAGCTCAGTGAGCACAGGGGCCCCTTTGCCTGGGAAGTTGGTTCAACGGTTGGGGCCCAGATGGCTCCACACCTGTGAGAGACCCAGCTAAAAGACATCCAAACTTCTCTTACAATATTACAGTCCTGAACAATACACCAGCTTTCCTGGCTTAAAAAAACCCACAATAACCCAAATGAAAATGAGCAATTAGTGTATTCAGTGAGTAAATTCATTCCAGTGCCGACTCTACAACAATGTGAACCAATGACGCGTATAAAAATGACAAAGACGTGTCAAAAATGAGGCGATGGGGCAGATGTTGACGCTACGCCATATGGCTACTCAAAACAGGCTTGTCCATGAAGATTAATGTAAATACTCCAGTTATTAACAATTACGCTTTAAGATTAACTTTGCGAGTCACAATGGCTGTTACTGGAATATTGCGCTCTTTAATATCAGAATTTGGGGAAACCAAATACTTTACCAAATGCTTTCCTTTTATAAACATATAGGCACTTTAGGTAATGTTGTTTTACAAGTATTGTTTTTTTGTTGAATATGGCAAATTCAGCTTAGACACCTCTAATTGAGATGCAAGATTAAATATTAAAAAAATTATATAATATATTGTAATATATTCACTTACAAACATTATAACTCATAATTACTATTTACAAAGATACATCCACTGAACTTTACAAATTACAAAAGTATAAAACATATGAACATAAAGCATATGTAAAAAACTAACCTGTATTACTAATACAGACATCATTTAATAATTTAATACAATTATAATTAAAAAGATATGTTTTTTTTTTAAAGTAGTCTCTTATGTTCACCAAGGCTGCAATTATAGGGGTCAAAAAACAGTCCTATTTTGAAATATTTTGATTACTAAAATAACTGATATCTAAAATAACTGTTTTCTATTTTAATATATTTTAAAATGTAATGGCAAAGCTGAATTTTCAGCATCATTACTGCAGTCTTCGGTGTCACATGATCCTTCAGAAATCATTCTGATATGCTGATTCACAGCTCAAGAAACATTTCTTAAAATTATCAATGTTGAATTTATATTTTTTTGTCTCGTGAGCATAAGAGACTTCTTTCAAAATATCTCAAGTGCACTTTAAAAAAATATGAGTGCTGAATTTACAAAAAATATAACTTCATCATTTAAAAAGTTCAATTATATTAATATCAAATGCCTTTTACTGAATCAAAAGCCCATAACTTTATCAGATTTATTTTAATATATTTTAAAATATAATTTATTCCTGTGATGGCAAAGCTGAATTTTTAGTATCATTTCATTTATTGATGTTGAAAATAGTTTTTGCTGAATATTTTGTCTTGTGAGTATAAGAGACTTCTTTCAAAAAAATCTATAACTTCATCATTTAAAAAGTCTTTTACTGAATCAAAAGCCTTTATTTAACATAACTTTAAACATAAGATTAACATAACATTTATTTAAATAGTAATTTATTCCTGTGATGGTAAAGCTGCATTTTCAGCATCTTTACTCCAGATTTCAGTGTCACATGATTTTACAGAAATCATTCTCATATGCTGATTTGCTGCTCAAGAAACATTTATTATTATCAATGTTGAAAAACAGTTTTGCTGAATGTTTTGTCTTGTGAGTATAAGAGACTTCTTTCAAAAAATCCTAAGTGCACTTTAAAAAAATATGAGTGCTGAATTTACAAAAAAATATATAACTTAATCATTTAAAAAGTTCAATTATTTTACTGAATCAAAAGCCTTTATTTAACATAAATATCAGATTTATTATTATGATAGGGATTGATGCAGCACATCTGTATGGTAAAATAGTTAAAATGATCTCTTAAAACATATAAAATATAATAAATCACTTTAAAAATCTCTATTAAATGGAAATAGAACTTTTAGAATGAATATTGTGACATTGTAAATACGCCCAAGAGCTTTTACCACCTCTGCGGTGTATCATATCATATTGACTTTCATAAGTCACGTTTCATGAATGGGGAGGCATATAGCATCATCTTAAACATCACCTGTAGGAGGGCATCATAAACACTACAGCACATGTAGAAACAGCAGGCATCGGGATGAACATGGCAAAGTATTCGCCCCATTCAGCCCGATATTACGAATGCAGCAGTTCCATCTAAAGGATGAAGCTGGTACTACATTCCACATTCAGATGCTTGTCTAACTGTACATTTCCTAACCATTATAATGAATTCCCTTTATTAAATCTACTTGTGACACTGAGTCAACTGGAATGAGAGTATAAAGCATGTCTAACATGCAGGGAAGCCCCTAGTCAATGACTGCGGGTATTCAGAGCGCTGTCCTCAAAGGAATTTGGGTATGACTGCATGTAATTGACCAGAGGTCCTGTGAATCCCGTGTGTTTGTTGTCAATGGAATTTTTCCGGCTAAGAAGCATGCATTGTCTCAGATTGAAATAAAACACATTTGACGCCTCACGTACACATAAACGCATATGGGCACGTATTTACGCCTCTTTACGTAAGTTGGGGCAGATGTTCAAAGAGTTTAGCACCTAATCAGTGTCTTTTTACCGTCAAAACCAAAAAAACAGGGCTGATTACAGTCGATAAAGTGACTCAATAGCGGTGAGCTGTGCGTAAAGAATGCGAAACATTACAACAGAGGATTGTAGTGCTTCAACCCCTGATAAACTCAAGCGATTATACCAAAAACAGTCCTGCATGGTATGCCATTCCCACTGGTTTAATGTACAAGGTTGGCTAAAGTCCTACAGTTCAGCAAGTCAGGACAGCGCCGCATGGGAAAGTGCAGCCTTGCTATGCTTGTCCTTCAACCGTAAAGGGAGAGTCGGGAGGCAATCTTTAAAAGTGGGCGCCACAGACGTGCACGGACTCATTCATGTCCACAGTGAGCATGCTGGAGGATGAGGTTTGACAAGGCAAGTTAGGCTGTTCAGGGACTGCTCCCATTGTTAAAGGGACAGTTCACCTAAAAATGAAAATGTATGTAGCCTCATGATGTTCCAGACTCAGTTATCCAAACCTCTTGCGGAAGCTCAAACTTGCTGCGTAACACACGTGAATGAACCTCATTAGTTCTCTTACGCGTCAAGAAAACATGTTTGAGCTTCCGTTTACCACAACTGATGTTTGAGTTGATGTATGTTTATGTGTGAATAAAAGCCTAAATTCAATCGGTTCATCATATAAAGCGATCAAGTCTCTTCAGAAAATACGGACTAAACTGCTCAATTCATATGGATTTAGTTTTACAATCTCTTTATGAACTTTCTGAAGCGTCAAAATGGCAGTTGAGTAGCTGTCTATGGAAGGACAGAAAGCTCTCAGATTTCATCAAAAAGATCTTCATTTGTATTCCGAAGATGAACGAAAGTCTTTGGGATTTGAAGTGACATGAGGGTGAGTATTTAATGACAGAATTTTCATTTTTGTGTGAACTATCCCTCATTGAAAATCTTGACATCTGCTCTGGAATGCTCATTAGAGAAGAAGCGATATCTGATTTGTGAATGGATTTACAAATCTGACTGAAATGGTTCTCGTGTTCAGCTCACTGATTCAATGATCTAGTCTTAGAGGTTAACAGCTCACCAGAGGGTGTTTATAGTAAATAACGACTTGGAATACAATACACAATTCACTTTTATGATACTTTTCCTTTTTTGAAGCTTGTAACTTCATGGAAAAAGAGCATATTTTAATTTCCACAAAAGCAAAAAAGTTAGCAGATCTGGAACATCATGAGGGTTAGTAAATCATGACAGAATGTTCATTTTTGTACACTGACATCCAAATAGTCAGCCGAACAAATAGGTATCCCTTTAATTCATTAGGTACTTATCATAACGGATGTCTGATTATTGCTCTGAAATTCCACCAGATTTAGTCACCAAAGGGGTTTTTGCAACACGTGAGTCAAAAAGCCACCAGACTGCCCTCTTGTGCATTGTTTTATAAATGCATAATAGAAAAAAAAAACACTTTTAGATCCAAGAAACCCACTCCAGTACCCATGCAGCATGCATGTCCTCTGTACAGCACGGATTTTGAGTTCTAACCGTTCCATTTACTGGAAAAGCAGCGACTTGAATAAGAACAATCTGGAGCTTGAAAGACGTTCACCTCAGTATATCCCACCATTCCAGCAGCTGACAGCTTTATGGTTCACAACGCAAAGCAAGTAGAACGGAGCAGCTCTCCAAAACAGCTCAAAGTATGTTTTACATGCCACAGCTAGCATACAAAAACCTTCCGTAGCACACTGACATTGAGACAAGCATGTGTTTTAGACCTGCTTCCAAGAAAGAAAGAAAGGACTTTGTACTGTTTTTTCATCCTAAGTGGAGTTTAGGAAGTTCAACTGGCCTGTTCTGAGGAGAGAATGTGTCAAGACAACAGCTGGCCCACTGATGGGGCCTTCTGTTCCCTGTTTCTGAGAAAGCTAGTAAGGACAAGATAGCTATGTCTGGCCAGAGGGAAATGAATGGAAGGAGAGATGAGAAGAGGAGAAGGCAGGGAGGGAAGGAAGCAGCTGGGAAGCTGATCACGTCTGCTTTGACAACATACTGTAGTAGCCATGGTCTCTCGGCTGCTAGATGGAGGGTAGGCCTTGCACAAGAACAGAATGGGGAAATGTGCAGGAGCCCGTGTGCGCACACAGGAAACCCCAAATGAAGTCAAAATTTATAATAGTGGGATTATGTAACAGGAAGCCATATCTCCATCTGCTCAAGAGCCAAGCCCTGGGAGAAAGGGGGAAATTACAGAATAATGCACTTCAGACGTTAATTCAACGCATTTGGTTCCACGGTTCAGTGACGCCCAATTAGACGGCAGTGAATTGACCACAGATAGCAGTCGAAACTTGTGTAGACTCTGGCAACTGTATCACCTCAAGAAATCTGTACAACTTTTCCTTTGGTCCATATCGGAAAAACACTGCCCCTGTCCCCAAGGCTAATCCTTGATTTATGGCAATGTCCAACTTTAATAACTGGACTTTTACAAATACTGAAGAAAATAGTTCACCTAAGTTCACCTAAGAACTACATTACAAAGATCCTTTATGGCCATTTTTAAGTTGTTCTAGGGCAGTGGTCTCAAACTGCCGGCCCGCGGGCCATTTACGGCCCGCCCTCCCCCTCCATCCGGCCCGCAACTGATCTCAAAAATAAAACATAATCCAGCCCGCTAAATTATTATTATTATTATTATTATTATTTATGGTTGCAATGGTTATTGCAACCATTAAACATTACCGATGCTCAAACGGCATCTTGGACAAATGTGTCTCAGCTGTGTGAGGAGAAGCGCTGCCAGGTGTCTGTCAAGAAACAGAAGAGTGTACAAATGTATTCAGGGATTGTATTTGTTCAGTACAGTGTTGTACAGTGCAAGATTTTAATGTTATTTAAGCTAAAATACTTCCACTAAATGTTAAAAACTAGCCTAATAATGTATGTAACAATGAGAGATTTTTATTTTTTGGCAAAAGTTGAAATAGCTCCAGTTTTTTGTTTATTTCTGACCCCTCCACGCCACAAGTGTTGCTGGTTTTGTTCCTAAATTACTATTTTTTTTTTATTCCATGCACCTTGTTGGATGTGAGAAGTTGCACCAGACTATTGCAATTAATAGTATTATATTATTATATTAGTAATAGTATTATATAATTAGTAGTATTATATTAGTAATAGTATTATATAATTATATTACAATCTGTAACAATGAGAGAGACACTGCTGTTTACAATTAGTATGGTAAATAAAATATTTATAGTATAGATATCAAAATATTTTAGTAGGCCTAACAAAATTTGAAGTAAATGAGAAATAATGCAAAGGAAAGTACATTTTCTGAAATGTTGCGCTTTCTTGCGCTTGAATGTTAATATGGCCCTCCTATGAGGTGTCAATCACAGAAACGGCCCCCCGCCAATTTGAGTTTGAGACCCCTGTTCTAGAGTGTTGCTAGGTGGTTGCTAGGTGATTGCTTACCAGTCCAAGTCGGATCGGATGAATGACTCAATCGGACTAAAAATCCTTAATGTAAATATCTCAATCGAACCGACTGAGCTCAATCCAATTTAAATTTTGATTGGAGGGGGCAGTGTAGATTCAATCACTAGGAAAAAACTAAAGCGTTAGTTCACCCAAAAATGAAATTTCTGTCATTAATTACTCACCCTAATGTTGTTCTACACCCGTAAGACCTTTGTTCATCTTCAGAACACAAATTATGATTATTTTTGATGAAATCCAAGAGGTTTTTAACCCCCATTGATAGCAACGTAATTACCGTCATTCATGGTCCAGAAAGGTAGTAAAGACATCGTTAAAATAGTCAACATGACTATAGTGGTTCAACCTTAATGTTATGAAACGACAAGAATACTTTTTGTGTGCAAAAACAAAACAAAAATAACGACTTTATTCAACAATTTCTTCTCTACCCTGTCAGTCTCGTACACAGCTGACGTAGTGAACGCAGTTCAGTGCTTCTGTGTTTACATCTGAACACCAGCTCAGTATTGGAGAGCCGGCGTTCTGACGTAGAACCTGGAAGCTCTGAACATAAACAGCGGTTACACTTTATTTTACAGTGCCGTAGTTACATTGTAATTACTCAAATAAGTACTGAGTACTATTAATTAACTGCATGTACTTACTAGTTACTATAGAGTTACAGTTAGGGTTTGGTTTAGGGTTAGAAACTTGTAATTATGCATAATTTACTGTTATTACTGTTGTAAGTACATGTAGTAACATGTAACTACGGCACTGTAAAATAAAGTGTTACCTAAACAGCATATGAGAATGACAGGGGAGAGACGAATTTGTTAAATAAAGTCCTTATTTTTGTTTTGTTTTTGTGCACAAAAATTATTCTTGTGGCTTCATAACATTAAGGTTGAACCACTGTAGTCATGTTGACTATTTTAATGATGTCTTTACTACTTTTCTGGACCATCAATACCGACAATTATAGTTACAGTAGCTCCGGTGACATTAGCGAAGTGATTTTCGCTGCGTTCTGAAATGTGTGAGACCACAATTAATTAATTAATAGCTTTGCGTTACCTTAGGGTTAGCAAAGCCTCAACTATGAAGGTTATGAAACAACATACCACTCTGAGACAAAGTCAAGTTTCCAGGCGAGTTTATTTGCACAATGGCTAGCCAGTTTGCAGCTGTAAACAAACTGTAACAATGGTTGTTGCTTTTAGTAAGAGAGAATAAAACTTCTGGGTGATATTCTCATGAGATGACAAACAAAAGAATGGTTCAAATTCATCTGGAACCGTAGCCAAGCACATGATTGAAGCAAGCTTCGTTTCTCATGCTTTGTAGGAGCACTGGCACAGTATAGAAAATAGGACTAAATTAAGCAGCTACATATGCAGTCTTGGATGTAGAGAAACCCAAAATTGCTGGCTGTAATGGAAATATAGCTTAATTCAAAGAGTAAAATCAAGGAAAGCATTCAATCAAAACCACCGTAGAGTTAATGTAACCAAATGACGTAGGCCGCCGTGAAAAGCTTTGTTGTTCATTTGGAGCCAAACAGTGTTAAGAGAGAGAGAGAGAGAGAGAAAGAATCATTACAGTTTTATTGGTGTTTGTTTTTTCTTGCTTTCTTCTGTGCTTTAGGGGTGTTGTCAAATTCATTAATTGGACACATATGAAGCAAAGAATTATGACAGATAAACGCATTCCAACTGGGGGTGTGAGCAATCGACGAGAAGCCTGGAGACTTGCACAAAAAAAAACTCAACTGAAGTTAAACTGTTTAGATGGATGCTTTTACATTAGCTCCAAATGCCTGTGGCCTTATCTAATAGCGTTTCTCCTCAGATTAACCCAAAAAACACCATTTAATCATATAAAGAGCACAGTTTCTTTCCTGTGTTTACATATTTCCTGTTTACACAGGAAGTTTAAGCTGCACATATCAAATACACCTTTTCAAAGTCAGCATGAAAATAAAATTAACCCTATCTATTGTCTAAATTCATGTTTATTATCTTATTGTGAATAATTGATCCATGCATATGTTTTTTTTATTTTTTATTTTAACCTTGTAATTTTTAATAAAAATGTCACAATCCCCCAGTAAAAGCACAGATGTCTCTCTGGTGACGTATGTCAGACTTCTCCAATAATTTAGTTAGCTTAAATTTCGCCCTTTTCTTACAGTTGACTTCAAGTTCACATTCAGATCTGCCTCCAGAAGTTACCGATGTATAGAATTAAGACCCCGCCCTACATTTTCTTTTTTGATAATTTGTTCCTCTTGGATGTACATCACAATACAGAAGAACAGATCTGTCGCTACTTCCGTTCATTGCATTGACTTTCCTAATCAAGAAAGCTTTTGATTGGACAAAAATCTGTGAAGTGCAGGATAAGTCATCAATATTTTTACTACATTTCCAGGAAATGAGAAGTGTATAAATAGTATAATTTTTGCCTACTATTTTATGAATACTGTGAATTCAGACATACTACTCTTTTACTCTACACTAAAGAAAAAAATGGTGCTATACAGTACTAAAAGTGGTTCATTGGTTCGTAATCATAGGGGAACTACTTTAAGTGCTGTATAGCACCAAATCCAGAGATGCAGTCGGGAGATGGGAGAAAGTTGTAGAAAGTCAACCATCACTGCAGCCCTCCACCAGTCGGGGCTTTATGGCAGAGTGGCCCGACGGAAGCCTCTCCTCAGTGCAAGACACATGAAAGCCTGCATGGAGTTTGCTAAAAAAAACACCTGAAGGACTCCAAGATGGTGAGAAATAAGATTCTCTGGTCTGATGAGACCAAGATAGAACTTTTTGGCCTTAATTCTAAGCGGTATGTGTGGAGAAAACCAGGCACTGCTCATCACCTGTCCAATACAGTCCCAACAGTGAAGCATAGTGGTGGCAGCATCATGCTGTGGGGGTGTTTTTCAGCTGCAGGGACAGGACGACTGGTTGCAATCGAGGGAAAGATGAATGCGGCCAAGTACAGGGATATCCTGGACGAAAACCTTCTCCAGAGTGCTCAGGACCTCAGACTGGGCCGAAGGTTTACCTTCCAACAAGACAATGACCCTAAGCACACAGCTAAAATAACGAAGGAGTGGCTTCACAACAACTCCGTGTCTGTTCTTGAATGGCCCAGCCAGAGCCCTGACTTAAACCCAATTGAGCATCTCTGGAGAGACCTAAAAATGGCTGTCCACCAACGTTTACCATCCAACCTGACAGAACTGGAGAGGATCTGCAAGGAGGAATGGCAGAGGATCCCCAAATCCAGGTGTGAAAAACTTGTTGCATCTTTCCCAAAAAGACTCATGGCTGTATTAGATCAAAAGGGTGCTTCTACTGAATACTGAGCAAAGGGTCTGAATACTTAGGACCATGTGATATTTCAGTTTTTCTTTTTTAATAAATCTGCAAAAATGTCAACAATTCTGTGTTTTTCTGTCAATATGGGGTGCTGTGTGTACATTAATGAGGAAAAAAAATGAACTTAAATGATTTTAGCAAATGGCTGCAATATAACAAAGAGTGAAAAATTTAAGGGGGTCTGAATACTTTCCGTACCCACTGTATATAGCAATTTTTTTTCAGAGTGTACTATATAGTAGAGTAGTATGTGAATTTGGATGCAGCCCTGGACTCAGCCCCAAAAAGTCTAAATTTGACTTCACAAGGACTTAATCCAACATACTTCAAAGTGAAAATGCTTGCTTAAGCAGTTGGGCCACAACCATTTTGTTAACATACTATGAGACTCTAGAAGGTCAGCCAAGGACTCTGTTAGCATTTTTCAACGTGTAAACTCAGGAAAGTAGCAAGATCAGCACCAAGCACCGTTGAAAAATTTTGACCAGCGGCTAAGTGAGAAAGCATGCTAGCTATGCGCTGGATGGGACACAGGTGATGATTCATAGAGTTTCATCCCTCAACCAAAGGCAGGAGATACGCTACGGCTCGGGTTCCTGACGTGTTTCTGCAGCTGCCTGGCCGCAAACTTCATACACATATCTTTCTGTTTACCATCCAGAAATACAATGTTTACATTAGTGGCTGATGTTCTTATGTAATCAGCGTCAGTATGTGTTGCAAATATGACGGGGACCTGTACAGCGTTCAAACCATGATGCTCTACTAGATTAAACCCACATCACCTGAATGGGAGTAATGTTTAAAGCATGCACAAACAGATTTTAGTGAAGTAGCTTTTGACTCAGACAACTATATGTTGTTAACACAGAGAAGGTTTTTCCACAAAGATAAACACAGAACCAGACTAAATTTTCTCGTTCTGTGTTGCCATCACCTGTGAACAATACAAGTTACCTTGTCCTAGGACCGAATATGCCCATCCCTGAACTAAAGTGCACGTTTCGTATTATGGATGGTTTATACATTTAAACAGGAACGATAGACATCAGACATATTAGGATGCAACGTATTATGCGATTTATCTGGTCCACTTACAGTTAAAAGATTCAATCTTCTTTTTCATAGACTTTGACTGTTTGGATTTTTTTTTTTTTTAAACATGATTTCAGCATAAGAAGGATAATTTATGACTTATTGCTGACAGATGGTATTCCTTTGAAGTATGTTATCTAAATAAAATGTTAATTAAGAGTTTCTGAATACTTTCGAATTCACAATCATACTCTGTGTATAGGAGTGGAGTTGCTGACCACATATTTTACAATATATCTGGATCAGGATCTGTTGCTCACCAAATCCTCTGCCATCGTCTTGTCAGTCATCTCTCCTTACTCTCATCACGTGATAAGTGAAATCTGACTCCTGCTTAGTGTTGCCAGATTGGGTACGTATTTTACGAGGTGGCTAATTCGTACAAATTCATACGACCTCACTCGTACGAATTCATATGTTTTTTACTAAATTGTACGTATTTTACGAGTTGACAAATTCGTATGAATTTATACGAATGACCTACCCCAAACCCCGCCCCTAAACCTGCCCATCACTGGGGTTTAGACAAATCATATTTAGCCACCTCGTAAAATACGTACGAATTGGTCGTGAGATAGCGTTGGCTGATCGGTCAACAAACAAAACCCAAATGTGCACGTACTCCATCCAATCAGTTATCATAATGTTACTAAACACACATGCCCACTGCAGAGTCGGCTGGTGTTGACGTCGTCGACGAGCCTGCACTTTTAGCCAATCAAGTGTGATAGCAGGCAGACGGGATGATTCATGATAATGGATCAGATTTTGAACTTGTAGCTATATCGTGATCACTATGCCAAAGTGGCATAAATATAAGTTGTATCTACAGTAAAGAGTGGGAGAGTGAGCCTCTCAAAACGTGGATTACACTGGTGGTGGGAGATGACTCGAAGGCTCTTGTAAATATAACTGTAACTCTGAGAGCACAGTTGAATGACTTAACTGAAATCGAATATGGGACTACTCCTGTCCTGGCCTGACCAGGACATCTGCAACTTTTAAACCATCCAGACTGCACTCTGGGATACTCGTCCCCCGCCAGCTGCTGAAAGAGGATTGAATCAAAGATTGATAAGTTTTGTAAAGTTCTGTGCTATGTTCAACAATGTGTACTTTAAGATAATAAGACAAAAAAAAAAAAAGGAAATTAACATGGAAAAGATGTGTTTTAATGCTTAGCTATGCATGGGCTAATGGCCAACTATTCCTCCATTCTTCACTGATTTTGATTGTCATACTAGTCAACTCCTTAGTACTATACACTCAAAGCTTAAACTAAAAATAACGCCATATTAACACAAAATAAACTATTTACTACATACTCTAATGTTAGGATTCCATTAGTCAAAATTATTAATTTCCTTGGTTTATTATTACACTCCGAGTTATCCAGAAAGTGCAATTTGGTTCTGTGGGAGAACAGAAAACTCTTGAAACGGAAAGTACACTTAAAAGTTGCTAATCGAAGCTGTCAGTACTGCCACTGTAACATTGCATTAGCCTAGTGTAAGCTCACTACATATTTGAAGCTTTCAGTCTAGGGGTACAGAGGAGCGAAGGGGGGAAAAAAGATGAGAAAAAGGAAGGAAGTGTCTCTTTGCCAATGTGCAATATAAGGAGAGTTTTAAGCCAGATGAACCGCATCTGTGCCTAATTCACAAGAGTGAGGAGTGTTTCCCCATCGGGACAGGACGAGGTGTGAAGACTTGTCTCTTCTGTCACCACCAGGTTAGTGTTTGGGTGGGACGCAGCTCTCTAGGTCTGGGCAGGATTTCACTGAAAACCTTCAACACTGTCATATGTGAGTGGTGGAGGAATAGGCGTCTTGAGAAATGAAGACAGCTGGGCCAGCAGTTACGCAGTCAGAGTTCTCATCACTCTAGGAAGAGTTTGTCTTTGAATTCTGTGGGAAACACTAACCTGTAACACCAGATTTTGCCACTCCTGCAGCCAGTAAATACAATGTAATACTTATAATTTAATAACATTTCATGAACAATCAGCAACCTGCAACTACACTGGTTTTTAGTGAGGTGGCTTATATTTGTTTGTCTGTAAAGAGAATTAATCAATCAATTCACACGAAAAAAATTCAAACTGAGATAAAAATATATTATCGTTCAAAAAGTTTTTTAATACTTGTATTCAGCAAAGACACATTAAATTGATTAAAAGTGACAAAGACTTTTACATTGTTACAAAAGATTTATATTTCAAATAAATGCTGTTCTTGAAATGTAATCACGTTGGAAAGGTCACGCTTGATGTAGGCAACAACGATGTTGGACGATTTTGAAGTTGGAGGAGAAAATGAGATGGAGTTTTTCACCCTACCACGGTACTTCCGCCTACGTCACGCGTGACCTTTCCAACATGATTACATAATGTGTGGCACATGGCAGAGCTAATGCAAGATAAGCGTTTGTGGTTAAAAAGTATATAAATTTGTTTTGTTTTTTTAAATGACCGATTGTTTCGCTAAATAAGACCCTTATTCCTCAGCTGGGATCGTGTAGAACCCTTTGAAGCTGCATAGAAACTGCAGTTTGGACCTTCAACACGTTCAATACTGAAGTCCACTATATGGAGAAAAAGGAGGAAAAAATCCTGGAATGTTTTCCTCAAAAACTTTAATTTCTTTTCGACTGAAGAGAGAAAGACATAAACATCTTGGATGACATGGGGGTGAGTAAATTATCAGGAAATTTTAATTCCGAAGTGAATTAATCCTTTAAGAAGCACAACTGTTTTCAATGTTGATAATAATAAGTATTATTTCTTGAGCAGCAAATCAGCATATTAGAATGATTTCTGAAGGATCATGTGACACTGAAGACTTAAGTAATGATGCTGAAAATTCAGCTTTACATCACAGGAATAATTTTAATTTGTAATAATATTTCACAAATATTACTGTTTTTGATCAAACACATTTAGCAATGAACATAAGAGACCAAAAATATTTTTAAAATTTGTTGCCATGAGTAGGGTTGGGTATCGTTTGAATTTGAACGATTCCGATTCCGATTCCGATTCCTTGTTTCGATTCCGGTTCCTAACGATTCTCGATTCCGATTCTTTTAAGAGGCAGGGTCAAAAAAAGTTTAGGATATTTTAAATGAGCTAGCTAACCAACGGTCTTTCTGGAAGGAAATAGTCTGACCTTCTCCATCAATTTTAATTCTATGAAATTTTTACTTTTTATGAACTTTACTATGAATTTCTCACAGGGCTGTTTTCAACTACAATTTAAATATCAAATCTATGAACTTGAATATANCAGCAGTTTTATAGCACAGCAGTTCAGAATAGTAGCACAGGATTGATCAAATTTTAAAGATTATGTGGCCCGCTGTAAATAACATCTCTTTGAGTCCTTATAAACAGAATAGGATCTGAAAGAATGGGGTTCTACTCAGAACACTCACCAAAACAGGGCTAGGCATGTGTCTTTTTTTAATTTAGCATCTCATGATCCATCCAAGAATCATACAGCTTTGCCTAGTGACTGGTACAACACACAAACGCCATCCAAGAAACGTCAAATTTTACGAAAAACCACCCTCTGGAGAGACAGAAACTGTTCCTCACAGACAAACACATCTGTTAGAAATTAGCCTTTTTTGGATCCTTGACTTTATCTATAACTATGACTTATGACAGCCATTGTAAGTGAATGTTTTTAGCATGACTAGCCTAGCTTCAAATGAATAGCCACAATCATGCATGAGCAAAGTTGTTTAAAATAGTTCAGTGTCAGTCTGGTGTTTCTTTTTCTTTGGCTTTGCAGACACAAGAGAGTTTTTCTTACAATACATGAGCGAAATGCCAAAAACGTAGACTTTCCAAATGTGTGGTGCCTACAGAAACACAAAGAAGGCAAATCAATGCTCATGGACACATGTGCGTGCACAGGGGTGAGTTTGATGTCATGCAGTATGACATCTGCTCTATTCTTCACTGCATTGTTACTGGGCAGCAGTGGCCCAAAATTAAACACGATGGAAGGAAACTAGACAAATTGAGAAAATTGTGCTTTGTTTGTCCAGTTTCCTTTGTTGTACCCATTTTACATAAGGCAGAACAATAAAACAACTTAACATCTGGGTTACTATTAAGTTTACGTCACCTGTGGGCAAAAAACCTTTAGGTTAAAGAAAGATTAATTGAAAACTAGATTTACATTTTCAGAAGGTGCTTGCCCATTTCAACAATGCTAGAATGATTGACAGGGTGTTATGAGAAGTTTCTACAGCAATTGATATCTTGTTGAAGAAATTACTGATAAAAATGTTTATTAATTCGAGTTTTTTTATTATTATTTCATCAACGATAGCAAAAATGAGACAAAAAAGACAATAATTTAACTACTTTAATTAAAACATTCTGTTTCAAATAATCCAATCATAGACAATGTCGGGCACTGATCCACCGGAGCTGAGTGAGCTGAAGCTGAACAGTAGCTACATTTACATGAAACCAAATAATCCATTAGTAATAGGATTGATGGCTCAATCAAACTGAAAAGTCTTCATGTAAACAGCTCAATCAAACCGATTGAATCCAAATGAAATTTCGTTTGGATTGGAAGAGGTGCTGTAAATCTAGTCTCGTGTAGCCAGACTTTTAGACTGACGGCAAAAGGTCTGGACTCCAAAGCAGCTTTCATTGGCCAAGGACTACCCAGAGGCCATCTGACTGACATGTAAAGCAACCAGTCACAGTTAGTTTTGTTCCACGTCATGTTTAGGGCCGTGAAAATGTAAAGTCGATGTTCCTACAATAACAGACCGGTGTGTAAAACTCTTGGACGTATTTTAAAGAGTCTAGTTGTTACATACTTCACATACTGATGAAAACCTAGCATTTAATTGATCCTCATGAGCGCTCATTGTCACAGTTGTAAACACGACAGAGTTCTTCTTCCATGAGGGGATTTGCCGTCACGGCATCTTTGTTTACAGGTGGATCATTAAAGAACGTGACACACATCTCCTGTCGAATTCAACCAATCAGATAACGGCTTCAAAACTCCTGAAGTGTTTCCAATTTTGTGTAGCGTATGCATCAGACGTTCAGCCAATAGTCTGTGGGTGTGACGTCTGAGGGGGTCCCCCCTGTTGAAATCTTGTTCCGGGGGCCACCACAATTCAACTGAAAGGGCACTTTACTATTATTAACCATTAAAGGCGCAGAAGATTAAGAAACCCGAAAGGTCTTGAATCCTAACCGGCATGACAATGTCCTTTTCCATTTTCTTGACCTTTCCCCCAGTGTGGTCAGCCTCCATAGGGCCCCTCAGGGTGGCAGAGGTGCTTTTAAATGCGATGGGAGGAATCTTCCTCAATTCACTCTGCCAAATGTCTGCTATGCAATTCCTTCGAGAGAAGCCACCAGGCAAGAGTGTGTGTGTAAAGGCCTTCTTTCGATAAAAGCGTATGGCCTTTAAGTATAAGCAGACTCCTTTGTCTGTCTGCCAGGAGTCATTTATATCTCCCGGATTAGTGGGAGCGAGAGCAAAGCCACGAGGCCCGATGTTTTCCAAACACATTGCAGTTAAAACAAGAGGGTCGTTCTGAAACGGCTCACTTGGGGCCTGGTACCCTCCAGAAAAGTGCTTAAATAGAGTGCAATGAGCAGCGACTAGAGCTAAATCATGCTCTAGCACCGTGCACATGAAGCGAGAGAGCGCTAAATAAGGCCAGGCTGCGCACGTCCCCGGCCCACACACGAGAAGCGCGTTTGATGTTTCTCAGACATCTCTCTCTGGTGCCGGGCGTATTCGCTTGGCCCGAGCGAATTCACGAGACTCTCCTGCATTCAGGATTGGTCACACGCTCACTGCAGGCTCATCACATGGCTTGACCTCCTTGCGGTGTACGTTCCTTGTGCATGCAGGAAATGCGCCGATGTCAAGCGCGAGTGTGAATTATTAACCGGTGATGTAAGGAGCCGAAATGTCTGCGCCGATGTTATGACGCTCGCCGAGTAAAGTGAACGCTTTGTGCAGTCAACCCTACTGAACCGGGTCAGAAGCCATCAGCGCAACAAGGCTCCACACTCCACACGGGCATGTGGGATCTCTCTCTAAACCCATCACAAATTCCTTGCTCTTGGCAGCTGCTCAAGTCTTCGCCTTATAGCCTCGATCTCTCTCTCTATCTCAGCGTTTCTCCTGTCCGTTCTCTCTCTCTTTTCATCAGAGCTGGCAGTGGAACTGTAGGCTGCATTCTGCACTAATTAACAGCCTTCAGAAGAAGACCACCAAACTGGTGAACTGGCACACTCTAAGCACACTTTGTGTTTTTTTTCAGCGGCAGTCAAATGCACAGACTCTATGTCAGCGCGTATCAGGCAGCGACGGGGCCTCTGGGGGAGCTCAACAAGCTCCTGAACTGAACACAGTCACCTTTTCTGGATACATTGAGAGAGTACCTTTTTAAGTTTAAGCTGATATTCTTCCTTTCCTCGTCTTATGCTTCCCATACACTACACGTTATTTTCCACTCGCAGACAGTTAAAGGAGATCTTAATTTCTTGCTGAACTTAGAGGCAAATTGGAGTGACGATTGCTATGTTTGAGTTATCAAGGACGCAGTCTAAGAGAAGCGTAGACGCGTCGTCAATGCCGAAAGATAGATCGTCAATGCTGACGACGACAGAGAATTGTATGAACTGTGTGAAAAAAAACTGTGATCCGAAAACTTCAAAAGTTTTTAAAATGTAAATTCTGTTTTTCTGAATGGGTTAGTTCACCAAAAAATTAAATTTCTGTCATTAATTACTCACCCTCCTGTCGTTCCACACCTGTAAGCTGTTTAACATAAGAGAGTGCAGCGCTTCCGGGTTCTATGTCAGAACGGCAGCTCATTATTGGCCAGTTCCTTGCTGCTCATGTGAACAGCGCCGGCCAATACTAAGTTGGTGTTCTGGCGTAGAACCCGAAAGCACTGCACTGTCTTTACAAAGTAAAGAGCGTAGGGGAATGACAGAGAAGAGAAGAAATTGTTGAATAAAGTTGTTATTTTTGTTTTGTCTTTGCGCACAAAAAGTATTCTCGTCGCTTTATAACATTAAAGGGATAGTTCACCCAAAAATGAAAATTCCGTTATCATTCGACCTCAAGTTGTTCTAAACCTGTATATATTTTTTTGTTTTGCTGAACACAAAAGAAGATATTCTGAATAGCAGCAGATCTTGACCCATCAACCCATCTATTAATCAATTTTGAACTTTAAGTTTAACACTGCCAATGCGTAGTTTGGATCTAGTCTAGCACAGCTATGCTGTTCACTACAAACCAAAAAAAATGCTTGTCAACCCAGGTTATCTTTTTAGTGAAGCTGTTTGAGACTATTGCTGGTTAACCAAGCAAAAGAAATCTGGTAGTGACACCATCCCATCCTGAGGCCTAGAATCCAAAACACAACATATGCAGGTTACAAGCAATTCTGGTTAAAAAAATAAATGGTAAATGAATTCCTTTCTAGAAAGACCAAGTTCTAAGGCAGATAATTGATAACTGGAGTCGGAGCTTGTGCATTTATCCAAAGCGATGTATGCAAGAGCATTCATGGAATTTGACATAAATTACTGCTACCAATAGGATCAAGACTAAAGACAACGAGTTCATTCGAACCTCAACAAGGCAGTAGGGCAGCACAGCAGCATGCTGGAAAAGAAGCGCTCTGCATAGCGGCACACAGCTGAACGCAGGCAGGGTGAATGACTCTGTTTCTGTGTGTGCTGGGCAGCAGGCCTCATTAGAGGCACATAGACACGTGGAGCCAGGACGACAGAAGCCCCGCAGATGCAGCGAAGGCACCCCGGCCCAGCTCTCAAAATCCGAAGCCCAGACAAAACCACATTGTGTGAGGATTTATGGGAAGGCTTATGGACTCCATGAAAACAAGGCGCCCTCTGAAAGACACACACTGAGTCGGTGTGATGACAGTCCCTCAATGGTTTGGGGAGAACAGTAAGCAGTGTGGGTCTGTGAGAGAGAGAGACGGATGAGGACTGTGAATCAAACTGGAGGAAGATGACACTTGAAGGGTTCTGGTGGTGGCAGGAGGGGGGCTCGCAACCAAACAGCTGCGTGACGGGAAAGCGCAAGAGGAAGCAATCTGTGAACATACTGTTTGATATCTGAATGGGAGCGGAGCAGCAAGAGGGGACCAGCTACATGCTAAAGACTCAGTCAAGAGTTATAGGAAATTACAAAGCATTCACAGGCAGGTCAATGATGTGAAGCTCTTTTTTAAATATATACAGTAGTAAACATTTGAAGTCGATCAAAACCTTTCATCAAAGTTGTCCTAAAACCTTCTTCTTAGGACAACTTATTTCTTAGGACAACTTCGATTAACTTTTTTTGATACACTTCAAATGTTGACTACTGTATAAACTAATAATAAAAAATAAATAAATTCAAATACAATAATTTGAGTATACATTTGATTAGCATTTTTTTTTATTAATTTTGAATTAATGATTGGGCATAAAATGACAACTGTCCTAATATCAAAGAAGAAAAATAGCCCCATTAAAAGAAGAGCATAATTTTCTATATAGTTTCTCAATGTTGG
>RJVU01018281.1:1366713-1441233 GCA_003731715.1 Anabarilius grahami
ACTTTTATATTAAAATATAATTATGTATAAATATATATGGAGAGAGAGAGATTTTTTTCAGCTGAGCATAACTAGAAAATATTGCTTTCATTACAAATGTTCATTACTTTTCTTACACCTTTTTTTTTTTTAACCATTTTTATTTACATTTTAAAATAAATGATGTATGTATGCAAATTACGTCTGGCTTCTTTTGTTTGTTTGTTTGTTTGTTTGTTTTACTAATTTCCAGGACTGGAAATCCCAGTTTAATTACTCCACAATTAAATTAACTTTTTAGAAGGCACTGCTGAAACACACTGTATTCACTGTAATGGTTTACATTATTACTTTTTGCAAATTTTTCTAGAACAATCATAAACGGATGTTTCATAAAAGTGTTTTCAAAGATAAACAATTCTTATAAAAATAAAAAATAAAGTAACTACATTCTTGCAAAACCCCATCATAGATCCAATTTAATAATTGGCAATCCATTCACACCGCAACAGGTGTGAGTTTACATCTGCGCGAAGCCTCCATCACTTTGCCCCATTTGTGCGCATGGGGGGGGGGGGAGCGTCAGCTCGCTTCATTTAATATGTTGCGTAGTCGCGAGCTCGTGCGTCGTGCGCGAGCTCAATAAGCACCGCACTAGGTGCGCGCGCGTGCCGTGACAGTCGCCATTTTATTTTGAAAAATCCAAATCGAACCGAGGGAGAAAGCGACCTTTTATCAATCAAGATCAGAACGAAGAAATACGACGAAAATGATCATCCGCTCGTAATTTTTCCAGGATCGAGGTAACGCGTCCTCTCGCCGCGTTCGGGGTTTCGCGAAAATCGTACAAATAGCCTAAGATATGAATTGCTTATCATATGTTTTCTGCTCGGCTAATTTAACGTTAGCTCGCTAGCGTTAGCTTACCTTGCTGGTTTTAACGGCCAAAAAGTCTTAAAATCTCAACCGACTCTACACGTCCTGGTACAATCACAGTTAACGGTCTGTAGTAGTTCGGTGGTTGTGACCGTTGATGTGAATTTTTGAAAACATTATAAATATGAATAAGGCTGTTGTTGTGAGCGCTATAGCTAGATGGTCGCTGGAGTGATTTAGACACCGAGTTTGGCTTCTCCAACCATACAAATGTGTTGAGTGAGGCCCGGACGACAGCACTGTAGCTGTACGCAAACTTGCAGGACTGCTTATGTTCATTTCGACTAATTTACATGCACCTACATGTACACTAAATTGTTTTACTTAACTATCAGTGCATTTAATACGACTTTTTACATTAGTAAGATGTTTTGTTGCCAGATATTCTTGCTAGAACTATATGATACAGAAGTGTTTGCCAGTATTTTACTTGGCCTTGCAATGATAGCCCTTGTCGGTTGTACATTTCTAACATTAATGCCCAAAACAAACAAGCAGACTGGTCCTGTCAGCTAAGTGATCTCGATGAGCATGTCGGGAACAGGCTAGTGCTCGTCACCGTTTGAAACAATGAGGTTGTTAGCTTAGCCTAGCTGTTAGCCAGCTCTGGATTAGCACGATTGCTGTTGAATCTGACAGAACAGTCTGTTAAAAAGCTATCAGAAGTTCAATTCTGTGATAATGCAGTTGAGTAGGTGATAGTAAACTCTATCCGAAGAGGCGTTTCATGTTGGGTATTAATAAATAAGAAGTAACTTGGATGAAAGATGAGTTAGCACTAGAAATGCTAACGGTGTTGTCCACAGCCAAGCTGGGAGTGTTTGATCGTTTGAAGTCAAATTGTTGTTAGCAGACGTTTCGTGAAAAAACACCAAAGTTACCTATTTGTAATGCAGGTTAATTTCTATTTAAAAATGTAACGTTTTCGCCAGTCAGCTGTTTTGCGTGACTAGCGTTTAAAACTGAAACTAAAATGTATTATTTAATAACTGCCCTTATGAATAGTTCATTTCTGTTGCATTTTATTTTAGTTGTTTACACTCAGTCTTTTAAGAAGGGTGCTTCAGCAGTTAAATGAGTTTAGAAAACATGGCTGTATGTTGTGGAAAATCAGTCTTGTTGGTTTTAGGTTTGAAAACGTCACACTTCATACGTCTGTTTTCTCATAAATGTACTTGCAAGCCATTGACGGCTTTAGTGTAGCAGGAACCGAACGTACTAAAGGTTTATTTACTCTGTTTGTGCGACCCTTCAACTTTAGTCAAGGCCTGTGAGAGTCTGAGTGTGTGTGACTTCCGGTTTTGCAGCTGTACCGTTTAGTTCCTCTCAGTGTGTTAAAAATAAAACAGAAAGTGACTGAAAATTTGGAAGTGGAGTTCTGAAACCTTTTTAAAATTAAATTGGCTTAATTTACTGTTACATTGTAAGGTTTAATGAATTGTATGTTGAACGTTTTTAAAGAAACAGTTCACCCAAAAATGAAAATTCTGTTATTTGCTCACCCTCATGTCTTTCCAAACCTGTATAGGTGTACCCTAATTAGTATACGAATGCACTATTCTATACCATTCGTAATATAGTGTTCAAACTGAAAATTCCAAAAAGGAAAAGTGCACTTCAAATACCCACTTAATTAACCAGGGGGAAAACGGAACATGGAATGTTGGACACTTAATGCAGTCAACTGTTGCGGCTTTCCTTATATAGCGGAGGGGAAGGGGCAATCAGACTGACAAAATAACCTTATAAGACTTATGCTGCCTTCATGTGGTATGGGAAATTTGATCATTTCCATTTCTGAAGTCGTGATTTCGAGCTCTTTGTTTTCAAGGCGTTCGTGTGCAATTTTTACGTAGGAAACTCATATTTATGATAATTTCGAGAGCACATGAAGGCAGCATAATACATTAGACCAGGGGTCAGCAATGCTTCCAAGCTTGCCAACATTGGCACACAGAGGGATAATCATTGGCACGTGGCAATAGCTAAAGAGGTGTATGTATTTAATTTAAATAAAAGCCCTCAAACTTGCACACGTAGGTACATTTTGAGGTAATCGTTCTACTTAGTCGCGCAGCCTGTTTTATTATGTTAGGTGCTATATATACTATTAAAGTATGAGATTTTATCCTATTTTAGCGCACAGATCCGACAAACCGTCCGGTCGCTCTTCAGTGATTATCTCTCCGCATGCCTTACGGTTTCCGACCGCTGCATTAGACATTGTAATGCATTGAATGTGTAGTACGTAATTCGAGTTCAACAGAAGAAAGTTCCCAAAAGAAGATATGTTGACTTCCATTATATGGACCAAAAACAAGACATTTCTCAAAATATCATCTTTTGCGTTCCTTAGAAGTAAGAAAGTCGTACAGGTTTGGAACAAGCAAATGGCCGTGTGTTTTTGGGTGAACTGTCCCTTTAATATATGTTATGGAAATATTGATGAATGTTTTATGCAGCAACTGAAGATTTACTGTGCTCACATTTTAATTTGCCCTTTCTCATATTTTTGTCCAGATGTTACACTAAGAATTGCACTGAAGGACATTATTTGGAATCAGCATCCACCCACAGACTCTGCTTGTTGGACACCAGACACTTTTCACACCTTTTGGGGGGGGGGGACCGACAGAAGTAACCTATCACTGAAGTGACTAAAGGGGAATAATGGTGATTTTGCGCCGGGCTCGGCCGCCTGCTTCCGCCCCAACCAGCAATGAATCTTGACTCGCTCTCGCTGGCTTTGTCTCAAATCAGCTACCTGGTGGACAATTTAACTAAGAAAAACTACAGAGCCAGCCAGCAGGAAATACAACATGTGAGTGTTTTGGTGTCATAAATACACTTAGGCTATGTTAAGACTCCAGGCAAATCTGATTTTTTTCTCAAATCGGATCATTTCAGGCAGACTCTGTCCACACTATTGCAAGTGATCAAATAAGATTTGTGTGTCCAGACATAACCAACATATCTGCATGGGTTGCTTTTGGAACTACGTAGGTGTACCCACCTATGTGACGAGGCTTTCAAAATGGATCATCTAGCTCTCTAAATAAGCACCCTGTCGAGTTGCTCCGTCACACATGAAAAATGCAGAAATCTTTGGACATACCATTTGAACGCCAAATAAATTCTTCCGGAATGATGCAAAAGAGAGTTTGAAATCCGATTTGAACGTCCAGACTGAGACGGAATTGTAAAAATCTGATTGGAATCTTATTTCATCTCCATATGTGGTTTGAATCGGATTTGAAAAAATTCGATTTCACTTTTTTTCTTTTTTTTTTGCTGTCCAGACTTTCAAAAACCCATATGGATCAAATCTGGATATGCAAAAAAAAAATAGATTTTTGCTTTCAGTTTTGAACTTTAGTTATCAGTTTTTAACCTGGAATATAAAGTGAACATTGTTAGTTTCATAAGCAAAATAAAGGTACTGACAATCTGATGCACTTTTTCTCAGATTGTGAATCATCACGGCCCTGAGGCAGACCGGCATTTATTACGCTGTCTCTTTTCCCATGTGGATTTCAGTGGCGATGGTAAAAGCAGTGGCAAAGATTTCCACCAGGTAATATATGTAGCTTCTGCTTTGAAAACGGAGACTGTTCATCAAAAATAAAAGCTTATTAGTTTCAGTATTTGTTTAATGTGTTGTTTCTCATCTCTTATTTGCTTCAGACACAATTTCTGATCCAGGAGTGTGTGTCTCTTATTACGAAACCAAATTTTATTTCAACGCTTTGCTACGCCATTGACAATCCCCTGCACTATCAAAAGGTTTGTTCATCTGCGTTTCAAATTTAACCTTTTATATTCTATGCCAGTTTTGTGATTTAAGTGCTTGTTTATTATACGTTTAGTTCATTGGTTGCATTTCTGCTTGTTTGTAGAGTTTAAAACCATCACCTCATTTATTTACTCAGCTGAGTAAAGTTCTCAAGCTAAGCAAGGTTCAAGAGGTAAGATTCCAATATATTTCAAAATAAAGTCATCAAATGAATGTGAGAACTAAATCTTTTGCTTTCACCAGGTGATTTTTGGCCTTGCTCTGCTGAACTCCAGCAACGCAGACCTTCGAGGGTTTGGTACGTGTTCACTTCATGAATTATTCATGTTTCAGTTTCACTTCTGCGGCCTTAGATGCTTCTGGAAAGTTTTCGGCGTGACAAACCCTGGTTGCTTGCTTTCACAGCTGCTCAATTTGTGAAGCAGAAGCTCCCTGACCTTCTCCGCTCGTACGTGGACGCGGACCTCGGAGGGAATCAGGAAGGTGGCTTCCAGGACATTGCCATAGAGGTTCTGCATCTGCTCCTCTCCCATCTTCTGTTCGGTCAGAAGGGCTCGAGCGGAGTCGGACAAGAGCAGATTGACGCGTTCCTCAAAACACTGTGCAGAGGTTAGTGGAAAAATCTACTAGAAAATCGTTTCTTACATGTTATGTTTGGCTAGTTCTTTGGATTGGAATCGGTTTTCATGCTGTGCTCTAGAGTCATTTAGTCCTGTGTTTTTGTTTGTGTCCCAGATTTCCCGCAGGAGCGCTGTCCTGTGGTGCTCGCACCACTGCTGTACCCTGACAAACGGGACATTCTCATGGACAGGATCCTGCCAGACTCTGCAGATTTAAATAAGACCATGATGGAGAGTTCCCTTGCTGACTTCATGCAAGAAGTTGGCTATGGCTTTTGTGCGAGGTATGAACAATTTAAATAGAAAAGATTACCTGAAATTAAAATTTGTAAGAATTTTTTTTTTCTGAAGGATTTTGACATGCACTTTTGCAATGAATGTGGTATTGACATTTAAAGGGATTCTAATTTTGATTGATTTATGTGTCCCCAGTGTCGAAGAGTGCAGGAACATAATCCTGCAGTATGGGGTGCGAGAGGTGACAGCCAGTCAGGTGGCCAGAGTGCTGGGGATGATGGCCCGCACTCACTCAGGGCTGTCTGACGGCATTGGCCTACAGGTACGTTCCCTATCTGGGTGTGTTTTTGGTTATGCTGGAATTCTATTGTAACAAAGCTTGATTAAATATGGATTAGGGAGTGTGAGCAGGTTTGAGTAACTGGTTTGCGTATCTGTAGTCCATTTCCAATCCAGTGGGTGGAGGGATCTGGAGTGATGGGAAGGACAAGAGTGATGGCTCTCAGGCCCACACCTGGAATGTTGAAGTTCTGATTGATGTAGTCAAAGAAGTGGTAAGGTTCTTGTTATTTTAAATGGGACTGCACAGTTGGATAAATGAGAATTCACAAAAAAATGTATAAATTATTGCTGCATTTTAAAATGGTACCATTTAAAAAAAGCTCCATGTTTGCTGTGCTTGTTTATAGGGCAACGTAATTTGGCTTATATATCAATGATGTATATGTATGTTGGTGGAGAGCCACTTAAAACTTCAGCCAGTTTAAGCGCTTATTACAATTTTGGGAAGATGGTTGGTGCAAGTCGGTAATGAAATTTAAAAAATGTGATGCTTTGAGCGCTGTTGAGCATATTCATAAACACCTCTGATTGGCCATTGTTCATGCACTCAACATATATCTGTGATTGGCTACAATGATCAATGCACGGGAGCATTTGAAAGCACGCGTAAGTGTTTGAATTTGAAATCGGGTGTATCTGTGTAAGCACTCGGTGGTGAGCGCTTTTTACATGTTTTTGAAGCGTTGATCATTGTAGCCAATCAAAGACATCTGAGCGTGTGAACACAATGGCCAATAAGAGGTGTTTATGAATCCACTCAACAGCGCTCAGAGTCGCATTTTTTAAATTTCAGTAAACTTACTGAAAGACCTACTTTTGACAACACTGTTATAAGGGGCAGAAATTAGAGCAGAGTCCATATATTTTGCACATATGCAAAATATATTGCAGTGCATGTTTAAGTTATAAGCCATATTATGTTTTTGATTTTGTTTTAATTTAATCATGCAGTTCTAATTTTAGATGCTTTACCAGGTCAAATGTTAGTAGGCAGCTAAAGTTTCCCACATTTTTAGCTCTATTTGACTCTACTTGTTCTCCTCAGAACCCCAATCTGAATTTTAAAGAGGTGACCTATGAGCTTGATCACCCAGGCTTTCTGATCCGGGACAGTAAGGGTCTTCAGATAGTGGTCTATGGGGTCCAGAGGGGTCTGGGAATGGAGGTGTTCCCAGTGGATCTCATCTACAGACCATGGAAGCATGCAGAAGGACAGGTAAAAAAGTTTTTAATTGTTGCCAAATCATATTAAATTACTCGTCCAGAAGTCTGCATTGGAAATAAGATGGCATATTGAATCCCCGCTGTTCTGTTCTCCAGTTATCGTTCATTCAGCACTCCCTGATGAGTCCTGAAGTGTTCTGCTTTGCTGACTACCCCTGTCATACGGTTGCCATTGACATTCTGAAGGCCCCACCCGAGGATGACAACAGAGAGATAGCCACATGGTTAGTGTTGAGCCATTTAAGACAATCTAGTGTTTCAAAAAGTGACTGTTTGGTCCATCTGTATGCTTAATATCTTCTCCTTTCACTTTGGTCAATAGGAAGAGCTTGGACCTAGTGGAGAGCCTCTTGCGCCTCTCTGAAGTTGGGCATTATGAACAGGTGAAGCAGCTCTTTAGCTTCCCCATCAAGCACTGCCCAGACATGCTGGTGCTGGCGCTGCTGCAGATCAGCACCTCCTGGCACACCCTGCGTCATGAGCTCATCTCCACCCTCATGCCCATCTTCCTGGGCAACCACCCCAACTCTGCCATCATCTTGCACTATGCCTGGCATGGACAGGTGCGTGGATTTGACATTTGTATGAAGAGGCACAAAGTTCCTTTATGGTGTCACTGTGTACTAATATGTGCCTGGCTTATGTTTCCAGGGCCAGTCACCCTCCATCCGCCAGCTGATCATGCACTCTATGGCCGAGTGGTACATGAGAGGAGAGCAATACGACCAGGCCAAGCTATCTCGCATCCTGGATGTGGCTCAAGACTTGAAGGTACCAATCTTCTCAACTCATGCACCTGCATCGTGAGAAATAGATATTAGCTTTGGGAACTGAGAACCAGTGGGCAGTCGTGGCCTAATGGATAGAGAGTCGGACTTGTAACCCAAAGGTCATGGGTTCGAGTCTCAGGTCCGGCAGGGATTGCCGGTGAGGGGAGTGAATGTCCAGCGCTCTCCCCACCCTCAATACCACGACTGAGGTGAGACCCTTGAGCAAGGCACCGTACCCCCAACTGCTCCCCGGGCGCCGCAGCAATGGCTGCCCACTGCTCCGGGTGTGTGTTCACGGTGTGTGTGTGTTCACTGCTGTGTGTGTGCACTTGGATGGGTTAAATGCAGAGCACAAATTCCGAGTATGGGTCACCATACTTGGCCACATGTCACTTCACTTCACTTCTTAAGCAAAACTGTTTCTGAAACATTCTTTTAATTCTTTTTCTCTTAATCTCATTGCAGTCTCTATCGATGCTGCTGAATGGTACTCCATTTGCCTTTGTTATTGACCTTGCTGCACTTGCCTCTCGCCGTGAATACCTCAAACTTGACAAATGGCTCACTGACAAAATACGAGAGCACGGGGTAAGTGTGCATTCATATTTGCACTACTGTTCAAAAGTTTGGGGTCGGTAAGGATTTTTTAAAATATATTTCTTGCGCTCGCCATGGCTGCATTTATTTGATATACGGTTAAGACAGTAATAATTGTGAGATTATTGCAATTTAAAATAAAATGTCTGTGATTGCAAAGCAAATTTTTCAGCAGCCATTACTCCATTCTTTAGTGTCATGTGATCCTTCAGAAATCATTCTAATATGCTGGTTTGGTGTTCATTTTTTCATGCTGTTTAATATTTATAATAGAAATCTTGTTATAAAATCTATTGTAACCAGTGTTGGGTTACGTAGTTACAAGTTATGTGACCGGATTACTTTATTCAAGTAACTAGTAAAGTAATGCATTACTTTTAAATTTGCAACAAAATATCTGAGTTACTTTTTCAAATAAGTAAGGGAAGTTACTTTTTCCCATTTAATGACTGACCCGAGATGAGAAAAAGTAAGGCAAAGGTAACATGACGCATTACTTTCCATAAAAAGTAACTAAGTAATGTAATTAGTTACTTTTTTAGGGAGTAACGCAATATTGTAATGCATTACTTTTAAAAGTAACTTTCCCCAACATTGGTTGTAACATTATAAATGTCTTTACTATCACTTATTATCAATTTAATACATCCAAACTAGGGCTGGGCGATATATCGCATGCGATTGTCACGCGCATTTCGTCAGTAAAGCCGGTTCCCTGATTACCGCTAAATCGCCATCACCTGCTTTCAAATGCAGCGGCATTTAATAGACAGAGCCGTAGATCACTGACAAGCCACGCAATATCGTGTTCATAACGCAGATGAATCGCCTTCGATAATGAACGCGATATTGCGTGGCTTGTCAGTGATCTACGGCTCTGTCTATTAAATGCCGCTGCATTTGAAAGCAGGTGATGGCGATTTAGCGGTAATCAGGGAACCGGCTTTACTGACGAAATGTGCATGACAATCGCATGCGATATATCGCCCAGCCCTAATCCATACTGAAAAAAAAATACCTAAAGAATTTATTTCTTTCCAATAACTAAAAATCTTACTCACCCCAAAACATTTGACCGGCAGTGTATTTGAATTCTAAGCAGATGTACTTGAATTCTAAGCAGATGTACATGAAAGACTGACATGTTCTGAAATAGCCATGATGCTAACATGGCGTAAAAACTAAACAAACAAACAAACAAACTAACTGACATGTTCTGTCTTCGTCTGTTAGGAGCCATTCATCCAGGCGTGCGTCACGTTCCTGAAGAGACGATGTCCCTCCATCATGGGTGGTTTGGCCCCAGAGAAAGACCAGCCGAAGAGTGCTCAACTTCCTCCTGAAACACTGGCTACAATGCTTGCATGTCTGCAGTCTTGTGCTGGGTGTGTATAGAGCCTTGCAAATGTTTCTAAACCATTTAAGAAAATGCTTGGGTTGGAGTTTAACACCTGGTTTTGTTGGCTTCTTTGAGCAGGAGTGTGTCTCAAGAGCTGTCAGAGACAATCTTGACCATGGTGGCCAACTGTAGCAATGTGATGAACAAGGCCCGGCAACCGCCACCAGGAGTCCTGCCAAAGGGACGAGCTCCCAGCACCAGCAGCTTAGATGCTATCTCACCTGTTCAAGTAACTGTGACCTTACTTACTGACTGAAGATTGCTATTAGTGTGAACTGCATTTGATGGTGGTGTACTTAAATCTGTCCTGTTGTATTCCAGATGGACCCTCTCTCTGCGATGGGCTCTTTGAGTCTGGGTGTTTCATCCACCTCTCATACCCCGAGCATGCAAGGATTCCCCAGCCTGCAGGGCTCTGCCTTTAGTAATCCCCAGTCCCCAGCCAAAGCCTTCTCAAACCTACCAAACCCAAACCCCAGCACAGCTTTCCCAGGAATCAACCCCCTCTCTTCGCAGCTCCAAGGTACCATGAGACTACTGTGAATTTATACAGTCTGGTCCAGAACTTATTGAGGCTGAAATATTGTTTATCATATATTTCTTTTATTTACAAATGCATTAGAATTTCAACAAATTTCTTGAATTGCTTCTCAAGGTCCTCTGAGCACAAGCTTGACTGGGCTTGGCTCAGGTTTGGGAATGCCCGCTGTCAGCAGCGATCCCTTCGGCACCAGGAAGATGAGCACACCGGGGCTAAACCCGCCCACATTTCAGCAGAGTAAGATGAAGGCCTGTAAGTGGTGGTGTGGCTGAGAGAGTGCCAGGTGCCTCAAGCTGTATTTCCTCTCAAAACTGGCCCTCCGTTTCTCACAAAAGTCCTTTTGATATGCATTTCAAAGTGTCTTTAATCGGTGTAATTTTCATTGCCGGGCCAAAAAAAAGTATCATTAGAATCTAAGAGGAAATACAGGTCAGTCTACATTACTGCAAGATGTTCTTGGCAACTAGTTTGGATCCGTGTGAAAATATCATCAGTTTTCTTCCATTAGACCTGTGAAGGAAAACAAACTGTTTGCCAGGAACTTCTGTTTTGTGTTTTTCTCAGCTTTAGGCAATCTTTTTACAAATTAAGTGATTTTATTTATTTATTTATTTTTTAAATACATAAAGTGAGGTAACAGAGTTTTCTATGTTGTAGCTGACCTTTCTCAGGTGTGGCCCGAGGCAAACCAGCACTTTAGTAAGGAGATTGACGATGAAGCAAACAGCTATTTCCAGCGCATCTACAACCATCCGCCACACCCTACAATGTCTGTGGATGAGGTGAGATCAGCAAAAGTAACTGAACGAGTAGAATGGCACTTTTGCTCATTCCTAATACCTCAACTCTAATCTCTCAGGTGCAGCTTTCAAATTCATACTTATTCTTTCAATGTAGGTGCTGGAAATGCTGCAGAGATTTAAGGACTCAAACATCAAGCGGGAAAGGGAAGTTTTTAACTGTATGCTGAGGAATCTGTTTGAGGAGTACCGATTCTTTCCTCAGTATCCAGACAAAGAACTGCACATCACCGCATGCCTCTTTGGGGGAATCATTGAGAAGGGCCTGGTGACGTACATGGCACTGGGCTTGGCCTTACGATATGTGCTAGAAGCTTTACGCAAACCTTATGGATCAAAGATGTATTACTTTGGGATCGCTGCACTAGATAGATTTAAAAATAGGTACTGCCACCAGTTTTTCATGGCTTCCCAGCCAACTTACAATAAAGATCTCATTTGGAACATATCTTGATAAACTGAGCTGTGCATTTGTTTTAAATTTGAGCCACTCTCTTCCTCAGACTGAAGGACTATCCCCAGTACTGTCAGCACTTGGCGTCAATAGCCCATTTCCTGCAGTTCCCGCACCATTTACAAGAGGTAACCTAGTTTTTCCATTTTTTTATTTTGGTAGATGCCTACAGCATCTTCCCATAATTTCTCACTCTGCACTAGTTGGTTAAACTTCCAACTGAACAAGTCTCCTGTTGTATGTTGTCCATTTTCTGTGTGTAGTATATAGAGTATGGCCAGCAGTCCAGAGACCCTCCTGTGAAGATGCAAGGCTCAATTACCACCCCAGGTAGCCTGGCTCTAGCCCAGGCTCAAGCTCAGTCTCAGACCCCTAAAGCCCCCCAACCTGGCCAAGCCAGCACCTTAGTGACCACAGCCACCACGACCACCACCGTTGCCAAAACCACCACCATCACGAGACCTACAGCTGTTGGACCGAAGAAGGACGTGCCAGTAAGTGAACGTAGTCACTGTTCCGTAAATGTCATTTTCTTGAATTTACCATTGGTCTAAGATGCACTCATCTGTTATTTGACGTTTTAATTTCCTCCACAGCCTTCAATCAACACCACAAACATTGACACCTTGTTGGTGGCCACAGACCAGACTGAAAGGATCGTTGAACCCCCAGAGAATGTTCAGGAGAAGATTGCGTTCATCTTCAACAACTTGTCCCAATCAAACATGTCCCAAAAGGTGTTTTTTACAATTTATGATTAGGATGCTACATTTTATATCAGATGTTTGTGCTTTTAACCCCTAAACCATCTCTTTCTGTTTGTTTGAAGGTAGAGGAGCTGAAAGAGACTGTGAAAGAAGAATTCATGCCCTGGGTCTCTCAGTACCTGGTCATGAAGCGTGTCAGCATTGAGCCCAACTTCCACAGCCTGTATTCTAACTTCCTGGACACACTGAAAAACCCAGAGTTTGTTAAAATGGTTCTCAATGAGACTTACAGAAACATCAAGGTAACATTTTTGAAATATAACACGTTTAAAGACATAAAACTGAGGCATAGCTATGTTATGATCACTTCATTGTCCCTTTTTTTTTCTCTCAGGTCCTCCTTACCTCTGATAAGGCAGCTGCTAACTTCTCAGATCGATCCCTGCTGAAGAATCTGGGTCACTGGCTTGGAATGATCACCCTAGCTAAAAACAAACCCATCCTTTACACAGTGAGTTCATTTTTATCACCTGTGCTTGAAACATTTATAGATGTTTTGAAAACGAATCCAATTAGTTTTTATATCAGGAGTGAGACTGCATAGTTTTGCTGTCTTTTATAGGATCTGGAGCTAAAGTCTCTCTTGCTGGAGGCTTATGTGAAAGGCCAGCAAGAGTTACTGTATGTTGTCCCCTTTGTGGCCAAAGTCTTGGAATCAAGTCTGCGGAGTGTGGTAATCATTCAATTTTCTCTCCCAATCTTGCTGTCAGGTGTTGAGTGTGGGCCAGTTTTGCAAATACCTGGACATGATAACCTCTTAACAACTGTGCTCTGTTTTGTAGATCTTCAGACCGCAGAACCCTTGGACCATGGGCATCATGAATGTATTGGCTGAGCTCCACCAAGAACATGACTTAAAGGTCAGTCACTTCTCATTGATGCTAAGCTTAATGGTGCATAAGCGTTTAGTGGTGTAGTTTCAACTCAGTCCCACAATCCTTTTGTTACAGCTTAACCTCAAGTTTGAGATCGAGGTGCTCTGCAAGAATCTGTCTCTGGACATCAGTGAGCTGAAGCCAGGAAACCTGCTGAGAGACAAAGAGAAGCTGAAGAATTTAGAAGAGCAGCTCTCTGCACCAAAGAAAGAGACCAAGCCTCCAGAAGAGATGCTGCCTATAGTTACTACAGGTATAACACTAAAACAGGCATGTTGTAAGTTGCATACTTTTTCTATAGTTTTTGATTTCCTGTTTAACCATCAGTAGACTCTGTTTCATTTACAGCTGCTCCCTCGACTCCGGCCACCACCACAACCTGTACTGCCACCGGGCCACCCACACCACAGTTCAGCTACCATGACATCAATGTGTATGCCCTGGCTGGCCTTGCCCCGCACATCAACATTAATGTTAATGTTAGTCTCACACTATATAAAGCCAATTTATGCACTTTTTATTGTTGTATATTTTTAAATTGTACATTACCTTTTCTTCACTGTTTTTCTATAGATCCCACTGCTGCAGGCCCACCCTCAGCTGAAGCAGTGCGTGAGACCAGCAATCGAGCGTGCCGTACAGGAGCTTGTGCACCCAGTGGTGGACCGATCAATCAAGATCGCCATGACCACCTGCGAGCAGATAGTCCGAAAAGACTTTGCGCTAGACTCTGAGGAGTCTCACATGCGCGTAGCTGCCCACCACATGATGCGCAACCTGACCGCCGGCATGGCCATGATCACCTGTAGAGAGCCGCTGCTCATGAGCATCGCCACCAACCTGAAGAACAGCTTTGCAGCAGCTCTTAGGGTATGGAATAACTTTGTTCTCTCATTCATAATCAAGACTTTTAGTCACTAAGAATTTTGACTGGATGAACATACATTTCAGGCTCCCACACCCCAGCAGAGAGAGATGATGGAAGAGGCGGCTGCTCGCATCGCACAGGACAACTGTGAGCTTGCGTGTTGCTTTATCCAAAAGACGGCAGTGGAGAAAGCTGGACCTGAGATGGACAAGAGACTGGCAACTGTAAGTCCTTGTGCACTGTCCTAATTGTTACATCAGTTGAGCAACAGTTGCTTTTCTAGTGTAATCTGATGAATTTCTTTATCTTGCAGGAATTTGAGCTGAGGAAGCACGCTCGCCAAGAAGGCCGCCGCTATTGTGATCCCATGGTACTCACCTATCAGGCAGAGCGTATGCCAGAGCAAATCAGACTGAAGGTGAGAGCTCTTTGCAAACTTCTCAAAGGTCGAGTTGATGTACTGTTCTCTGTCAGTGTTAGATTCTGACTTCCTGCTCCTCTCCAGGTCGGTGGAGTGGATCCTAAACAGCTGGCTGTTTATGAGGAGTTTGCCCGAAACGTTCCTGGCTTCCTACCCAGTAATGACCTGTCTCAGCCCACTGGTTTCCTTGCCCAACCAATGAAGGTACAGCTCCTGTCTTTGTTGAAGAGATTTTGTTTGGTTGTCACATTCGGTAAGTAACTCACAGGTTCTTTTTCTGCATTACAGCAACAGGCATGGCCCACTGATGATGTGGCTCACATCTATGATAAGTGCATTTCGGACCTGGAGCAGCACCTGCACGCTATTCCACCTGCGCTGGCCATGAATCCACAGACCCAGGCTATACGCAGCCTCCTGGAGGCAGTTGTCATGGCTAGGAACTCCCGTGATGGCATTGCTGCCCTGGGCCTTTTGCAAAAGGTTAGATAGTCTCTGGGGGGGAAACTTGGGGAACAACCCTATACAACAGTGTTGTCCAATCCAGCTCCTGGAGGGCCACTGTTCTGCAGAATTTAGCAGGTCTTCAGGATCTCCAGGAACTTCCAGGCAAATGTGTTGGAGCTAAACTCTGCAGGACCATTGGCCCTCCAGGACAGGGATTGGACACCCCTGCTATATGGTCTCAGCTTAAATCTAACATGTCTTGTTGGCACCGATAGCCTCGTGGGCAGCACACCGACATGTAGCGCAGTTGCTTTCCCAATCCCGTCCCCCTCTATCCCGCTTCGCTTCCTGTCTGCTTATTGTCCTATCATAATAAAGGCAAAAATGCCAAAAATCTTTTTTTTTTTTTTTTAAATCTAACATCTCTTTTGTTCACTTGCTCTCAGGCTGTTGAGGGTCTGCTAGATGCCACCAGTGGTGCTGATACTGATCTGTTGCTAAGCTACAGGGAGTGCCACCTGTTGGTGCTGAAAGCTCTACAGGACGGTCGTGCCTATGGCCCACAGTGGTGCAACAAACAAATCACCAGGCCAGTATTGCAACTGTGATGTAAACTTGTTAGTCACAGGCATAGATGGGACTCAAATGTCCTAACCTTTTCTTCTATGCTCCCTGCAGATGCCTGATTGAGTGCAGAGATGAATACAAGTACAACGTTGAGGCCGTAGAGCTTCTCATCAGAAACCACCTGGTCAACATGCAGCAGTACGACATGCACCTGGCTCAGGTGAGAACAGTGTCTCTAGGACTTCAAAGAAAACCAATGTAAATGAGTGGATTCTTACTCTTCTGTGTTTTCAGTCCATGGAGAATGGTCTGAACTACATGGCCGTGGCATTCGCCATGCAGCTAGTGAAGCTCTTGCTGGTTGACGAACGCAGCGTGAGCCACATCACAGAGGCAGATCTCTTCCACACCATCGAGACGCTGATGAGGACCAGTGCCCACTCCAGAGCCAACGCTCCTGAAGGGTAAGATGCCACTTATGCTACTGGTTGAACTGAATGTCCATTTTGTTACTGAACATTTAAGTAACCTGGACAACTTCTGTGTAACCACTAGTTTGCCCCAGCTGATGGATGTTGTCCGCTCCAACTATGAGGCCATGATCGATCGTCACCATGGTGGGCCGAACTTCATGATGCACTCTGGGATTTCTCAAGCCTCTGAGTATGATGACCCACCAGGTCTTAGAGAGAAGGCAGAGTACCTGCTGAGAGAATGGGTCAACCTGTACCACTCAGCAGCTGCAGGAAGGGACAGCACTAAGGCCTTCTCTGCATTTGTTGGACAGGTTAGCCAGTTTTGAGTCCCCAACTTGGTTTCTCAAGACTAGAATTGGCCTGCATTACTTCATTCACTCCTGCATTGTTCTTTCACAGATGCACCAGCAGGGCATCCTGAAGACCGACGACCTCATCACTCGCTTCTTCCGGCTGTGCACAGAGATGTGCGTGGAGATCAGTTACCGCGCTCAAGCCGAACAGCAGCACCCCACCACCAGCCCTGCCATCATCAGGGCAAAGTGCTACCATAACCTGGATGCTTTTGTTCGGCTCATCGCCCTATTGGTCAAACACTCCGGAGAAGCCACCAACACGGTCACCAAAATCAACCTCCTCAACAAGGTTGGAATGCTTACAGCGGTTTGTGGCTCAATGTTGACACACTTTTTTGAAGGACATATTGTTTTGGAGGTCTTGATTTAATGCTGCATTTCTTGTCATGGTGCAGGTTCTGGGCATTGTGGTGGGTGTGTTGATCCAAGATCACGATGTGAGGCAGACAGAGTTCCAGCAGCTTCCATACCACCGAATCTTCATCATGCTTCTGCTGGAGCTTAATGCACCAGAGCATGTGCTGGAGACCATCAACTTCCAGACGCTCACTGCCTTCTGGTAAGCACACGGCTTTAGACTTAAGATCTGGTCAGATTTATTGTTGTTCGGCCAATTGTCATGGGCAAAATTCCAGTCATTTCAATAGGAAGCCATGTGGGTGAAAAATCTTTCCCATGCAGATTTGGCAACAGTATGTTAGTAATGTGTATTTGTTGCATTTACCAACATGCCTGGTTTGAAAGTGACTTCTGTGTGAGCTGGGCTTCATACGTCACTATTGACAATAGATAATGGACCTTTTTTTTGAGAAAGTTTGCTAATGTGACCACACCTTTACTGTTTTGGTCAGTTTTTGAGTACTAAAGGACATTGTCTCTTTCAGCAACACCTTCCACATCCTGAGGCCTACTAAAGCACCTGGTTTTGTGTATGCTTGGCTGGAGCTCATCTCTCACCGCATCTTCATTGCCAGGATGCTTGCACATACCCCACAACAAAAGGTCTGTATCTGCTGTATGATATACATCAGGGGTGTTCAATAATTAAACATGAAACGGCTAATCAAGGGCTTCAGGATTACTCCAAACTTCAAAGCAGTTGTGTTGGAGCTAAACTTTGCAGGAAAGGGCTCTTTCAGGAGCAGGATTGAGCACCTCTGATGTCCCTCCACATCCCATATTCATGCCAGTCAATCGCTGACTACCTTCTGTGCCTTAAACGTCTCTTTCCTCTTACGCAGGGTTGGCCAATGTATGCCCAGCTGCTGATTGACTTGTTCAAGTATCTTGCACCCTTCCTAAGGAATGTTGAACTCAACAAACCTATGCAAATTCTCTACAAGGTATTAACACAGTCTTGCCTTCAAAAGCCTGTCTGGTGGTTCACTGGATCAGTTTGTGACCTTGCATTGTTTTTCTCTCTATTCTCCAAGGGAACACTTCGTGTGCTGCTTGTCCTGCTACATGACTTCCCAGAATTCCTGTGCGACTACCATTATGGCTTTTGCGATGTCATCCCGCCCAACTGCATCCAGCTGAGGAACCTGATCCTGAGTGCCTTCCCCCGCAACATGAGGCTTCCAGACCCCTTTACCCCTAATCTGAAGGTAGAGTTGCACATAACATTTGACATCATATGTGATGCTTTGTAGTTTAGTATGTAATCGTAACTTCAAGTATACTTGCGGTCATATTATGGTGTGTATAATAATTGTTGTGTGTCCACCAGGTGGATATGCTGAGCGAAATCAACATCGCTCCCCGCATCCTCACTAACTTCACTGGTGTGATGCCATCCCAGTTTAAGAAGGATCTTGACTCCTACCTCAAGACCCGCTCTCCTGTCACCTTCCTCTCTGAGCTGCGCAGCAACCTGCAGGTAGTTCACAGCAGAATCGTAAGTTAATCTTTTGTTATTTGTAAGGTTGTCAAAAATTTCGGTACCAAGTCGGTAATGAAATTTTAAAAATGTGACAATACCAGCATTTCCCCCGAGCATTTTGAGTGCTGTTGAGTGGATTCGTAAAGGCCTCTGATTGGCCATTGTGTTCATGCGCTCAACAGATAAGTCTGTGATTGGCTACAATGATCAAAGCTTCAAAAATGTTGTCAAAAGACATCTTTGATGCTCTTCACAGAGCGCTTACACAGATATACATGGGAGCATTTGAAAGCTGGCATCTATATTAGGGATCCGCTGATAGACGCCTGCTTTTAAACGCTCCTGTTGATCATTGTAGCCAATCACAGACACATCTGTTGAGCGTGTGAACACAATGGCCACTCAGGTGTGTTTAAAAACAGTGCTCAAAATATTAGGGGGAAATGCTGGTATAGTCACATTTTTTAAATTTCAGTAACGACTTGGTACATAAGTTTTTTTTGACAACCCTATTTGGCTCTTGAGCACAAAGACATTAATTCTCAATAGTTCTTGTAAAATCTGTCAGAGGCTAATTAAATTTTCTTGAGTCTACACACAAACTTGACTTCACAACCCTAAATTTTAGGTGTTTATTTTTAAGGAATAATTGCATACAAATTCACTGTACCTCCAGGTGTCCAACGAGCCTGGAAACCGCTACAACATCCAGCTGATCAACGCTCTTGTGCTGTATGTTGGAACCCAGGCCATTGCCCACATCCACAACAAGGGCAGCACTCCCTCCATGAGCACCATCACGCACTCAGCACACATGGACATCTTCCAGAACCTCGCAGTCGATCTAGACACTGAAGGTGAGATGCAAAAAAAAGTTGTTTTTGTTTGTTTTTCCTCTCTAGTTTGTTTACATTGTGACTTATTTTCCTGCTCCCAGGCCGCTATCTGTTCCTGAACGCGATAGCCAATCAGCTGCGTTATCCAAACAGCCACACACACTACTTTAGTTGTACCATGCTGTATCTGTTTGCCGAGGCCAACGCTGAAGCCATTCAAGAGCAGATCACCAGGTATGGCATTTAATGTTTTATTTTTTAACAAATGATTAGTTTAAACTCTGGTTGTGCTTACTTCCATTTTTACTTGTAATTTTTATTTGCAAGAACGAATGCAATTATTTGTACGGAGACAATACTTTATACATTTTTACATTTTCAATCTCCCTAGCCAACACAGAACAGACTGCTTTAGAAGAAATTTATTTATAATCATTGAAAGGGGTCATGAATTGAGAAATCAATTTTTCCTATCTTTGACATTTCATTGTACTATAAAAATATCTTTCAAGAACTCAAAACTGCCTCGTTACTCCAGCTTTTATTGAAACCAAGTTCAGAGAAGGACTCGTTTCGGATCGTGTCACATTACGTCATATAGTGCGTCAAAAGACCACCTCTGCAGAAGGAAATCAATGCCTACTTCTACATCCTTGCCTCTTTAGCCCCGCCCACCGTATCGTGCATGTCATGTAATAGTAAATACGAGATGGACATGAACAGCATTACTCCAGCAACAAAACAATAGAGATACCTCTGCAGATTACAAAACGTTTTGAAGTGGCAAGTTGTGGAAAAACTGTATTTGCACTGCCGTCCTTGTGATCCTAACATTAAGAAAGCATAAATTAACTTTTTTTTAACACAGTTCTGGTCAGATCGTGTCAGTAAGACACTGTTTGTTTTATTTTGTGTTAATGTGTGTTCATGTCACTATTGCTTTGTCCGATTATAGATCGTTCGACATGTATCGAGTATTTATACTGTAGTGCCACAGTCAAACTGAACAGTTGTAATTTCCTGTTCTTTCCTTTGATTCGGCATTTATGATGGTAATGCTGGATCACTGCTTTTGTTTGATCGAAGCCATTCGCTGTAATCCTGAATAAAAGCTTCAGTGAGCGACATCATCTTTTTTTTGTCATGTTACAACATGTTTCATTTAATTTAAAACATGACTCTGCTCTTTATTTGCCACAACCAAGACTTATAAAGCACATGTAATAAGCATAAATGTTTCACATTGTTGGCAAATGTTTCAACTGCAACCAGAATTTTCAACATCGGAAGTTTTCAAAACGATTCCACGTGTAATGGCGGGGATGTTGAAAATTATTTTAATATGAAAAACTGTTACCCAATCATAGCAGTGGGTGTTTACTTCAAAGTCTTGAATGCGTCGCCCATCAAAATGGAGCGTTCAAACAACCGTGTCAAAAACAGGATCGAAAATGGCTTATTACTTCTAAATTAGGATGTTTTTTTTTTATGTAAAAATCTTGATAATATTATAAGTGGAACTCAAAGAACATTATAAAATGAAATGCAGTTCATGACCCCTTAAATCATAAATACTAAAATTAAGAATTTAGTGACACTTTTAAGGTCCTGTTAGTTAACATTAGTTCATTCTTTAACAAATTATCTAACAATGAGCAATTCGTTAGTATTTATTACTGTCAGCATTAGTTAAAAAAAATATAACTTGTTAGCTCATGCCAGTTTAGTTCCATTAAATGTTAACACATACAACTTTTGATTAATAATTTATTAGTAAATGTTAAAATTACATTTAATAAATGCTTTAGTAAATGAACTAATAATGAAATAATTCTAATGTTAACAAATGGAACCTTTTGTGTAAATCATTTCTTTTATTAGTTCTAATAAATGAAAATAAATAGAATAATAAGGTTTGCTTCCATTTTAAGTGTTGTACTCAACAGTTCTTGTCTGTTGGCTTAACAAGTGATTGTAATGCAGGGTCCTACTGGAGAGGCTGATTGTGAACAGGCCGCACCCATGGGGTCTGCTCATCACCTTCATAGAGCTGATCAAGAACCCTGCCTTTAAGTTCTGGAGCCATGATTTTGTGCACTGCGCCCCAGAGATTGAGAAGTAAGGTGGCCAACATGACACAATCCCATCTTTCTGCATTTTTAGAACAGAAGATCTGTAATGTTTCCTTTTTTGGTCTTTCTACAGGTTGTTCCAGTCGGTGGCTCAGTGCTGCATGGGACAGAAGCAGGCCCAGCAGGTGATGGAGGGAACAGGTGCCAGTTAGGCTGCAGGAACTGCTCCTGTGCCCAGAGAGAGATAGAGCTCTCCCTCTCCCCAACCCTTCATTTGCCCCACCAACACCCTGCACATCTGATCGACACACAGCCGGCACTGGATTACTGCTCTCCTTCCACCGGGAGCCATCAGCATCTGACCTGAGGAGCATCTTNNTTTTTTTTTTTTTTTTTTGGTTTACTTTTTTCTCCCTCGACAATTTAAAATGTTCAGTGTAAATATTAAAAAGGGACATTTAAGAGCGGATTTTGAGTATTTCTTTGTCAAAGGTGAGGCGCACGCTTGAGCACATTTCACTCCTTGCTGTTTGGCTTCCCCAAACTCTCCATAAATTATTTTTTGTCTTCAAGACGGATTGACTTTTGTTTGGAAGCTTGGTAGTGGCTAAGGAAGCTGTCTTGTTTAATTTCTTTTTATTTTTTGAGGTTTGGTTTTTAAGGGGAGAGCTATCAGTGTGGTGAGCTGATAGGATCGGACAGATGTCCTGGACTGCAGGGGGGGGTCACTAGTTTTGCACCTGTGAGGAAACAAATCTTGGGTTGGAGCTTCTCCCTGGCACTTGTACAATTGTGGAAATATTCAGAAATTTGTTGGTAAATTGGATCTTCGGAGTTTATACAAAGATTCAACTTGCAGAACAAAAAATGGACCAATACAGCTCATTTTGTAAGGATTTCGAATGTTTTGTAAATGTATTGGTCCGCGTGTTGTATTTTGTAGTACTTTGTAGTTGCCTTTAGTTCCGCTACTTATTTCCTGTATGTATGCATTCTGTAGTTACTGCATTAAACACTTGAACTGCACCTTTGCTTGCCTGCCATTTGGTTGCATTTGTTTTTGTTGAAATGTTTAATGAAACAAGTTGAGTCATAAGGTTTTTTTGGGGGGGGGGGTTTTCCTTCTGTTCACACTAAGTGATGCAACTGTTTTTTGTTTTGTCTGTTTTTTGACATGAACTGCAAATTTCATGTTTTTTGGAGTTTAATGCATTTTTCATACTCTAAATACATTTGAGTCCAAGTCGAACTGCATTCAGGTCCTTTTGGGAAGTTCATAAATCATAATTTGTATGCATGTCATAGTGATTTTGGTTGGAGTAACTGAATTTCACTGGACTAGAGAGTCGGACTTGTAATGCGAAGGTTGCAGGTTTGAGTCTCAGTACCAGCAGGAAATGTAGGTGGGGGGAGTGACTGAACAGTGCTCTCTTCCACTCATTACTCACAACTGAGGTGCCCTTGAGTAAGCACTAAACCCCCTAATCACTCCCCGGGTGCCACCGCAAAAATGGCTGCCCACTGCTCTGGGGTTGTGTTCAATAGTGCTGGGAACAATAAATCTTTGAATTGCAAATCGAGAAATGATTCTGTATCGATTCTGAGCTTAGTTTTTAATAGCAGATGGCACTGCATGCTTAAGAAACAGCCGTACTTGAAATTGATACACACCACTTGAACCTTCCATAAAATGATCATTCATAAAGTTTAAAAAGGTTAAGGCAAATTACAAGGGTGTTTGTAGTGGGTTGTTTACATTAATTGTCATAAAAGCATTCTGAAGTGCAAATACGTTCTCAGACTCAGCTGAACACACGGCCGCTCTTCTTCGTGAGCACTTGAGCGTGCTGTTAAAAACTAAGCTCAGAAGCAAAAATCTCAATGGATCCACAAATCGATTTATTATCGATTATTATCTTGACAAACCTATGATGAACTTATGGAAAAAGGCATTTGTTTCATTGACATACCTGAAAGTCAGGCTTAAAATCCTCACTGGAAGGATGTTACAGTAGCTATGTTTCCATCCACCTATTTGTATGCACATTTTGGGATATTGCATTAAAAAAAAAACGCTAGATGGAAATGCCAAGATGTGCATACATTTTATAAAAAGCACATAAAATATTGCTCAATTGAGACAGATAATTTTTTTTATCTGATAAGATGACATGCAGATAAACTACTTGTCTCAACAGAAGATGTGATTGGATATCTGGACTAACCTGTGGACCAATTTCATCACACAACATCTCAAATGTTGGTTTGATCATTCTGAAATGACTAGGCTTAATTCCCTCTCAGAAGCATCTCGCATGATTGTATTCCCAAACACCAGCATCCGAACACAAGATAACTTGAAAGTGTTTATTGCGAAATGCAAGTAATTTATGATAAAGGAAAAAAGAGCCACAGGCGCTTCCCCGATTGCAGCAACTTTTATTACTGATATTTTTGCGTCAGTTTCCCAGGAAGTGACGATTTTGTTATCTTGAACCCATAGGATGGAAACGCTGCTTTATTCGCAAATGTTTTATGCAATATTACAATTTTGTGAACAAGTTAAATTCGCAACTTTGGATGGAAACATAGCTAACAACGTTCATGTTCAATGTTCTTGTAAATGTGCTAATTCCACCGTGACTTGCAGAAGCTTAAAAAGTAGAGCATGGGTCTAGCCATACCAAGGTTATAGGTTCAATTCCCAGGGAATACATGAACTGATTAAAAAAACGTATGCCTTCAATGCAACATATAAAAGCGTATGCCAAATGCATAAAGGTAAATGGGCTTGAACCCACCAAAAGTCACACTAAATAAACCACACTTACACTCCACAACAGCTCAGAATCAAAACACATCTGAAACGTAAGATTCCAAATTATTTTTTTGAAAGGGAAATGTACAGCATACAAAATGAAAAACCTACAAACTATACAGAGTTTGCAAATTTAGTTACACCATGTCACCTGAGGACTTTCCTGTTTTGCCAACTACAGTGTTTCCCAGAAGGCAGTGTCAGCACTGTATAAGATATGTCTGTGGAGTCTGTACATTAAGACGTAGATTTGGTGAGCTGTTGCAAGCGCTGTAGGATGCTCTTCTGACCGTAACGCACATGCAGAGCTCTCCTCTCTCTGCTGCTGAGTTCAGCCAGAGCTCCCTGATCCTCCAGCCGCCTCCTGTCCGTCTCTACATCCTCAGAGTAAGAGTCCAGCGTCAAAGCAGCTGCTGTGTGCAGGAGACGCTTCCACTCCGCTGACAACCCTGTCAGCCCGTCGAAACTCAGAGCCTGCTCCATTTCATCATCATCATCCTCTCCGTCTTCCTCCCAGCCTTCGTTTTCACAGAACTCCTCGAAATCTTGCACCGGCATGCAAAGGACCTACTCAAGAAAACAAACATTTTTTAAATATATTTTAAAAATAAGATATATACTACCAATTAAACGTTTAGAATCATTTTTTTGACAGAAGTCTCTTATGCTCACCAAGGCTGCATTTACTGGATCAAAAATACAGTAAAAACAGTAATATTGTAAAATATTATTACAATTTAAAATAACTGATTTCTATTTGAATGTATTTTAAAATGTAATTTATTCCTGTGATGCAAAGCTGAATTTGCAGCATCATTACTCCAGTCTTCAGTGTCACATGATCCTTCAGAAATCATTCTAATATGCTGATTTGATGACTTTATACATTTAAGACTTTCTACTCTGATTTTAAGATTTTTATAAGGGTGAATTAAGACTTTTTAAGACTTGCAGAAACCCTTTTTATCAACTTAATGTGTCCTTGCTTAATAAAAGTATTAATTTCTTTTTTTTTTAAACATCATTCAAACAAAAAACAGTAGCCAACATTTGAAGTGGATCAAAATTTTTCATCGAAGTTGTCCTAAAACCTTCCTCTTAGGACAACTTAGATGAAATTTTTTGATCCACTTCAAATGTTGACTACTGTATATTGTCACATTTTGTCATGCGGATCAAATGGTTACCTTCAGAGTAGTGTAGAGCTCACTGTAAGTGAGGGAGCCTGATTGTCCGAAGATAAAGACCCCTTTCTCTCCAACAATCTCCATCTCGCACAACATGTTCCACTTGTCCACTAAGAGCCGTTGATCTGCTTCACTCTGTGTTACTGTAAATGCAATTAAAATGTGTCAAAAAACGTATTTCTAAAAGCTAGTTCCTCTTTTTACAAACATCTATAAAGTCACACCTTGCACTGCTGCTTTGTACACACTGGACATCTGTATATCTGCTGTGTCATTGCTATTTGTAGGAAACGGCTCTGCAAAGCCGTACATGTGGAGCAGCTGCCAGTTTGCCATCTGTCCGTAGGTGTTAAAGACCTCCTCGCCCTTTTCAATGTGCCGTACGGACACCATCCTCAGGCAATCCTGTGCAGGGGAACATGTCAGCTGTGAGATTTAAAAGCATCTAGCATAAACAATCAAAAAAAGCAAAACTTCTGCACCACATACAGGTGTATATTCCAGATTGGCGTTGTGCTTGGAAACGTGATTCAGCATGTCAGCCATGGGCACCATCATTGGGGGGTTAGGCTGTTTTTCTTCTTCTTCATCCTCCTCCTCTACAGGCTCTTGAAAACTGAGACAAGGAAATATTGAGAAACGTATGGAAGTCCATTTCTGTCATGTTAGAAAATAAATCATGCTTTGGTAATATTATAAAAGTCATAATTATGACATACCAAGTCATACTTAAGAGATTAAAAAACTGAAATTATGACATACCAAATCATACTTATGAGATTAAACAGTTGAAAGTATGACATACATAATTATTAGATTTAAAAGTCACAATTATCATTAGAAATTATAAGATAAAAAGTTACAATTCTGACTTTCTGTCATAAATTTCAGCTTTTTATATCATAATTATTACTTTTTTTGTTCATAATTATGACTTTTTAAGTCAGTTTCGACTTAGTATGTCAAAATTTACACTTTGTATGTCATAATTATGACTTTTTCAAGTAATAATTTTGACTTTTCATCTCATAATTATGACTTAGTGTATCATAATTATGAGTTTTTATGTAAGAATTGACTAAGTCAGAATTTCGACTTTGTGTGTCATAATTACTTTTTCAAGTCACAATTTTGACTTTTCATCTCATAATTATGACTTTTTGTGTTATAATTTTTACTTTTTATTTAAATTTTGACTGTCATAATTTACACTTTGTATGTCATGATTATGTATAATTGACTTTTTATTTAAGAACTGACTTTTTAAGTCATAATTTCTGCTTGGCATGTCATAATTTCCACTTTGTATGTTATAATTATGACTTATTGTGTCATAATTTTGACTTTTTATGTCATTATGATTTACAAAAGCACGATTTTTGTTCTTATGAAGTGGATATGTGCTTCAACAGAAATGTTAGGAAATGTTAAAAATAAAATTAGGGCTATAAAAATAAATAAATCATAAGAGCTTTAAGTAATTTTAGGTATCACAGCATTATAATGTACAGTATGAAAGTCATTTTTAGATTTGCTAAATATTACATTAAACAGTGTTATTTATTAGTCAGTTCATTAGATAATGGTAAATGTCATTTAAATGTATATCATGCACAATTAAAAAGCCAATTTGATCTATACCGATAAATTTAATATATCACCAACAACCGTTTTGGTATATATTGTGCATCGCTAAATAGAATTCTCATATTATTGCAAATTTAATTTAATCAAATCTAATAGCTCATAGATATCTCACCTATAGGCCATTACAAATGCTACCAGGCTCTTGTAGAGCTCCAGGTTGTGCTTCTCAGGGTCCCACAGGTCAGGATGGGACTTCATGAAAGGAAGGACTATGTTATTGTACTCATCCTGGAGTTTTTTCAGATCAGTGTTGACAGCCTCAGGAATTCCTGTGCCTTTCAGGAGTTTTTCACGCTCCTCATCAGACCTTCAAAACAGAGACAACACAACCATGAAGAACTGAAGGATCTTTGAAGGATATCTTGAAGTTCTGCAGATATTCACAGCAAAACTTACCAGAACATGGGCTGATCCAGTGTCCTAAAGTCTGGCCAGAGAGACAAATATGGTTTCCAATGGGATTGTGAACATGTGTACTCATATAGGAGACCCAGAAGAAGAGGAACCCAGCCTGATGCGCTTTCCAAAGTTTTCTTCCCTTAACAAGTTCAAGATATGGTGGTTACAAGCCAGTTATAGAAGGTGGAATTGCAATAACCTGAATGTTCTCATACCTTCTTCAAGGACTTTTTTGACTTTAGTGGTGCCCTGATGCAGGAGTGTCTCTCTGGGAATGGAGAACAAGATGTGCCCCTCTTCAATGTCCTCTTTGGCAAGCATGCCATATTCTGCTACTGAACCCTCTTTACTTAAGTACACCTAAAGAAATTTATGTACACAGTGTTGGGTAAATATCAAAGGCCCTTCAAGGCAAGTCTCGGGCCACTCGGCGGCCATCTTTGAAACGACTCTCAGGCAGCTACAGGTGCTTGTCATATAATTAGAATATCATCAAAAAGTTTATTTATTTCACTAATTCCATTCAAAAAGTGAAACTTGTATATTATATTAATTAATTACACACAGACTGATATATTTCAAATGTTTATTTCTTTTAATTTTGATGATTATAACTGACAACTAAGGAAAATCCCAAATTCAGTATCTCAGAAAATTAGAATATTGTGAAAAGGTTCAATATTGAAGACACCTGGTGCCACACTCTAATCAGCTTATTAACTCAAAACACCTGCAAAGGCCTTTAAATGGTCTCTCAGTCTAGTCCTGTAGGCTACACAATCATGGGGAAGACTGCTGACTTGACAGTTGTCCAAAAGACGACCATTGACACCTTGCACAAGGAGGGCAAGACACAAATGTCATTGCAAAAGAGGCTGGCTGTTCACAGAGCTCTCTGTCCAAGCACATTAATAGAGAGGCGAAGGGAAGGAAAAGATGTGGTAGAAAAAAGTGTACAAGCAATAGGGATAACCGCACCCTGGAGAGGATTGTGAAACAAAACCCATTCAAAAATGTAGGGAAGATTCACAAAGAGTGGACTGCAGCTGGAGTCAGTGCTTCAAGAACCACTACGCACAGACGTATGCAAGACATGGGTTTCAGCTGTCGCATTCCTTGTGTAAAGCCACTCTTGAACAACAGACAGCGTCAGAAGCGGCTTGCCTGGGCTAAAGACAAAAAGGACTGGACTGCTGAGTGGTTCAAAGTTATGTTCTCTGATGAAAGTAAATTTTGCATTTCCTTTGAAAATCAGGGTCCCAGAGTCTGGAGGAAGAGAGGAGAGGCACACAATCCACATTGCTTGAGGTCCAGTATAAAGTTTCCACAGTCAGTGATGGTTTGGGGTGCCATGTCATCTGCTGGTGTTGGTCCACTGTGTTTTCTGAGGTCCAAGGTCAACGCAGCAGTATACCAGGAAGTTTTAGAGCACTTCATGCTTCCTGCTGCTGACCAACTTTATGGAGATGCAGATTTCATTTTCCAACAGGACTTGGCACCTGCACACAGTGCCAAAGCTACCAGTACCTGGTTTAAGGACCATTGTATCACTGTTATTAATTGGTCAGCAAACTCGCCTGACCTTAACCCCATAGAAAATCTATGGGGTATTGTGAAGAAGAAGATGCGATATGCCAGACCCAACAATGCAGAAGAGCTGAAGGCCACTATCAGAGCAACCTGGGCTCTCATAACACCTGAGCAGTGCCACAGACTGATCGACTCCATGCCACGCCGCATTGCTGCAGTAATTCAGGCAAAAGGAGCCCCAACTAAGTATTGAGTGCTGTACATGCTCATACTTTTCATGTTCATACTTTTCAGTTGGCCAAGATTTCTAAAAATCCTTTCTTTGTCTTAAGTAATATTCTAATTTTCTATGATACTGAATTTGGGATTTTCCTTAGTTGTCAGTTATAATCATCAAAATTAAAAGAAATAAACATTTGAAATATATCAGTCTGTGTGTAATGAATGAATATAATATACAAGTTTCACTTTTTAAATGGAATTAGTGAAATAAATCAACTTTTTGATGATATTCTAATTATATGACCAGCACCTGTATTTCATGCAAGTGCAGCTCCTATCTCTTCACCAAGCTTACGATTAAATTTCATATTTGAAATCACCCATTAAATCTAACAACTGTCTCATAAATTTTGTTTCTAAACACTCAAATCATGAGAAAAAACTGCATTTCTGTTTCTGAAAGAAATCGGAGCTTATAAAGGCAGCTGCAGTGATGCAATGCTTTTGCCAATTGGTGATTGGCTCTTATGTTTAAAAGGCGGGACTTATTCTGCCATATTGTGTGTTGCACTTTCTCCAATTAATAGTAATATGAGTGCACAGTCTTTGTATGTCTAAAGACATTAGTAAATATCTCCAAGGGTTTTATCATCATGACAACAATTTATATAATCATGTATTTATACTTCAGGATGTCACAGAGCTCACTGAAATTAAATAAAAAATAAATATTAGGTGGAGATGCAAAACTTAAAATCAAAAATGTATTAGAAATGTTGCCAACTAATTGAAGATGTGTAAGTTGAAGTACTAAACAAACAAAAAAACAAAACAAAAAAACAGGACAAATGCACAACAAAATTACTAACACCTAAGTTAAAATTAAAATGAAAAATGAAAATATAAAAATAAAAGCTAATTCTAAGTATTAATTAAAATACGATATTTGTATATGAATGATACTAAAATAACCCTGATTATTATTATTTATATACACAGTTTTTATACATATATTAAAATTAGATATGTTATATACATATTATTACATTAGCAACAAATTATAATATAACTATACATTAATTTAATGAACAACTCAGTTACCTTATCGCTGAGCGTCAGCTTCACACTATCACACCACAGCAAGAAGTGTTTCAGGGGGTCCAGCTCCAGCACACACTTCTCATCATCTATCTGAAACCACACGATGATATGCTGAAGGCTCATCATGATAAGCACAATAACTGTAAAACATCTGTGGTTCCAGCTAAAGGCAACATGTGAATCTAAATTGTGAATTTTAATAACCTGCGAAATGTCAGTAAACGTTGTTTTTACCTTCGGCCTTTTTGTGTCTGTCGCCATTTCATTAAAATGCAAACTCGTCGGTGAGATATTAAAATATATATTGTTTTATGGTGACCACAACATAAGAGTATAGTAAATATTGTACTCTGTGTGCCTCCATGTGAGGAGCTTCGGTCACTTCTTCTTCTTCCAGTGCGTCTGCAGAAAGTAGTACAATCATGTACAATGGCGCCACCTACTATATTGTTGAGTGAACAACATAATGACAAATAAATAATCAATATAATGTTATCTACTTATATCTTTTAGGTATTTGTTTATTTATTTTTTGGGCTAAATTATTTTTGCGTAATCAACATATAGTCAGTCCAAACACAGGGGTGAAGTCTGGTTCTCATTCATCTCAGGCCAGATAAACATCAAAGCTATGAGAAAAGTAGGCCTAAGTGTGAGAATATGGAAAGAAATGTATTATGCAATATTCATGTGTCTTAAAAGAATTCACTAAGCAAACAGACATAAATTTACTATGACAATAAAATGAAGTATATAATCAGAGACAATGTTATCTTTATCTGGCATAACGGCCTCAGGTTTCTGCTCATTCAGGAAGTTGGCTGGGTTGAAGTCATGAGGAAACTTCCACTTGTCCTTCTCAAACAGCACAGACTCAGACAGGGAACACTCTCAGAACTTTAGCTAATATTCTGGCAAGGTTCTCTCATAAATATGAACAAACGTTCTTCCAGTAACATTAACAAAATATTCTTTCAAAGTTATCTGGTATTTAATAATGTTCTCAAACATTAGCACAAAAACGTTATTTTGTTTTTGTTTTTAATACTTGTTACTTTTGTTCTTTGAACATTCTGAAACTTTTAAACCATTTTTTTTAAAAACTGGACGTTTCAAACATTTAGAAAACATATAACTTTTTATAACTTATTAGCAAAAGATTCTTAGAACATATTTTTGCGAGCTGAGGAGGAGAGGTTGGGAGTGATGAGATTTCCCTGTAATTTTCCATTAGTATTCACAACCATTGTAAACACTTCACTGATTCTATGTCATATCATAGTTTTGATGACTCTTGACTTGGTAGTGTGGTTATTGTGTGTAATATACATGCTGGACAAAGGGTAAGTGGTTTGGAAAAAGGATGGATGGATGGATGGATGGATTTCCCCTAGTCCACCCAAGGGTTTGAGATCATTCAGAGTTGATATTTTACTTATTATAAAAATAATTATCACTTAATTATAATCACCTTTTAATGTGAGATGTTTTGCCTTGCATTATTTCAGAATTTAGCTATTCAGATATAGATCTTTACAACTCAAAAGTGCAAAGGGAAGATTTATGCAAAAAGTTCATTTCACAGAACTGGGACATAAAATGTCTCAAAAATAGACATGAAGGCCACATATAACAACTAAAATAGACATTTATTTTATTAATTACCACACAGTTTTTCAGCAGCCTTGGTTTCAGAAATATTCATTTTCTCCACAGGGATTTCAGTGACTTCATTGACAGAGCTCACTTTGGGATTATGGGTAGTGTAGCTGAACAGGAATTCAGCTATTTAAGGATTAGTTCACTTCAGAATTAAAATTTCCTGATAATTTACTCACCCCCATGTCATCCAAGATGTTCATGTCTTTCTTTCTTCATTCAAAAAGAAATAAAACATTCCAGGATTTTTCTCCGTATAGTGGACTTCAGAGGGGTCCAAATTGCAGTTTCAATGCAGGTTCAAAGGGCTCTACAAGATCCCATCCGAGGAATAAGGGACTTATTTGGCGAAACAATCGTTATCGTTGTTTTATCTTATTTTTGTAAAGGGCATTTAGCTTAATCTTTCCACGTTCGCTTTGTAGACACTTAATCTGTACTTTAACCTACATCACGTGTAACCTTTGTAATGTGATTACGTCATGCGTGGCGGATCGCAAAGCTAGTGTAAGATGAGCAAATAACAGATCGTTTCTGATAAGAAAAGACCCTTATTCCTTGGCTGGGATTGTGTAGAACCGTTTGAAGCTGCAATTAAACTGCAATTTGGACCTTCAGCCCATTGGTAAATGTTGAAGTCCACTATATGGAGAAAAATCCTGGAATGTTTTCCTCAAAAACCTTAATTTCTTTTTGACTGAAGAAAGAAAGTCATGAACATCATGGATGACATGGGGGTGAGTATTTAAGTATTTAAATACAAAGCATATTATTATCATCACTTCAACAACTTTGAAGCTCATGGTAGGCCCATATTAAAAAGATTAATACATTATCGTTATGGACAAAAATAATTGAACTTTTACTTCCAGAACCTGACTGTTGTGCTCGATTACTTGCAACTTTATATGCAGTATCAGAGTTTTTGTAGATAATGCTACAATTAATATTAGGTATTCAAAGATAATCTGCTTATCAAATTATATCCTGTACAGGGTGGAAAAAATATTTGGCATTATGATTTATTGTTTGACTGTCTGTCTGCACTTGATGTGCATTCTGTAGGGTTTGGGCGTCATGGTGATCCCGTACACTGGGGTGTAATCTGGTTCCCCGGCATCATCGGGCCACACAAACTGGAAACGGCGCAAAAGAGTAACAAAGACCAGGAAGAGCTCCATACGCGCAAGACCCTCACCGAGACACACGCGGGGACCTGTAAAACACATACGATGATGATCACAGAACAAGTCTGGACAAGATAAAACACAAAAAATGTCTGAATAGTTACCTATAGAGAAGGGAATAAAGGCCTCAGGCTTCTCAAACTGGCCCTGCTCATTCAGGAAGTTGGCTGGGTTGAACTCATGAGGAAACTTCCACTGGCCTTCTTCTTTTAGTACAGAAGTGAGGTTGGGAATGATTACAGTTCCCTGACAGAGGAGAAACAGTTTACATTGGTTTTGAAGTATGAAAAACTGTGCTTTCTAGGCAAGTTTCCTCACCTTCGGGATGTTGTAGCCCATCAGCTCAGTGTCTTTGGTGGTGCAGTGAAACACACTTAACGGTACAGTGTTAGTGACGCGCTGAACTTCATGAATCACAGCCATTGTGTATGGCATATCATGTCTGTCTTCATACGATGCGTGATCTTTACCCGCCAGAACATCATCAATCTCTTGCTGACATTTTGCTGGTGAGAAAACAAGGCCATGTTTGTCTAAGTTCCCTGACAGGAGTTAGCTTTGCTAATATGCTAACATACACCTGAATGTTTACAATATCCAGTTAAAAAAATTATGTCAAATAAGCAATACAATTCACAACAATATCATGTTTAGCTTCTTTAGTTCAAATTTGCAATGCCTTTTCTAGCGTTGCTAAAAAAGCGATTGGCCTTCCATTCCTACAGCTGCCATATTGAGCATTATGATTTCTTCCATTTGTTTTTCTGTGATTAGTCCATCTCCTCCTGCTCTACTGTCTCTGGTTTAACCTAAACCTGGTTTAAATTAAGCAAAAATCGATGTGTTATTTTTAACCAGACCTTGAACCTCTGAGTGGTTCATGAGGTAGAGAAAAGCAGTGAGGAGTGTGTTGGAAGTGGTATCAGTCCCGGCAAAGTGCAAATCCAGAATGTTCATGATGAGCTGATCATCAGAAAAGGTGGAACCATCATTTTTTCTCTGGGGAATGTAAGATATCATTCATTTCAGTCTCAAACTGTGGTGCATTTGTTCAATTTGGTCTTAGAAGTTCGAACCCTAATGTATGTCTGAAGAAACTCACACCTTATCAAGCTCATCCAGATAGCAGTCAATGAAATCTCTCGGCTCTCCTGGAACTCTTGTGCTCTTGTGTTCAGCAATCAGACTTCTATTCATACTTTTTAACTTCTTCACATGATCAAAGGCTTTTTTAAAAGGCAGGGGCAAGATTCTCAATAAAGGAAGTGTGTCATATATCTGTTAGGAATGGACATACAATCTTATACAATTACTCTAAAATGAAAGATATTTATTTCCCAAATTTGAATGTCAGTTGCATTCAGTGAAATAATAAATATGATTTTTTGGAAAAACATAACATAAAAACCTCTACACATTGACAATAATACACTTTTAGCAGTTATACAGGTTTATATTTTACAGAAAAAATCAGATGCTTTCTAGAATGAGAATGTCCCTCTCTCTAATAGCCTACTGTATCTCCTTCCTCTGATTGGCAAATAGAATGTAGAACATCACATTTTAATCATTAGCTGTAACAAAAATGGACGGAAGAGAGGGAAAACTGAAAAAAATTCACAGGGTGTTTGGATCTGAAATCTCACCATGTTCCATGGTCCATTGAAGATCTTTGAAAGCTCTGTAACGAGCTGGATGTAGCGCTGAAGGAATTCATTGTTGTAATCAAAACGGGATCCGAACAGAACCAATCCGATAACATTTGATGCAACATTGTGGAACATATTCTGAGGATTCACAGTTTCTCCTGTATAAATGTAAATCAATTAAAAAGATTGACATTTTCCTTGTCAGCTGAGACATAAAATAAAAAAATGTCACATTGTCTAAATTGACAATTGCAAAATCTAAATTACATTGTTTAAAACATATAAATACCAGCATTTTTGTCGAAGTAAGCAACAATGTGTGAAATCTCTCCCAGAATTCTCTCCTCCATGGACTGCTTCCCTAGCCCAAAGTTCCTCAGGGTCATCAAAGCATAGCGTCGATGATCCTTCCAACGGGGGCCATAATCAGCCAAAATAACACCTTTATTAAAATTATGATGTTAGTTAAACGTTGTAGGGTTTCTAGAACTAAACATATTACAAAAGATTACATTTACCACCTATAACATGTTCCTGATATAAGCTATACTTTTTACTTAGTCCTGTTGTGTTGCGTTGTGCGCATGCGCAATGCCAAGTGGACTGACTGGTCAATTCACTCGTGCATGTTCACGCCGACCGATACTGGAGCTGAAGGCGGACTATACTTTCGGCTTTACGCCAGTACAGGGTCGGCGCCAGGACATACGGAACGAGGGGGCCTCCTTGTGTCACTGGGGGGGCATACCTCCACAATACACCCACTTTTAATTGAAACAACAACAACCATCAAGTCACCATTTAGGCTACCAGACGCAACGATACAGAGCACGAACGCTGCCTACAGCATTCTCATAAATAATAAATGGACCAGCACTGGCTATAATCAATATCAGACAAAAAAGCAAAAAACACATCTTACCTTTAGAAAAGCTGCAGTCGACGAGTGGAGGAGTTAAACTTTCTCAGAACGAGGTCTTTCCATTCGTTGCGCAATTTCTTTGTAAGGTCCCGCTCAAACGCAAGTTGCACGAGCTGAGACTTACGTGTGTGGTTCATTGCTCGTCTGTTGTCCGTGAAAATGTTCTTGAGCACAGAAAATGAGTTCTCACACATAGCGGTAGAGGCCCGAATGTGACAGCGAGTTTAAGTGCGGACAAAACACTAGGCATTGCTTCGAGAACTTTGTGATGTTCAGAGAGAAGTCTTCTAGTAATCATCATCTGCTGGCTTTCCTCCTCTTTGATTCTGGAGATATATTGCTTTGCAACAATGCACTCCGTTTCCACAATGGTAGAATTAGTTAAATCCATGATGGGCTTTATGGACTTTACATCCAAAAAGGTCTAATTTTCTGGGTCAAGAACGGCAAGTGCTGCGGCAAACTTTGAATTACGTTCACTGAAACGCACCTCAATTTCACCAAGAATATGATCCAATGCACTGAAGTACAGTCATATTTCAACCAATTACATACAAGCTGCTAGTGACGTAATTTAGTTAATGGCCTGTCGCGAGTTTTTCATGCAAAGTTGCAAAGCTGATTTGATTCTAGTAAAACTAAATTAATTTACAAAAAAAATATATATATATTTTAAATATATATAATTATATGTCAGGAATAAGAGGGCACAGTGGAACCGTCACCGTGCCTGTTGCTGAGTCTCAACGGCTGAAATCGCGCTCCGAGGCAGGGTGGTGTGCTGACTAGAGGTGAGGGGGCACAGTAACCTAGGTGGCCGGGCCAGGCCCCCTGGGGCCCCCCGTGGCGCCGACCCTGCGCCAGTAGGTGGCGACAAGTTACTGTTGTGAGAAATTCACTCAACCAATTCTTATAAAATTCATTCAAGAACAACATAATTGACGCAGAACGGTTAATCCTTTGACTTCGTTTGTAACTATTTTCGTTGGCGGCGCAAAAAATTTTGTGTCTAATATGTGAGTCACACTTTATTGAACTGTCTTATAATTAGACTAAAACAATTTCACTCTCAATAGATTGTGATTCTCTTACAGCTTGTAGTGGGAGTTACCTTTATTCTCCGTGAGATGACTGATCATGAAGTCTTGAGGCCGTCCTGAGAAGTCTTGAGCCTTCGTAACCAGAGCTTCCTTAATTACCTCAAAACTATTGAGAAAAACTGTTGGTCTTGATCCAGTATACAGACTGAAAATTTTCCCATATCGTTCTGCAAACTTGGAAAATTTGAAAATTATTTTACAAACAAGAAAAAAAACGTTTAAAACTTACGATGACATAAAATAAACTCATACTCTTTCAAAATCCTTCAAAGGATTGTCCATGTTCACATGAAGCAGATTCCCAATTATTGGCAGAGGACGAGGTCCTGGAGGAAAATTCTTCGGCCTCTGGATCCGGACTAGGAGGAAGACGAAGAAGATGCATATCCACACGAGAAACAAAGAGCCCAGCATGCTCACTGATGTCCAGCTGTTGTCTCTCTGTTTCACTCAAGCAAAACAAGCTTTTGAACTCAAACCACTCGGGTACATTGCCTATCTGAACAACAGATATAATGGCCATGTTCCAGAAAGATAAAAAGAACCCAGGCAAACAAACACTGCTCAACATTCTGTGTTTCTGTATTCACCTAGGTTAAACTGGTTTCAACTCTGTAATTGAATACAATCCCTTCACAGTATAGAGACTGGAGTCAGTCCCATATCCAGTTTATCAGGTGTATGAGTCAAAAGACCAATTACAAAGCCAAATAATTATTTATAGCTACAGGGTAAACAAGGTTCTGTAGTTTTACATTTTCCATTTTTACTTTATCAGTATATAATTTTGTTTTAGTTAAGTTTACATTTTTTTTATGTGTTTTATATAGGCTAGTTGTCTATTGTTATCTAGTTGTAAGTTAATGTTAAATGAAGTTACACTCCCTTACAAAAGTTTGGAGAAAGGATGCATTAAACTGATCATAAGTGACATAAGTTTATAATTTCAAATAAATGCTGTTCTTTTGAGCTTTATAATAATCAAAGAATCCTGAACAAATTTATCACGGTTTTCACAAAAATATGATGCCGCAACCTGTTTTCAACATTGATTATAATAAGAAATGTTTCTTGTTACACATGGAGTTCCAGTTTTTCATTTTTAGTTTTCAATAATGATAATAACCCTGCAAGTGAACACAATAAATCCACACTGGCAAACATTCAGACAAGTTGAGCCAACTATTTTAAATAGAGTTGAGCCAACTAGTCATAAAACATACTGTTATTAAAATAATAACATCAAGTCATTGTTTGCAACAGAAAATTGACACTATTATCATAATTTGACTGTCTGTCTGCACTTAATGTGCATTCTGTAGGGTTTGGTCGTCATGGTGATCCCGTACACTGGGGTGTAATCTGGTTCCCCGGCATCATCGGGCCACACAAACTGGAAACGGTGCAACAGAGTAACAAAGACCAGGAAGAGCTCCATACGCGCAAGACCCTCACCGAGACACACGCGGGGACCTGTAAAACACATACGATGATGATCACAGAACAAGTCTGGACAAGATAAAACACAAAACATTTCTGAATAGTTACCTATAGAGAAGGGAATAAAGGCCTCAGGCTTCTCAAACTGGCCCTGCTCATTCAGGAAGTTGGCTGGGTTGAACTCATGAGGAAACTTCCACTGGCCTTCTTCTTTTAGTACAGAAGTGAGGTTGTGTTAGGTACAGTGTTAGCGACGCGCTGAACTTCATGAATCACAGCCATTGTGTACGGCATATCATGTCTGACTTCATACGATGCGTGATCTTTACCCGCCAGAACATCATCAATCTCTTGCTGACATTTTGCTGGTGAGAAAACAAGGCCATGTTTGTCTGTTTAAGTTCCCTGAAAGGAGTTAGCTTTGCTGATATGCTAACATACACCTGAATGTTTACAATATCCAGTTAAAAAAATTATGTCAAATAAGCAATAAAATTCACAACAATATCATGTTTAGCTTCTTTAGTTCAAATTTGCAATGCCTTTTCTAGCGTTGCTAAAAAAGCGATTGGCCTTCCATTCCTACAGCTGCCATATTGAGCATTATGATTTCTTCCATTTGTTTTTCTGTGATTAGTCCATCTCCTCCTGCTCTACTGTCTCTGGTTTAACCTAAACCTGGTTTAAATCAAGCAAAAATCGATGTGTTATTTTTAACCTGACCTTGAACCTCTGGGTGGTTCATGAGGTAGAGAAAAGCAGTGAGGAGTGTGTTGGAAGTGGTATCAGTCCCGGCAAAGTGCAAATCCAGAATGTTCATGATGAGCTGATCATCAGAAAAGGTGGAACCATCATTTTTTCTCTGGGGAATGTAAGATATCATTCATTTCAGTCTCAAACTGTGGTGCATTTGTTCAAATTTTCCATTTTTAAAACTACAATTTATGTTATCAGCGTAAAAATTTGCGAGAAAATATTTCCAGATTTAAATTAGATTAGATTTTGAACCTCTGATTTTCAATTTGGTCTTAGAAGTTCCAACCCTAATGTATGTCTGAAGAAACTCACACCTTATCAAGCTCCTCCAGATAGCAGTCAATTAAATCTCTCGGCTCTCCTGGAACTCTTGTGCTCTTGTGTTCAGCAATCAGACTTCTATTCATACTTTTTAACTTCTTCACATGATCAAAGGCTTTTTTTAAAGGCAGGGGCAAGATTCTCAATAAAGGAAGTGTGTCATATATCTGTTAAGAATGGACATACAATCTTATACAATTACTCTAAAATGAAAGATATTTATTTCCCAAATTTGAATGTCAGTTGCATTCAGTGAAATCAAGATACTATAAAAAATTATTTTAAAAAACATAACATTAAAAACCTCTCAATGTTGACAAAATACACTTTTAGCAGTTATACAGGTTTATATTTTACAAAAAAAGACTAATTATATATTCATGACTCATCCTGCACTAAACATATTTTTGTCCAATCAGAATCTTTCTAGAATGAGAATGTCCCTCCCCCTAATAGCCTACTGTATCTCCTTCCTCTGATTAGCAATAGCATGTAGAACATCACAGTTTAATCATTAGCTGTAACAAAAAGGGCCGAAAGAGAGAAACTGCAGTTGCCAAGCAATTTCAAAGGGTGTTTTGATCTGAAATCTCACCATGTTCCATGGTCCATTGAGCATCTTTGAAACCTCTGTAATGAGCTGGACGTAGCGCTGAAGGAATTCATTGTTGTAATCAAAACGGGTTCCAAACAGAACCAATCCGATAACATTTGATGCAACATTGTGGAACATATTCTGAGGATTCACAATTCCTTCTGTACAAATGTAAATTAATTAAAAAGATAGATATTTTCCTTGTCAGTTGAAATATAAAATTTGTAAAAAATTCACATTGTCTCCATCTTGTCGCTCTAAACTAAAAAAAATAAAAATCACATATAAATACCAGCGTTTTTGTTGAAGAAAGCAACAATGTGTGAAATCTCTCCCAGAATTCTCTCCTCCATGGACTGCTTCCCCAACCCAAAGTTCCTCAGGGTCATCAAAGAAAAGCGTCGATGATCCTTCCAACGGGGGCCATAATCAGCCAAAACTACACCTTTAGTAAAATTCTGATGTTAGTTAAAAGTTGTAGGTTTTCTATAACTAAACATATTCCAACAGTTTATATTTACCAGCATAATATACCATGTTCCTTATATGCTATAATTTATACTCAGTCCTGTTGTGTGCTTTGTGCGCGTGCGCAATACCTAGTAGACCGACCGCTCAAATCACTCGTGCATGCTCACGCGGACCGGAGCGGAAGGCGGACAAGCGAAGCATACATTCGGGTTTACACCAGTAGGTGGCGACAAGTTACTGTCGCGAGTCATTCACTCAACCAATTTGTTCAAAATTAATTCAGGAACTACATAATTGATGGAGAACGATTAATCCTCTGATTTCGTTTGAAACTATTTTCGTTGGAGGAGCAAAAGAGGCAAGTTAATGTTGTGTCTAATACAGGTCCTTCTCAAAAAATTAGCATATTGTGATAAAAGTTCATTATTTTCCATAATGTAATGATAAAATTAAACTTTCATATATTTTAGATTCATTGCACACCAACTGAAATATTTCAGGTCTTTTATTGTTTTAATACTGATGATTTTGGCATACAGCTCATGAAAACCCCAAATTCCTATCTCAAAAATTAGCATATCATGAAAAGTTCTCTAAACGAGCTATTAACCTAATCATCTGAATCAACTAATTAACTCTAAACACCTGCAAAAGATTCCTGAGGCTTTTAAAAACTCCCAGCCTGGTTCGTTACTCAAAACCGCAATCATGGGTAAGACTGCCGACCTGACTGCTGTCCAGAAGGCCATCATTGACACCCTCAAGCGAGAGGGTAAGACACAGAAAGAAATTTCTGAACGAATAGGCTGTTCCCAGAGTGCTGTATCAAGGCACCTCAGTGGGAAGTCTGTGGGAAGGAAAAAGTGTGGCAAAAAACGCTGCACAACGAGAAGAGGTGACCGGACCCTGAGGAAGATTGTGGAGAAGGACCGATTCCAGACCTTGGGGGACCTGCGGAAGCAGTGGACTGAGTCTGGAGTAGAAACATCCAGAGCCACCGTGCACAGGCGTGTGCAGGAAATGGGCTACAGGTGCCGCATTCCCCAGGTCAAGCCACTTTTGAACCAGAAACAGCGGCAGAAGCGCCTGACCTGGGCTACAGAGAAGCAGCACTGGACTGTTGCTCAGTGGTCCAAAGTCATTCGGAAATCAAGGTGCCAGAGTCTGGAGGAAGACTGGGGAGAAGGAAATGCCAAAATGTCTGAAGTCCAGTGTCAAGTACCCACAGTCAGTGATGGTCTGGGGTGCCATGTCAGCTGCTGGTGTTGGTCCACTGTGTTTTATCAAGGGAAGGGTCAATGCAGCTAGCTATCAGGAGATTTTGGAGCACTTCATGCTTCCATCTGCTGAAAAGCTTTATGGAGATGAAGATTTCGTTTTTCAGCACGACCTGGCACCTGCTCACAGTGCCAAAACCACTGGTAAATGGTTTACTGACCATGGTATTACTGTGCTCAATTGGCCTGCCAACTCTCCTGACCTGAACCCCATAGAGAATCTGTGGGATATTGTGAAGAGAAAGTTGAGAGACGCAAGACCCAACAGTCTGGATGAGCTTAAGGCCGCTATCGAAGCATCCTGGGCCTCCATAACACCTCAGCAGTGCCACAGGCTGATTGCCTCCATGCCACGCCGCATTGAAGCAGTCATTTCTGCAAAAGGATTCCCGACCAAGTATTGAGTGCATAACTGAACATAATTATTTGAAGGTTGACTTTTTTGTATTAAAAACACTTTTCTTTTATTGGTCGGATTAAATATGCTAATTTTTTGAGATAGGAATTTTGGGTTTTCATGAGCTGTATGCCAAAATCATCAGTATTAAAACAATAAAAGACCTGAAATATTTCAGTTGGTGTGCAATGAATCTAAAATATATGAAAGTTTAATTTTATCATTACATTATGGAAAATAATGAACTTTTATCACAATATGCTAATTTTTTGAGAAGGACCTGTATGTAAGTAACTATTTATTGAACTGTCTTGCAATTAAAGCAATTTCACTCTCAATAGATTGTGATTTTCTTACAGCTTGTTGTGGGAGTTACCTTTATTCTCTGTCATATGATTTATCATGAAGTCTTGAGGCCGTCCTGAGAAGTCTTGAGCCTTCGTAACCAGAGCTTCCTTAATTACCTCAAAACTATTGAGAAAAACTGTTGGTCTTGATCCAGTATACAGACTGAAAATTTTCCCATATCGTTCTGCAAACTTGGAAAATTTGAAAATTATTTTACAAACAAGAAAAAAAACGTTTAAAACTTACGATGACATAAAATAAACTCATACTCTTTCAAAATCCTTCAAAGGATTGTCCATGTTCACATGAAGCAGATTCCCAATTATTGGCAGAGGACGAGGTCCTGGAGGAAAATTCTTCGGCCTCTGGATCCGGACTAGGAGGAAGACGAAGAAGATGCATATCCACACGAGAAACAAAGAGCCCAGCATGCTCACTGATGTCCAGCTGTTGTCTCTCTGTTTCAGTCAAGCAAAACAAGCTTTTGAACTTAAACCACTCGGGTACATTGCCTATCTGAACAACAGATATAGTGGCCATGTTCCAGAAAGATAAAATGAACCCAGGCAAACAAACACTGCTCAACATTCTGCATCAAAGAATCCTGAACAACTTTATCACGGTTTCCACAAAAATATGATGCCGCAACCTGTTTTCAACATCGATTATAATAAAAAATGTTTCTTGCTACACATGAAGTTCCAGTTTTTTTAATTTTAATTTTTCAATAATGATAACAATCTTACAAGTGAACACAATAAATCCACACTGGCATACATTCAGACAAGTTTTTTTATTTTTTATTTAAGGACTGCATGATACTTTTTATACTGTATGACTAGTCATAATACATTCTGTTCTTAAAATAATAACATCAAGTCATCTTTTGCAACAGAAATTTGACATGATTATCATTTGACTGTCTGTCTGCACTTAATGTGCATTCTGTAGGGTTTGGGGGTGAGGGTGACCCCATACACCGGGGTGTAATCTGGTTCCCCGGCATCATCGGGCCACACAAACTGGAAACGGCGCAACAGAGTGACCATGACCAGGAAGAGCTCCATACGCGCAAGACCCTCACCGAGACACACACGGGGACCTGTAAAACACATATGTGCGTATACGAAATATACGTTTACAAAATGGACTAAAAAAACTGAAAACTATACCAGTATCCGATTATGAAACAGTTACCTGCAGAAAAAGGCATAAAAGCCTCAGGCTTCTCAAACTGGCCTTGCTCATTCAGGAAGTTGTCTGGGTTAAATTCATGAGGAAACTTCCACTGGCCTTCTTCTTTTAGTACAGAAGTGAGGTTAGGAATAACAAAAGTTCCCTAGAGAACAAAAAGAGACCAAGTTATGATTTTAAAGGGTTAAAACTATCTTTATATAGAGGTTTCCTCACCTTCGGGATGTTGTAGCCCATCAGCTCAGTGTCTTTGGTGGTGCAGTGAAACACACTTAACGGTACAGTGTTAGCGACGCGCTGAACTTCATGAATCACAGCCATTGTGTACGGCATATCATGTCTGTCTTCATACGATGCGTGATCTTTACCCGCTAGAACATCATCAATCTCTTGCTGACATTTTGCTGGTGAAATAAAAAGTTGTGTTTAAGCTAAAGAATTTAATTAAATAAAATTCATTAATAAACCAAAACAACAAACCTTGAATCTCTGGGTGGGTCATGAGGTAGAGAAAACCAGTGAGCAGGGTGTTGGATGTGGTATCAGTCCCTGCAAAGTGCAAATCCAGAATGTACAGGATAAGCTGAGCTTCAGTAAACGAGGAACCATCGTTTCCTCTCTGGTGAAATTAAAGAAAATTTTAAAGACTGAGAATACACTTACACGACAACGATGTACTAAAAACGGAAAAGATTTTAGATTTTTTGTGTAGAGGCGACAACATGGTCAAAATTATCCCTGTTCACATGGATCCACGTAAATAGCTTAAAACGCTGTATTATGCTGCCAGACCAGTAGTGGGCGATGTCACTTTGTAAAGAAACACTACGCACCTAAACAGAACACGTAGTACGCATACGCATGATGTCACCATTTTCACAAATTGACAAACAATTTTTGTAGTTTACACAGAGACGAAACTGGCTGTTGTCATGTAAATGAACGGCCAAAATGCATAAACATTTTTCAGTTTTTATTTGAAAACGGTGTCGTGTAAACAACCCCTAACTTTAAAGCTATGTCTACATTAATCCAGATACAATTGAAATACATTGATTCTGGATTCAATGATTCTGGATTGATTCTGATATTTTCTCTAAACGATTCTGAGCTTAGTTTTAACAGCAGATGGCACTCTAGGCTAGTTTTTAACCACACACTCAAATGCTATGAAGAAGAGTACTGACAGCGATTGTGCGATTGAGTCATATAAGTGGTTAAATATACTTGCACCTCGGCTCAGAATGCTTTTATGATGCAAGGTTAATGTGAACATAGCCCACTGCGAACACCCTTGTAATTCGCTTCAACCTTTTCAAACTTTATGAATGATTATTTTAGGTTTAAGTGGTGTTTGTAAAGGAACTGGAAGTAAGCAGAGTACAGGTGTTTCTAAAGCATGTAGTACCATCTGCTGTTAAAGGATTAGTTCACTTTGAAATAAAAATTACCTCAAGCTTTACTCACCCTCAAGCCATCCTAGGTGTATATGTAACCCCTCACCAAGGTCCTGCAACCCCTAGCATCAGTCTCTAAAGCATCTCTTGAGATCAGAGGAGTGAGGTTTACTCGCACAGCAACTACTATTACACTCACCCCCCTAAACCTCACTCCTATCCGGGTCACGGCACCAATGTAACCCCTCAACCGGGTCCTACTCGCCCCGCTCTGTGCGGGCCTCGAACCTGGGTCTCCGGTGTGGGAGTCAGCCGCTCTAACATATATGACATATATGACTTTCTTCTTTCTGATGAACACAATCGGAGTTATACTGATAAATATCCTGAGGCATGCAAGCATTATAATGGCAGTGAATGGAACCAACGAGTATGAGCTGAAGAAAGTATACATACTAAATAAAAATACACACAAACATACTCAATAAACATACACCACATGGCTCCGGGGGGTGAAAAAGGCCTTCTGAAGCGATGCATTTGTGTAAGAAAAAGATATTTAACAAGTTAAAGTAAAATATCTACAGTAGCTTCCACCAGACCGCCTTCCATATTCAACTTACAAAAAAAGAGTAACTGACTTTTACACTTTATTCTAAGTTGAATACGGTAGGCGGTCTGGCGAAAGCTCGATATTTTACTTAATAACTCGTTAAATATGGATATTTTTCTTACACTAATGCATCGCTTCGCTTCAGAAGCCCTTTATTAACCCCCTGAAGCCGTGTGGAGTATGTTTATAATGGACGGAAGCACTTTCTTCAGCTTCATACTTGTTGGTCTCGTTCACTGCAATTATAAAGCTCAGATGCATCAGGATATTTAATAATATAACTCAGATTGTGTTCATCAGAAAGAAGAAAGTCATATACACCTAGGATGGCTTGAGGGTGAATAAAGCTTGGGGTAATTTTCATTTTAAAGTGAACTAATTCTTTAAAAACTAAGCTCAGAATCGATTTGAGAGAGAATCGCGAGACATCGGAAAATATCCACTCCAGATTCTTTGTATCGCGAATCAATGTATTGTCCCAGCCCTAATATTTATCGGTACAATATGCGTCACATGACTAAACATGCATTGTCGTTTTCAAATACCTCTGTTTTCACAGTCCACACTATAACATGAAAACAGCGTTTCAAATTTATCCACTTAGGAGAGCATCTTCAAAAAGCTCAGTTTTCGCATACCGATACTGATAAATAAAAAATCTTATATCGGCAATAACCGATATGGTACCGATATATTGCACATTCCTAAAAAAAATTCCATCACAGATGCGCACGCACCTTATCAAGCTCATCCAGATAGCAGTCAATGAAGTCTCTGGGCTCTCCTGGGACTCTTGTCTTTATGTGTTCATTGACCAGTTGGGCAGACAATTCTCTGGCCGTGCTGGCATTTTTGAAGGCCTTCTTGAAGGGCAGGGGCAGAAATCTCAGCATAGGAAATGTATCATATATCTGCAATAAAATAGAGAAAATTCTTCATAAAAAAGTCCAAAGACAATTAAGAGAAAATATTTTTATTTTACATTTCTTTGTTGGTCATTAGATAATCCTGAAACTTTTATTTAAACTATAAAAAATAAGTAATAACAATTAAATTAAATGTGGTTTCAGACTTTTAGGCTTCTCTTTATTAGCTGTGAATATAGACACTTAAAAGATGAAGTGATGAAATGCCTCACCATGGCCCACGGTCCATTGGCAATCTTTGCATTCTCTGTATAGACGTGAATGAAAAGCTTGAGGAATTCATCGTCATAATCATATCGGGATCCAAAAAGAACAATGCAAATTATGTTTGATGCAGCATTGTGGAACATAGTCTGAGGGTCAAAGGAGCTTCCTGTACAGACAAAGTACATTGATCTGAATGTCAAGTCAAGCTCTTGTGTGAGTTTTAATAATAAGATACATTATTACCAACTCTTTTGTCCAATTTAGCAACAACATGTGAAACCTCTCCCAGAATTCTCTCCTCCATTGACTGCTTCCCCAGACCAAAGTTTCTCAGGGTCATCAGAGCAAAGCGTCTGTGTTCTTTCCAACTGGGGCCATAGTCGGACAAAATTACACCTGCGATTATATGTAAATGTTATTTACAAGCCTCAATGATAAGTGTAATATCAGATAAGGCTGAAAATGCTCTTTGGATGCTGTATAAAGAGGAGACACAAAGTGAACAACCTCAAAAAGATATTGATTAACCGTAGTCTGTACAGAGGTATAAGAGTGAAGTTCATTTGCAAGTAGATTTACCGCTTCCTTTTGTAACATGGTTGACCATGAGGTCCTGAGGACGTCCTGCAAAGTCCACAGCCTTAGTAACAAGAGCCTCCTTCAAAACCTCAAAACCATTCAGAACCACCCAAGGTTTTGATCCAAGGTACAGACTGTAAACTTTTCCATAGCGTTCTCCCAGCTAAAAGGTTTAGCGTTAAGACATCACACAGGGCTGCACATTATGCAATACATTACCAGATATTTTACAATGCAGTTAAATATTGTCAACTCTTGAAAGTTGTATGATTATTCTTAATATATATTTCTTTAACTAATGATTAAGGAAGTGTTCAAATAATATAGTACTGTACCCTCTCGAAATCTTTCAAAGGATTATTGATGTTTAGCTCTAGCAAATTCCCAAATAATGGCAGAGGACGAGGTCCTGGAGGAAAGTTCTTTGGCCTCGGGATCTGGATGAAGAGGAACAGGATGAAGATGCATATCCACACCAGTATCAGAAAGCCCAGCATGCTGACGGATGTCCAGCTGTGAACTGCTCACGTTTCACATTTAAACTCAGATACTTACGCACCGAGCCCTCCCACTTCAAATACTGAACATTCCCATTAAGCATGTTGCCTGAAGGCTCTACTAATAATAACCAATCCAAGACAGAGCTTAATTATTTTCCAGCTAAATGTAACCGTTTATGAAAGTTTATGTTACAGTCTGAAACATTTTAATCTCTCTGTTCCTATTTGACCTTTTTCAATATATTTATCTGACATTTTTTATCTATCTATCTATCTATCTGACATTTTTTTTACTCACAGTTTGGTTTTTATCATGATGTCGGTACGGTATGGTATGTGCAACAGCACAAATAAATACAGTAGAGCAAAGATACAAATACAAATTTTGGGTTTTTCAGGTATCTAACAATAGTTTTCAGGTACTGAAATTGAATAAAGTAGCTAATCAAATGTACAACAACATCACATATAATCTTCACTGTATAAATTAAATAAAGATTCGTCATTATTTTTAAATATTAATTAAGTTAAAAAAGCTATTCAGTCAAGAGCAGTGAGTGATTTCCTTGTCTTTTGTTGATTGATTAACATTAAAAACACATACAGACAGTAGGAATATTAGGCTGCTGTCACTTTAAGACATAATGCACGGATTCAGTGCACTGATACTGAACACATGCGTTCTTTCTTGAGTGTGCTAGGATACTTGCCAAGACGGGCATGTTGACATCATTTATGTGTGAATTTGTTCAAGCGCAAGAGAACTCAATATTTGCGTGCTGTACACGCGCTTCCGTGCGCACTCTTCGGATGAGCGCAATCACGTACGCGAGTTCTCTTTCGCGTCTTGTGCTCGAATGTTTAAATTGGCAAGACTTAAAGGTGCAATATGTAAAATTTTCTGTCCCCTAGAGGTCGCTAGAGGCCCATTCAAAACAAAGGCGTAGCTTGATGACGCCAAGTTTGAGCGAGGAATCTTGGGACATGTGGTCTTCACCTCACAGCCGGTGGAAAATAATCACGATAGGACTCGCTATGTGCTATGTTAGCTACTTCAGAAAATAGTGTTTTTCTCTGAGGCATGGTAAAGCATGGTACTCGCAAAAAAATCAAGAAAATTAGATTTAAACAATAAGACTAAACGTGTTGAGCTATATAACAGTAATTAGTTTTCTGTCTTTAAATATATCAAAACAGTTGTTCCCTTGTCTATTAAAACATGTAATATATTAAAGCATCTTTGGTGTTTCCATGGTTTCTACAAAATAAAACCGGAAACCGAGGGTAACGCAGGCATGATGCAATTGACAGGCGACTCCTCACACGTCCCGGAGCCTTGGTTAAAATTGCAATTTTTTCACGATTTACAAATAGTTGGAAACATTTGGGATATTGTAAGTACTCAAGTGAACAAAATATATAACACTGGCCTAGTGGTTTTTGGATATTTTACTGCAAAATTCTAACATATTGCAGCTTTAAATGAGACACTCCTACTGAACAGTTTAGAGGAAGCCAGAATGCAAATCCAAAACTTACTGAAACGGTAATATCTCGTGTAATCGCTCAATCAGTGTTTCAACTGCGGAAAGACATCAATAAAACAGCTTGTATACAACATGTCATGTAGCATTTACCTCAGAAAAGCCATTTAGTGTCCAAAGTTTGTTAGTTCGCTAGAGAAATTAACTCTTTCGCTTAATAAATGCACTGTATTAGCCCATATATTCATTATATTTTACTTAACCTTTTAGTGATGTCCTGATAAGGCTATTTAATGTATGTTTAAATAAATCTGTCATGAAAATGACAGCCACTGTGTGGAAAGATTATATTTCAAGGAATTAGAGTAAAACATTTTGAGGTTAATGCAAAAACTGCCTTATGTGCAGCTTACATGTTTGCATAGGCGTACAATTTGTTATTTAAGTGTTGATTATTTTATCTAAAAATAAAAAGCAGTTAAATTTAGGCTAATAGTTTGGACTCAGTTGTTAACCTTTAATATTATAGTAGCATAATGTTCAAGTAAGGGCTCCCTACATAGTTTATAGCATTAGCAAAGATAATTTTTTTATCCTTAAGAAACTTTTAGTTATAATTTAATTTAATATATTTAAAGACTATCTATCTATCTATCTGCTGCCAGTCAGAAAGACTAAAAAAGTTAACCAATGCCTAATGATAAAACAATTCATATTATGATGGAAAAAGTGAAAAAATAAAATAAAATACAGCAAGCACGGGTGCCTTACAGCTTTAAATTGTTCATAATTCAATCACATAAAAACTTGCATTTTTCAATTCAGCAGATGACAAAGAGCAACCCGGTATCTGTGGCCCCCACATGGCCGCTTCAGTTCTTATCGCCCCCTACAGGCCATTCGACAGAGCCTTACATTTTTTAGCAGGTCATCCCATGATGCACCGCGCTATCAACGGCTTCAGTCATTCAAGCAGCTCAGCTCTGGTGCTTGTGAGAGCGTCTGTTCTTGTTAGGCCATCTGGGTTCGGGTAACCTGTGTCCTGCACCGGACCGGACCTTGAACGGGGGCTTAACTCTCTCATTTCGAGGGGAACTTTCCCGTCCATGCTTTAGGAATCACCGGCCGTTGACGGGAAGCGAGCGTTTGGGCGGCAGAAGCGGTGCTGTCAGCGATATAACAGCAGAAAGCGTTCAATATACAAACATAAACCGACCGCAAACAGAATTGTGGGGATTTATTAATACTTTACAAGCAACTTGATGGATTTAGAAACCGGAAGAAGCGAACTGGGAGCGATGGGAGAGTCGCTGCAGCCGCAGACCCCCAGTCGCCACGAGAAAAGTCTCGGGCTGCTCACGACCAAATTTGTGACTCTGCTGCAGGAAGCGAAGGACGGAGTGCTCGATCTGAAAGCTGTAAGCACGAGACGAGCTAATCATCTTCACTACCACCATCACCATCATCAGCTATATGTTTTCAGCATCGCACGCGCTTTGCGCAAGACGGACAGCGCCTGCTGCAAATGCATCGTTTTTAATGTTTGCATGCAAACAGATGCACTCCAGGTCGTATAACAGCACAGAAAAGTTGATTAAAAGTTTCTTCGGTAAGGGAGGAGGGGGATCGCGTGCAAGTACAACCCCTCTCTCAACTCCTCGACAGCTCGGCTTAAATAAAGTAGCTCCTCCACTAAACCAGGCGAGCCAGCTAACAGGTTGCAAATGTAATGTCACTACTGTCGGCAAAGCAAAACAGCTCCTGTGGTGTTTGTTGTTGTATCCCGGAGGTTACTTGCGGTTGGGAAGCGGATCCCATCCGGACTGAAAACTCAAACAAAAGCCTTCAAAACAAGCACGTGCTCTGGAGTTTGGGATAGTTTAGGCCTGTGCTACCAGGGGGTGCGTTTCTTTGCGTTTCTTGGGGGTTAAACACGGTATTACGCGTCTAAAATCGTATTAAAAGACTTATTTGGTGATTTGAATGATCTTGGGTTGTGTATTCGAAGTATTGAAGTCGTTTAGAAGTGAGCAGGACTTACTGGAACTTGATTTGCTTTAAGTTGCTTGCTTGTCAACTTTTCTGGGCTGTTTTTGTCTGTTTTGATAGTCAATACGTCTTAAAGGGACAGTTCAAAGAAAAATAAATTCTGTCATTTTCTCATCCTCATTTTGTTCCAAACCAATATGACTTGCTTTCTTCAGTGGGAACGCAAAAGGAGATGTTAGGCTGTATGACAGCCTCAGTCACCATTCACTTTAATTGCATTGAATAAAGATGCAATGCAAGTGAATGGTGACCAGTGCTGTCAGTCTCTTACATTCTACCTAATACATTTCTCACAGAAGGAATAAAGTCATAAAAAGTGAGTAAATTAGTTGATTTTTTTTTTTCTTCAGTGAACTGTTCTTTTAAAGGCTTTGTATGCAAAACATTTGCAATGTTTAAAACACTTGTGTAGTTAGTCCAGTTGCATGTAATAAGAAGAATCAATAATGTGGTTTGATTTGTTTGTGTGAATGTGATTTAGGCTGCAGATACTTTGGCTGTAAGGCAGAAAAGGCGTATCTACGACATCACCAATGTTTTGGAAGGCATTGGACTCATTGAGAAGAAATCCAAAAACAGCATCCAGTGGAAGTAAGGCAGTTATGCGGATGCTTTCTGATGTATTTTTATTGTTGAAATTTACTCCTCCTATTTTGTTGGTCTTTGCATTATTAAAGTGTTAAACATTTTAGTGGGCCCCTAGGTTAAAATAACCTCTAGCATCTTTTCCTTGTGAATCTAATTAGAATTATGTAATTTAATGTAAATTATGCAAATATATGCTATTAAGCAAGAGTAAGAGTGCATGTAAGAAAACAAGAGCGCCAATGCTTTTTATTCAGGTCTATTTCTTTATTATTATTGCATAGGTACAGCAGCTTTTTTTAAATTAAAATCATACATTGTATAAATATGTAATGTATTGTATGTACACTATCATTCAAAAGTTTTGGGTCAGTAAGATTTTTTTGAAAGAAATTAAGTTTTATTCACCAAGGACGTATTAAATTGATCAAAAGTGACTGTAAAGACGTTGTTACAAAGGATTTCTATTTCAAATAAATTCAGTTGTTTGCAACTTTGTGTTCAAAGTACAAAAATATTAAACAGCCCAACTGTTTTCAACACTGATAATAATAATAAATGTTTCTTAAGCAGCAAATCAGTATATTAGAATGATTTCTGAAGGATCATGTGACACTGAAGTAATGATGCTGAAAATACAGTTTTGCCATCTAAGAAATTACATTTAAAATAATTAAAATAGTTATTTTAAGTTGTAATAATATTTCACAATATTACCGTTTACTGTGTTTTTGATCAAATAAATGCAGTCCTGATGAGCATAAGATACTACTTTCAAAAACAAGTCTTACCGACCCCAAACTTTTGAACGGTATTATTTACAACAATGCAATGCGTAGCAAGTGCCAATGCACAAATTATACAAGGTTTATTTTAAGAAATAACCCAACCTAAACATGAAAATGCAGGTAATTGCTCTTCTGAGACAACTGTTTAAATGATTAAGCTGTGGCTATTTTTGTTTTATAGAGCTGTCTGTTCAAATGTCAACTAATTCACTTGATCTAAATGTCTGTTTCTATTTTCGTTCATTTGTAGGGGTGTTGGTCCGGGTTGCAACACGCGTGAAATTGCAGACAAGCTGATAGATCTCAAGTTGGAATTGGAGGATCTTGACAGGAGGGAACATGAACTGGACCAGCAGAGAGTTTGGGTTCAGCAGAGCATCAAGAACGTGACAGACGACTCACTAAATAGCCCATATCCTTCTAACTACACCTTTAAGTCCACAGTTTTCGCTCTACATGCTCTTATGATACTACTCAAAGTGAAGTATTTATTGGAGAGGTTTGTTAGCCGTAGTCTCATGTAGCCAGACCTTCAGACTGACTGCAGAAGGTCTGGACTCCAAAGCAGCTTTTCCATGAGGAGGTTTGGCACACGTGACACACATCTATGGCAGAAGTAGTAAGAGTGGTATGCTAGTATGTGGTTCGCTAGTATGTGGTTCTGAATTCAGCATATGTTTGCCGTATATGTCCTTAACTTGACACACTCTGGCTTATGTAACACATCAAGACCTCTGCAATTGCTTCAAAGGTTGGTTTTTCCCATCAGACACCCAACAAAGCAGCAGTGTCACTGCAAAAACAAATATTACCAGTCATAAAGCTGCAAATGTCTTCCCGTATTTATGTTTCCTTATTAAAGTTAACTCTTATGTTTGTCTGCCACTAGGTGACACTCTTCTAGCAATCAGAGCTCCTTCAGGAACACAGCTGGAGGTCCCTGTGCCTGAATCTGTAAGTGCTGCTTGTATTTGTTAAAAACCACTGGATATTTGATAAATATCTGATTAATTAATTTTTTATATTTTACAGTATATTATATATATATATATATATATATATGTACACACATCACCATGGTACCCAAAAATCCATGGTAGTTGTACCATAATACTTTTTAGCACTGTTTTATCAGTGTAATGACTCTTTCATATAATTTATGCTCCTTAAGAAAAACACCAACACAGTCCAGAAGCTAAATACACTTACTTATTTTGTAGCATAACAATGGACAAAAGAAGTACCAGATTCACCTGAAGAGCTCTGCAGGTCCCATTGAGGTCCTCCTGGTGAATAAGGATCCCTCTAGTTCTTCTCCTGTGGTGCTGCCCGTGCCTCCGCCAGACGACATGCTTCAGAGCCTGTCTACCCCTGCTTCAACTACCTCTGCTGCTCTTGCACCCACCAAACCAGCAGCCAGCAGTACGCCATCGCCCGCCGCCTCCTGCCAGAGTCCTACCACCTCCACCACCACCGTCCCTCCCAACACAACCTCTGTCTCTGCTGCTGGGGCAGCCAAAGGTTGGATAAAATTAATGAAAATTTGTAATTAATGAAATGACTGTGTCTGCAATAATTTATATTAAGATATATAATTAAATTATATATGTAATAGGTTGTTTGCAATCACGTGGTTCTGGTGACGCATGAAATACCGGTGGAGGGCAAGCAGTGAAAATTATAATGGAAGAGATGGAGAAAAATCCTTTCTGTGCTGGTTTAGAAAAGGTATAAACAGAAAATCACAACATATGTTGGGCGTGATCTTTGTTATGAAGAGGAGCGACTTTTCCACTGAATTGAAAGACTTTCCTGCCATCGAGGAGGTAGATATAGAGAATGTGAAGCTGCCGTCACGCCGTGTTCAGTTCTAGTTTGGTTTGTTTATATCGCGCTGCCTTTCTACTAGGGTAGTATTTTAGATTTTCTGTCGTGATTGTGAAAAATGTCGCCATTGTAGGTCATTTATGCTGAATCGAGAATTGCAACAGGAGCTCACATCATCGTTCAAAGAAAAAAATTGGACAGTGTAATACAATTGTTGCCTTTGTGTGTAAAAACACACTAAGGGAAGCAGGTTGAGGAGGTGACGGGGAGACGCCGTATAGCAAATCTAATAATGTCACTGATTTAACCCACTCCCTATCACTCAATAAAATAATCACATAGCTGAGTGTTTTTGAAAGTGTTGTCTTTGTCTTTGTTGTTGAATCGACTTCTGTCAGCTTGTTAAACATTTATTTATTTGGACATTTTCTACCATAAGATGGCTGAAGCAGCAGCGCGTGACACTGTTCTCATGGTAACCAGATCAACATTTACAAAACTACAAAAATAAAGTGAAAACACCAAATTATCATTCAACGGGATAAAATAGCTTTTCTTCCCTGCAAACGATCCCATGAAGAATGTGGATATTTAACCAAGTCAAAAACAAATAAGGTAAGCAGGTATCCATATTCATTTCAGTATCAGCAGACGCAAAACGCTATTAAAGGCGACAACTTTTAAAGTTAAAAAACTATATAAGTTATAAAAAATGGTATGTTATGTAATCGATTTGAGCAACCATAAACGACGCAAAACATACGTATTTTGAGTTTTTGATAGGATTCCTATATAGAAAAATCACCCCTGCCCTCCAGCCGCATTCGCGCTGCTGCAGTGACGTCATGTGCAAACAACCTATTGAATATAAATATGCAATGAGATAATAATATACATAATATATTTAATAATGAATTACATAATAATAATAAAGTATGAGAAATTATGTTATCTTTTTTCCCTCTGGGTTGTAGAGACTTCAAGCACCTCCACGTCCGATACAACAGCCAATCCGGCATCTTCAGCAGGCACCCAGCAGCTGCAGTCATCTGCTTCATTGGACAGCTCTTCACTTCCTGATTCATCAACACTTTTTGAACCAATCAAAACAGACCCTTCAGATCGTAAGTGCCCATGAATTTGAAAATAATTTTGTCATTAACTTTTAATGTAGTGTTAAAGGGATAGTTCACCCTAAAATGAAATTTATCCAATGATTTGCTCACCCTCAAGCTATTCTAGATGTATATGACCATCTTCTTTCAGACGAACCCAATCGGAGCTATATTTAAAAATATCCTGGCTCTTCCAAGCTTATTATGGTAGTGAATGGGGGGGTGAGATTCTGAAGCCCCAAAAAATGCATCCATCCATCATAAAAATAATCCACACGGCTCCAGGGGTTAATAAAGGCCTTCTGAAGTGAAGTAATTGTTTTTTTGTTTTTGTTTTTAAGAAAAATATCCATATTTAAAACTTCATTAACTATAATAACTAGCTTCCGGCAGACGGCTGTAAGCATCGATTTGCAGCGGAAGAGTGACGGAAGCGCAGAGTATAGAGCAAAACACTGGTCACGAATTAGAAGTCTAAAACAATAAATTTTAAAGAGAAATGGAGGATTTTGATACAAGAGAAGAGGAGCTTGAGTTTGTTGCACCGTGAGAGGCGTCTAACTGCTCTCTACTGCTACATCCTACGTCATACATCGAGTCAGGGGTCACTCGTTTGGCGCAAGTCGACTTGCGCAGTATGCATACGGTCATCTGCCAGAAGTTAGTTATTTTAGATTATAACGTTTTAAACATGGATATTTTTCTTACAAAAAATATCGCTTTGCATCAGAAGGCCTTTATTAACCCCCTAGAGCCGTATGGATAATTTTTGATTGATGGATGGATGAATTTTTTGGGGCTTCAAAATCTCGCCCCCCATTCACTACTATTATAAAGCTTTATAAGAGCCAGGATATTTTTAAACATATCTCCAATTGTGTTCATATGAATATGAATATACACCTAGAATGCTTGAGGGTGAGTAAATCATGGGGTAATTTTCGAGACGAGACAAGGACGAGGCAGCACCAATGTCATTATAATAACCCTGACTATATGAACATGCAATATCGTTGATGAAAAAGACGAGACTTAGATGTAGTTAAACAATAAATAAAACTACCAAAATCCCTCTTTATTTTTGTTGAATAAACAGTGGTTACAAAATATTACAGACTGTTTTTAACAAGCCTCTACGAGCGTTCATGCGTGCGGTTGCCAGATGTCAAGAATTTAAGTCTCCCAATCAGACCTTTTCTCTTAAAAGGATACATTTCTACCCGGAAATGTTGTTTTACTCAATATTTGCAATCTGGCAACAATTCTACAGGAAACTAAAGAAAAACAGGACAAGGGTGACTAAATATGATAATAACTAAAAAGTACATTTGACACAGGACTAAGACTAAATTTTAAAATAGCTGACAAAATTAACACATTTAATGAAAGAAAATTCTCATCTGAAATTTGGCAGTGCATGTTGCTCTTACACTGTGGTGCTTGTTTCAGAGGTCTGGGTTTGAATCTGGCTCATTTGTATTCAAATTGGCTTCTTGAAACAATTCTGACTCTCTTTTCCCTTTCTTTTCTCAGTGCTGGACTTCCCCAAAGAACTTTCAGAAATGTTTGACCCTAAAGGTAAGAAACTGTTTAACAAGCTTGAGATTTGCTGCTCGTTTTGGACGTAGTCTATTGCTAATATGCTTGACTGAACCAGTGAAGAAACACAAGGAAGAATTGTTTTCATATTTGTCATATTTCCTCCTTCCTCCATACAGAAATTATGAGTACAGATTTGCTTGAGGAGCTGATGTCATCAGAAGGTAAAGCCGATCACGAGTCAGCCCACCTGTACTTAATCTATTACTAAACATGAAATGGAAGTTTGGATGTTTGTGTACGTAACAAATCCAATGTCACGAGAACTTTATGTATTATGTCATGTTTATATAATCAATAAAACTAATTTAAATTTGACCAACTGAAATTATATCCCGTTTTAGATGCTAACATAAATGATGGGTGTGATGAAAAATAAAATGAGCAACAGTTAGACACTGCTTCATATGGTTACACAAAGATGGCCACAGTATCACTCTTCTTCTCTCTTTCTCTTTCATAGTTTTCTCTCCACTCCTCCGTCTATCCCCTCCTCCGGGTGACCATGACTACATCTATAACCTGGATGAAACTGAGGGCCTTTGTGACCTTTTTGATGTTCCCATTGCCAACCTTTGACCTCCAAACACACCGTACAACAAGAGTAGTGTACTTAAAAGAACTTTCTTTTTTTTTAAACCCTTTTCGAAGGAGAAAAAAGAAAGCCTGGCTCTGTGTCAGATCCATATGTATGATAAGCTGATTCTGTGTGTATATAAAGCTTTTTTTATATGTGTATATTTACTTCAACCCCAAAGTAACTGACTGAAAATGAACACTCCCTGCTAAATTCAACTGCTCCGATCTGATGAAGATATCAGACATCCATGCAAACCTATTAAATCAATTAGTCCCAAGCAAGGCCATTGTTTTTATACTACTTTTGTATAGACACCGAGGGAAATTCATATTCATCACAAAATAGACTAAATTCACCAGCAATGGTTAATAGTTTGGTAAAAATACCAGCTGGATGTGTCTTTTTAAATGGTCTTCCTGTCCTAAAGCTCGTTTTTACTGATCTGGACGCAACTAGTATACAGATTATTCATGAAAAAGTGTTTTGCTTCCACAATTATGCTTTTGAATGCATAAAGTTTGAAGTGATTTAGCCAATGAGAAACAGTTTGTTCTCATCTTACAGCAAATGACTGAAACAATGGAGAAGTAATTAAGTTACACTAATAACCGAAGAGGCAGCGGTCGCAGTGGGGAAGCCTATGTTGTGTGGAATCTTTACAGTTTGGTGCTACATAGCAAAATATATTTATCATAGCGTAAATCCTCAGAAAAAAGTGAAGGAACAAACAAAAAAGTGTTGGATGAACCATTCCTGCTTTGTCTATTTCAGGTGTGTATTGTTAATACTTTGTGTCTGACTCATGGCTAGCCTACAGTGTTTGAATATTAATTTAACCTCGTTTAATGTGGAAAGGTCACGCATAAAGCCCTGTACAAATGTTAAATTAGATGGCAATTGCTATTTTTGTATTTTAAAACAGTCCCTCCCTTTTGTTTTCAGTCCATACGTTACATATGTCCTTAACCCGTTTATATACATGTATAGATACTTTTGAAAGTAAGTGACGTCTTTATTATGTCTGTATATGAGAATAACTGTCTAAAGACGGATGTGGGTTTATGGGGGAAGTAAAAGTCACAATATGACAAATAGAGTATCAGCATGCTGTTTAATGAGCGCTGTCCAAACAGAATGTCATTATGTGGGCTCCTTACTGTGTTGGAACTAATGGTTGGCCCCACAAAAAAAAAAAAAATTGCTCGTTTCTTACCTGCTAAATACTATTTTTATGCTTGTACACAGTAAGCATTTACCATTTATTTTTGTACTCAATAGATTTCCAACTGATCTGTTTTTCAGTAGATACATTTTCTGTCGAGCCTATCTCCACATTGCACTTTAAAACAGTTTATCAGGCAGGTAACTTCCAGCCCTATGCATTGAATTGGGTTGGTTGAGTCAATTTTACAAATGCAGTCCTCACTGTGTCATTGCAAAACACCAGAATCGTTGTTCTTTACTGGAATCTTCATCCTCTTGAAATAAAAGACGTTTTTGTATTTGTGATGGTCTTGAATTGGTCTATGATTTTTTGGTATTTGCTCCTCCTTTTCTTTCTCTCTTTTTTTTTTTTTTTTTCACTTAATTCCTTAGGAGTCTGTCATACTGCTTGTAGGTGCTTGAGTCATATCCTGCAGATCCAGGCATTTCTGTTCAGGTTTCACTTGAATAGGCTTATTGTGGTGTAGTGGTTAACTTGGGTTGGTAACATAGTTTGAATGCTTGAGTCCCTCAACCTTAGGTTTTTAGTTGCTAAATTAAAGGGATAGTTCACCAAAAAAATGAAAATTCTGTCATTTACTCCCCCTCAAGTTGTTTCTAACCTGTATACATTTCTTTGTTCTGCTGTTCTCAAAAAAGAAAAATATTTGGAAGAATGTTTGTAACCAAGCAGATCTCGCCCCCCATTGACTACCATAGTATTATTTTTCCTACTATGGTAGTCAATGGGGGGTGAGATCCGCTTGGTTACTGACATTCTTCCAAACATCTTTGTGTTCAGCAAAGAAAATAAATTTATACAGGTTTAGAACAACTTGAGGGTCAGTAAATGACAAAATTTTCATTTTTGGGTGAACTATCTCTTTAATAAATTAAATAAATATTAAACATTTTTAGCTTTTATTTAAGGAAGTTTAAAAGAAAAATGGATTTTCAATTGTTTTTCAACAAACCATTTAACTTATGATGCTGTTGTTCAATATGTAGGATATGAATCCAATAAATTATACTGATGCAAAAAGTTGCACGCAATACAAAAATGTAAATAAAAATGAATTAAACAGAAAAATCATTAAGTTGTAATTATGGCACAGGAAAAACTGCAAAAATTGCATTTCTTATTAAATTATTGATTTCTGGTAGAAATTCTGCAGATCTAAATTGTTTTGTTAACGAATAAAGAATAATACCAATAATAAAATATGTAAAGCAGATTCGGATATTTTTCCATACATTAGTGTAAATGAATAGGGAACCGACATTGCATGTCTAATTTGCACTGCTGCGTTAATTACAGTGTTGGGTAAGTTACTCTAAAAAAGTAACTAATTACATCTTCAACAGAGTAATTAGATTACTGTACTAATTACTCATTCTAAAAAGTATTGCATTACTTATTACTAATTACTTTCTAAATCCCATATCAACCTTGACCAGTAGAACAATACAAGGATGGACATGAAACTGCTTTTTTTAATTCTTTCAAATAAATAATATAAAATTGCATAAATTATTCTTGAACTGACAAAAGGGAGAATGTTATATTAAAAACATGCATTTTAACATTAGACGATGAATTTCGATGTTAATTGCACTATACAATTGTTCCATAGTATATACAATTACATCAGAAGTAACTAATTAAATTACAGAAAAATTAAAAGTAATCCCAAACTTTACTTTTTTATTAAATTACATTGTCATTTACAGTTATTATTTACTTAGTAATGCATTACACCCAACACTGGCTAATTATAACCGGAGCGTTAGTTTAGGCCTACTGTAAAGGTTTCGGGTCTCCTCTCTCAGTCCCTCAAAGAAAATCCCATAAACATTTTTGGAGTGTCGAATCTCTGCTCCCTCCTCCAGGGGGCGGGAGGGACACTATTCAACCCGGAACTGTGAATGTGATCAATTAGAACTTTCCGAAAACTTGGAACGAAATGTAACACCCAATCTATCGAAAAGAATCAAATCACTGTCGCTGTGTTTCGCGCGAACAAAGCGCAAATGTTTATCCGCTTGGCTGCTCCGCCATCTCGCAGAGTGTGATTTTTTTTCCCTCCCGCTTCCAACAGGTAAGACGAAACAAAATAACTTTTGTTCGAAACACTTTGGCTGCTACTTCTCTCTAACGTTAACCAAACCAAAACAGATTTAAACGTGTTCATATGTTCGTTTTGTATTGGAGTCTGAACTATTGTTCTGAATAGAACAACGACGCTTCAAAACTTCTTTTGATACTTCAAGACTGTAACAGCGTTATATACCGTTTAAATGTAAATACACTGTCGGGTTTCTATGCAAAGACGTTTGAATTAAATGTAAATGTCTCCTTATACATAATTTATACGAGACGTCAGTTATTACTGGATAATATGCATAGCAATAAATCTTCAAACATGTGACTAAAATTCTTTCTAGAACTTTTGGATTTGCTTAAGGAGGGTGTGATTGAGAAAATAAATAAAACCTGGCTGAAAAAAATGTGTGTTTGATTTGGAGGTTGGAGGTCTGTCAGAGTGTGGCACGGATGAAATTCCAGGCATCCTGATTTCCTCCATTCACTCCCACTGGGGATCAGACTGAATCAGACATGCACACGGTTCACAGGGCAAGGATCGGTTGGGAATGCTGTCAGCATACCCCAAACTAGTAGATGTAGCCAGTTTTGACAATTTCTTTCTTGTTGCAGCCATTTCTCAACCCAAAAAATAGAGTGTCGGGAGGGCTGTGCTGTCACAACTTCTCTCAGAGCATGCTCAGGCATGCTGGGAATAGACTCTGGGAAACACAAACATTCGGTCTGTGTCAGACTCAGCAGTTCTTATCCAAAGCGTAGACGGAAGGCCTTGTCTTACAAGTAGTTTAATCCACTTGAAAGAGCTCATTATTGTGTGGAGGTTCTCAATCATGTGGTTTAGATTAGTATCAAACTGAGTGATCTTTCTGTGAATAATCAGCACAAATCCTGGAGATGTGATAGAAGTTACAGCTGTTATGTTGTTTTGGGTCCGTTTAGTGTATTTCACTCAACCTAGATTCCCCTTCCAGTGGGAAGTGTTCTGAGGACACATATGGAAGTACTTGAGTCTGTTTAACGATTCGGCAGAGGCTCCGTGTGCATGTACATCTCAGCCTCAGATGGCACTTTCACGGGCCGCCCACTGTCTGTTCACTGACTATCTGATGCATATTACATGCAAAAATAGCAAGAGCTGGCCAAAATCACAAGCTTCATACCGATTGGCTGCTTTAAAAGGGATAGTTCACTACAAAATGAAAATTTTGTTATCATTTACTCACTTATCTCATATTGTTTTAAACCTGTATGACTTTCTTTTTTCTTTGAAACACAAAAGTTATTTTGAAAAATATCTCGTCGTTTTGTCACATTGTTTTGGATCCCATTGACTTTTTTTTAAATTATATGGATAGTGACCGTTCTGCAAAATATGTTTTGAAAGTTGTACATGTTTGGAATGACATGAGGGTTTGTTAAATGATCGTAAAATTTTCATTTTTGTCTTAACTCTCCCTTTAAGACACATGTTTGCAGTACACTGGGCTGCTATGAACTTTTGAGGAAGAAGAATTTTAAGGTTTTAATTGATTGACGTCAAATCCTTGAAAGATATTCAGAGCTATTCAGAGTTGTTTTTTTTTAAGAGTTAAAGGATTAGTCCACTTTCAAATAAAATGTTCCTGATAATTTACCCACCCCTATGTCATCCAAGATGTTCATGTCTTTCTTTCTTTAGTCGAAAAGAAATGAAGGTTTTTGATAAAAACATTCCAGGATTATTCTCCTTTTAAAGTGGACTTCAGTGGCCTCCAAACGGTTGAAGGTCAAAATTACAGTTTCAGTGCAGTTGACAGTTTTGGTATCGAGGAATAAGGGTCTTATCTAGCGAAACGATCTGTCATTAAAAAAAAAAAAAAACTGTATATGCTTTATAAACACAAATGATCGCCTTGTATGTGCTTCTGCCAAAACCGCATTTTCATATTCTTCAAAAAGCTTACACTGTATGTCCTACGCGTTCCCTATTCTACTTACGGAAAAAACAGAACTGGCGCTGCGTTCATTCTGTAAGTAGAATAGGGAAGGTGTAGGACATACAGCGTAAACTTTTTGAAGAATACGAAAGTGCGGTTTTGGCGGAAGCACGTGCAAGGCGATCATTTGTGTTTATAAAGCATATACATACTTAAATGTGTATGTGCATATTTACATATTTAATATTTTTTCCGAAAATGATCGTTTCACCAGATAAGACCCTTATTCCTCATCTGGTATCGTTTAAAGCCCTTTGAAGCTGCACTGAAACTGTAATTTTGACCTTCAACCGTTTGGAGGCCATTGAAGTGGCCTCCAAACGGTAAGGCCACTTCAATAATAAGGAGAATAATCCTGAAATGTTTTCATCAAAAACCTTCATTTTTTTCTAGCTGATGAACGATAAAACAAGAATCCGTTCTGCTTTACAGAGCTTGAGTATTTGAAGTGGCATACTTATATTAAATAAACAGAATGTTATCATACATTTGTGTGGACGCAAATACAGTTATCGTCTTGGTGTGAAAAAGCCTTTATTGCCTATGAAATAAATAACGAGTATTTATCGTGTTTGGATGGACAGAATTTCTGATCACAAAGTCTAATAAGACTCTTGTAGGACTGTATGTAAAACTAACTATGGTTTGTCATTTTTTTTACAACTTTTTGTCTGAGTGGATAGTTCTGGACCAGGATTATCTGCAAAGTGGACTAAACTTAAAGGGATAGTTCACCCAAAAATGATAATTTTGTCATCATTTACTCACCCTCTTTCTTCAGATGAACACAAAATAAGACATTTTGAAGAATGTCGGTATCCAGACAGTTGAAGGCACCCATGAACTTCCATAGTAGGAAAAAAATACTATGGATCTCAATGGGTGCCATCAACTGTCTGGATACCTACATTCTTCAAAATTTCATCTTTTGTGTTCAACAGAAGAAAGAAACTCATACAGGTTTGGAACAACATGAGGGTGAGTAAATGACAGAATTTTCTTTTTTGAGTGAACTATCCCTTTTATACTGATAGTCAGAAAAGTAGGAGTGACATAAAAAATGAGCGCACATAGTACACCATTAATCTCAGTATGCTGAGTTAAAGTAACAAAGCACAACGTGAGAGAGACACAAGTTCTCCTTTGAAAGAGGAAGAACCCAGAACACACAGTCAACCTGAAAATAGAATTAGTGACACATTTAGCATCCTAGTGCCTGCCCGTACATTTCACCTCAGTGGCATTTTGGTATGTTTTGAAATGTGTCAGTCAGTATACTCATCTTAGGTTAGGGTTAGTTTCTCATAGACTTTGAAACGAATGGTATATGTATTAAACCACCCAGCACTGCACAGAATGCATTTGAATACTTGTACGTTGTTTTTAGTGTTTATTTCCTGTATTTTCCCCCCTTATCTGTTTCAGGGTTGTAGACGCTCATCTTTCAAAATGCCGCAGCAAAAGGATATAGTAAAGATTGCCATTCAGATGCCGGGCGCATACCCGCAGCTCATTCAGCTAGACCAGGTGAGCCGTCATGCACTTCCTGGATGTTCACCAATGTGCATGCAAAAGTCCGAAAGTCGTCGGCAGTCAGCATTTGAGGAATAACAGCACTGTTCATTCAGTGTCATACTGAAGTCCATACAGATAAATTACATTAAGACCAAAGGTTTTACGCAAATGAGGAAGTTATGTCTAAATACTGTGCGTTTGAATTTTGAGAAACTGTGATTTTGCAGTTTTTTTTGCAGATTTTGCAGTTTGCTGACAAGTATACCATTTTATTTGATTTTTTCTTTATTGCATCAGAATTGACTCATTCTCACTCGTTACTCTTTAAACAACCTCTCTGAGTAATCAATACTAGATTAAAATATATATTAAACTTGAGAACAATATGGATATGTAACAGAAAAATAAACATGTATTTTTTTAAAAGAGCATTACTATTATGTTCTGAAGGAAGCCTATATATAACCTTTAAGTTATTTACAATATGTGTGTGTGTGTGTGTGTGTGTGTATAGGCAATATCAAAGTCAGCTACACATTACTTTTTGTATTTGACATTGTAAGTATTGTAATTTTTTTGCTCACCAGCCACTGTGGGTAGTAGTTTTCCAAAGTTACTAGCCACTCAGCATTTTCACTGGCCACAATTTTGACATCAATACCATGGGGAAAAGTGGCCATATAGATATTTTTAATATTATCTCATAATTTGGCAGCAGGTATATTAGGCTGCTGTCACTTAAAGCCCTGATGCACTGATCCGTTATTCTGTTACACATGCGTTTTCTTTCTCAAATGTTTACATTGACGTAAAACTCATCGGACTGTGTTTACATGAATACTCGCCAAGACCGACATTTTGACATTGTTTTGTGTGTATTTGACCGTTTAAGTGCAATAAGTGGCTAAAAATAACTCAATTTAGTTTATTTACCGCTAATCACAGAACCGGCTTTACTGACGAGACACGCATGACAATCTCATGCGATTAATCGTGCAGCCCTATGCAATCCCATGCTGAAATTCAAGCCCTGTAACACCAACAATATTCATCCGGAGCAAATGAAACAAGTGAGTGAGGGGAGGCGGGTTTGTGTCAACTCGCTGTCGGAGAGATGAGAGAGAGAAAGCGCAGGTGGTATCATGTATCAAATGAAGAAGTATTTTTATGGTGAAAAGTTAGTATATTATAGTAAATATGATGTGCTTTATTCTACCATTAAAATCATAAACTCACATGTGTGTAGGGCTGAACACGCTGTACTAAGAACATGATAGCAATACGTCTGAACATGTGTTTCCAAGAAAAGGCTTGCTGTACACTATGGAAAATTCCACGCTGAAGACTGTAAAAGGACATATCCAATAATATCTATAGAATGTATGGCAAAGGGCATGTGCCTGAATATATAAGGAGACCTGGACAGAAATTCAGCAGCTGTCTCTGAGGCTGTCCTAGGTCTCCTAGCTGCTCCTTTATTGCAATAAAGTAAAACTTCTGGAATTAAAGATATTTAAGAAGTGATCTTTTAACATAAAGTAGAAACCACAACACTATTCTTCAGAAAATGAGCATTGTAAGCAGATATTTCAGTATCGATATGTATTAAATAAATCAATATTTTTGACAACACTACATTGGACTTCATTTTCCAACCCACCAAAGTGGCTAGTAGTACTGACTGCTACACTGCTGAAATCCACCCGCATTTGGTGGGTTGGCGGGTGTTAATGTCAAGTCCTTATTATAAGTGAAGCAAAACCTCTTTGTTATAAACTCTCTTATTATATAATGTTCTAATTAATTATATAATATTCTTATTATAAAAGTTTCTTATAATAAAGATGCAAAATATCTTATAACACATTTGTAACTGAAATTGATTTGGTCTACATGATCAAGGGCTTTCTGTTTCTTACAAATCAAAACCAATTAGTTGATTCTCAATTGTTTTGAATGAGCCATTATTGCCGTCTGCCCGGTCGAATCATTGGGTGAACAAATGCTGAGCATATTAACTATCTTCAGACGCTTTGATCCCATTGTTTGGGACGTCCTAACAGAATGTGTTATTGTCTTGAGGGCCCAGCCATTGTCAAAGAAGCTCTCCTTTGGGTTTTCTAAACCATGAGATAACTAGGTTGAAATATGAATGAACCCGTTGTGTGACTCTGATTGGTACTTAAGGATTAGAAAGAACCACAAACCCCCACTGACCTTCTCTTCTGCACTTCCTCGCCATTCCCAGCACTTCCACTCGCTGCCAGCTCATTCACCACAAATTACAGGCCACCGATTGGTCTACCACCGAACACCAAAATTTCGAATCGGTGAGCCACAGGAGCTGCCACAAATTATGAGATATTTCAGTTGTTGACTTTGGAGAAGCTTTGTCTTTTTGTTGTAGTCATTTTAGTACTTCGACTTTAACTTGTTTTATTTCAGTTAGTTGTCAAGACTTTTATTGTTTTTAAGTTTTCATTTTTCATATAACATTTATTTTATTTCAGCTTAACAAAACTATTTTGTTTAATAGTTTTAGTTAACAATAACACTTCATTCATTCATTACAAATTCAAAAAGCCCATAAAAATACCAAAATGTTTAATTCAGAAATGAACAACATGCTTATCATAAGAGTTGTATTCAAGTCATTGCATGTATGAATTGCATTTTTAGGTATTTTTTAAATAAATCAATACGTCTAGACAAAAAAAGCAGCACCTGTTGCTCATATTTTGTCTTGTTACCAAGTGTACAATTAATGAATTTCATATTTTTCTGTCTTGTTTCAGAAAAAGCCCCTCACTGCTGTCATAAAAGAGGTTTGCGACAAGTAAGTCTGTGTTTTTGACTCCAGAGGTGTTTGTGTTTTTCCATAACTGAAATGTCCATGATGTAAAATACCTGTTTTTGTAAAGGGTGTTGTATTATTTTTGAAGGTGGAATCTTCCGGGTCCTGACAACTATGCTCTCCAGTACGCCGATGGGATCCAGACGTACATCACTGAATCTGTAGGTCATTTTTATCATCTCCAGTGTATAACTACATATGTGTGTGTGCACTTTAATTTGATAATGTCAGTTGTTCTCACTTATCTGATGGTCTATATTTGTTGTTGATCTTGGGTGGGGTTAGACATGGACTTCATGCTGTGTTTGCTCTGTTTCTGTCTGTCTGTATCCTATGGATGTGACTTTGAGAGCTGATGATGGTGGGTTTTAATGTACTATCATTAGTTTGTATCATCAGGTGTGTATGTCTGTGTGAGAGTGTGGAGACTGAATTCCCAGACAAGTTGAGGCAAAGGCTTGAATTACAGTTGTGCACATAAACCTGCAAGCCTTGTGCTGCACTCAAATTGGGCTTTTGCACACCCTAAGTAGATGCCAGCATCATCAAGCACCATCTGTAGCAGAAAATACCGGAATAATGATGCGATATTCTAGACAAAAACAACACAACATGAATATTTTGTCATTTACTTTCCCTCATGTTCCAAAGCTGCAAGACTTTCGTTCATCTTTGGAACACAAATAAAGATACTTTTGATGAAATCTGAGAGCTTTCTGTACCTCCGTTGACACAACTACCACTTTGACACTTCAAAAAGTTCATAAAGAGATTGTAAAACTAATCCATATGAATTGAGTGGTTTTGTCCGTATTTCTGAAGAGACACAATCACTTTATATGATGAACGGATTGAATTTAGGCTTTTATTCACATAATGGAGAGTACAGTCAATGGAAAGTACAGAACTTCCTCAAATTGTATTAAAAATATCTTCATTTGTGTTCCGAAGATGATATGATATATTTTTTTTTTCCCAATATAAGACTTTCTTTCTTTCTTTCTTTCTTTCTTTCTTTCTTTCTTTCTTTCTTTCTTTCTTTCTTTCTTTCTTTCTTTCTCTTTCTTTCTTTCTTTCTTTCTTTCTCTTTCTTTCTTTCTTTCTGTCTGTCTGTCTGTCTGTCTGTCTGTCTGTCTTTGTCCTTTCTTTCAGTCTTTTCTTTCTTTCTTTGTACATCTGTTGGTATCTTTTTCATCTGTTTGTTTTTGTTTATCTGTCTTTCTTTCTCTTTCTGTCTGTCTTTGTCCTTTCTTTCTTTCTGTCTTTCCTTTCTTTTGTACATCTGTTTGATTCTTTTGTAGTCTTTCTTTCTTTCTTTCTCTTTTCCTTTTTTCTTTCTTTGTACATCTGTTTTTATTGTTTATCTGTTTCTTTCTCTTTTTGTCTGTCTTTGTTCTTTCTTTCTTTCTCTTTCTATTTGTCTTTCTTTTCTATCTATCTGTCTGCCTGTTTTTTTTCTTCATTTATCTGTCTATCATCTATCTCCATCTGTATCTCCTTCTATCTATCTCTTTTTTTTAGTTCCTTGCTGTCTCTATACTTTATGTGCTAGTGATAATGAAGTCTGATAATAGCAGTATCACTTCCTGTACGCTGACTGTTGGCTGCTTTATGACTTTTGTTCTAGAACCGCCTGGACATCAAAAATGGCAGCATCCTGCGTTTAACCAAAGCGCCAGTGAGTGTCTTTGTGAGATTTTGACAGTGACAGTATTTAACTCTCTTAGTGTATCTAAACACAGCTCTGCACTCAGGCTTTGTTTTAGAATCAAAATATACACAACCACAGTACCAAGGAATAGCCATGTTTGCTTTCTCATTGATTTATAACCTTGTGTTTGTCAGGGCCGTTGCGCTGAAGATCTGTATAAAGGCATTCAGAGTTCAGACTCCGGTGTGCGCTGTGACTCTCTGAAGCTGCTGGCCACCGTCTCCACCGACATCACGTTCGCCCAAGAGTTTATCAGTCGTGATGGACACTCCCTGCTCGTCAAGATAGTGGAGGACGCTCACGAGTCAGTTTGCTGCCTGTCTTTGCCCCATTTCTCCAGCTTACAGTGTTTTATTGTTGCACAACATAAAGATCAAACAGGTGAAAGTGTGTGTTCTTTCTCCAGGGCCCCTCTGATAATGACACACACTCTCACTGCCTTCATGGAGCTCATGGATCATGGCATTGTGTCCTGGGAGAATCTGTCCAGTGTCTTTACCAAAAAGGTACTAAGCTACACACACCCTTCACATCCATAATACAGTATGAACACTGTAACAAACCATCTGCCTGTCATTAGATGTCTTTATTACACTGTGTATAAATACTGAATTCTGATTGGACATTCTGTAATTTTGGTGCAATAAATGCACCAAAGAGCATTTATTGGCAAAATGGAAATCTTTTTTAACATCATAAATGCCTTTACTGTCACTTTTGCATCTTTGCTAAATATAAATATTAATTTCTTTCAAACCAATTTTGTTTTACCAACCCCATACTTTTATAGTTATGTATTTATAAATTTATTTTAATGTATTTTTTTTTTTTTTTTTTTTTTNACAGAAGCATTGAAATAAAAATAAATAAATAAACCATACAAGAAAGAAAAGAGTTTTAAATATTAAATCACTAATGATGATAATAAAACAAGGTATTATAAGTGTTTAATTGGTTACCTTCGCTTGTTACCTGTTTAGTCATGTTTGTTTTTCAGATCGCCAGTTTTGTGAATGCAAAGGTGCTGGACACGTCTATCCAGCAGGTGTCGCTGGCTATCCTGGAGAGCATGGTGCTCAGCAGCAGTAGTCTGTTTAATGAGGTCAAACAAGAAGTCACCCTCGAGAGACTCCTCTCCCATCTCCAGGTGTAAGTACAGAAGGGTGCTTGATTATTTGGCTGTTTTAACTTTTTGGAGAATTGCAATGTTTACTTTATGGGTGTGAAAGAGGAAGAAGTTCTTTAAGCTGTGAAATGCACTTCACAAATGACAATAGATGACAATGATGGTTCTATATTGAGGTATGTTTAGGCTGATGACCTGCTAAATTAAATCTGAAAACATTGACTAAGGTCCTGTTTACACCTGGTGTTAAGATTTGTTTCGGTCAACTCTAGTGGACGACTAGTGGGGTCTAAAACATTTTGAGCTTGTCCAAAACAGGTGTAAGCAGTGTCTGAAACATTTTCAGCGTATCCAAAACTGATGTAAACGGGGTCTAAAACATTTTGAGCTGTGGGATATTCCAGAAAGCAGGTTATGTGACATACCCGGGTATGTTTAAGAATAAGTAAGCGGATAACCTCAACTTTCGGTTCCAAAAACTGAGGTACCTTTCAGGGTATGTAGGTAGCCATGGCAACTTACTCTCTGAACATAACCTGCTCCGGAGTTTACTTAAGAGGTATTCAGATGCGTGTTACATAATTAATATAGTTATATTAATGTAACAATGTAACTAAATTTGTTATATAGTTAGTTATATGTACAATATTATATTGTGCAGTATATATATATTTTAAAGCATTCTAATATAAGGAATATATAATATAATAGAATATCAATTCTAATATACTATTTATTATCATCTCACACATGGATCTGCTTTTTTTCCTTTTTATAACAGGATGTTTTCTATGCTATAATTTCTATAATTAAATACATATATGGTATCTTATTAAATAATTAGCATCAAACAAACAATATAATTCTTATTCTTAGTGAATAAAGAATACTTATTAAATGAAAAGATTGAAAAAAATGATAGCACAACCACCAAATCGGTGGCGCTGTGTACAAAGTAGGTTGTAAATCGCCATTAAACAAAAGGAGAAGGAAGTAGAATGGCACGCTTTTTCGTAACGTCTGTTTCCATAGTGAATCATCGATTCATCTCTCTGTTGAGAATGTCTTGTGTGTTAACCAGGAACATACTCTGGGTTGGCTGAACTTACTCCCGGACGCGTTTTTGGAACTAGCATATCTCGAGTAAGCAAGGTTTGGGTTAATCAACTAGGAGTTCAGGGTATATGTGACAGTAAGTTAACCTTGCTTTCTGGAATAACCCCCTGGTCCAAAACGGATGTAAACGGGGTCTAAAACATTTTGAGCTTGTCCAAAACAGATGTAAACGGGGTCTAAAACGTTTTGATCTTGTCCAAAACAGATGTAAACGGGGTCTAAAACATTTTGAGCTTGTCCAAAACAGATGTAAACGTTTTGATCTTGTCCAAAACAGATGTAAACGGGGTGTAAAACATTTTGAGCTTGTCCAAAACAGATGTAAACGGGGTCTAAAACATTTTGAGTTTGTCCAAAACAGATGTAAACGGGGTCTAAAACGCTTTGATCTTGTCCAAAACAGATGTAAACGGGGTCTAAAACATTTTGATCTTGTCCAAAACAGATGTTAACGGGGTCTAAAACATTTTGAGCTTGTCCAAAACAGATGTAAACGGGGTCTAAAACATTTTGAGTTTGTCCAAAACAGATGTAAACGGGGTCTAAAACGTTTTGATCTTGTCCAAAACAGATGTAAACGGGGTCTAAATAATTTTGAGCTTGTCCAAAACGGATGTTAACGGGGTCTAAAACGTTTTGATCTTGTCCAAAACAGATGTAGACGGGTCTAAAACATTTTGAGCTTGTCCAAAACAGATGTAAACGGGGTCTAAAACATTTTGAGCTTGTCCAAAACAGATGTAAACGGGGTCTAAAACGTTTTGATCTTGTCCAAAACAGATGTAAACGGGGTCTAAAACATTTTGAGTTTGTCCAAAACAGATGTAAACGGGGTCTAAAACGCTTTGATCTTGTCCAAAACAGATGTAAACGGGGTCTAAATAATTTTGAGCTTGTCCAAAACGGATGTTAACGGGGTCTAAAACATTTTGAGCTTGTCCAAAACAGATGTAAACGGGGTCTAAAACGTTTTGAGCTTGTCCAAAACAGATGTAGACGGGTCTAAAACATTTTGAGCTTGTCCAAAACAGATGTAAACGGGGTGTAAAACGTTTTGAGCTTGTCCAAAACAGATGTAGACGGGGTCTAAAACATTTTGAGCTTGTCCAAAACGGATGTTAACGGGGTCTAAAACGTTTTGAGCTTGTCCAAAACAGACCCCTGTTTTTTTTTTGTTTTTTTTTTAAGTTAACACAAAAATAAACCTGTTACTTCCTTTGTCATGCAAGTAAATGTTACTTCCTCATTTAGAGATTACCTTTTGGTGTAGTTCATCATGTAGATATTTATCATGTTTACACTACACTATGTATCTTTTGGCCCTTAAAAAACCTCATACATTTTGCGGAAGAACATTTACATTACCACATGTAACAGACTACTGTAGCAAACCTATTCTGAACCAGAAAAAAGTTACATAGTGTTCCTTTAAATCAGCATTCTAACATGAATAATTCTCATTTCCCTTCCTTTTTTCTTTTTTTTTCCTCCAAATGTACTGTAGAACAAACCAGCAGCTGCAGACTAAGGCCATGGCTCTGCTGATGGCAATGTTGCAGGCTGGTAGAGAGGCAGACAGACAGGTGAGAACTTGACTGGTCGTGTTCGTTCTCTCTGATATGTTGGTTTTGCTGCCACTGTCTGTTGAGATTACAATAGTGCAAGCAAAATAAAGAACATTTTTTGAGAGCTATTTTGCTAGTTGAAGCTCTATTATAAGAAAGTCTGATTCATCCTTGCCATCACAGGAATAATTTAGTTTAAAAAAATTACCAAAATAGAAAACGGCTATTTTAAGTTGTAATAATATTTCACAATATTGCTGTTTTTTTTACTTAAAAAAAAAAAATAATTTCAGGAGCTCTTTGAATTTCTTGAGAAGAGGAACCTACGACAGTACATTCACAAGGTGAGAAAGTTTTGAAGTTCTCGTCTATTCATATGATACTTCCTATTTCTCCATTTCTCCCTACTTCATAAGTCCTGTTACAATAAGCATTTTCCTTTGCATCACAATCTGTACATGACTTCAGTACCAATATAAATGTCAAACTGCCGCTGTTATGCTATTTTAAATGTTCCTATTTTTGTCTCCTACAATAGTTTTACATGCATCCAAGGTCAAAAACAATTTTCTCATAATATACATTTTAGCATCCCCTCTTTTCTCACAGTGTCTGAAACGGTTCAATAAATGATTCGTTCTCTCTAAACCCCTCTTTTCTGAGAGCCTACTCTGCTCTGATTGGTCAGATGGCCCAGTCTGTTGTGATTGGTCCACCACTTACAGTGCATGTCGGAAATGAAAAGCCCATTACCATATCTGAATTTCAGCTCTGGATACACAGTGATACGAACAGTAATATCTGAAAAAGCATAATAACTGTAACTGTTTGCAGAACATCATCCACAGCTCTAGTTCAGTAGGAGATGAGATGGCCCACTACCTCTATGTGCTGCAGACGGTCCGTCTAAACCACCTGGAGCCCCGTATGAGGACGCCTCTGGACTCCTACAGCCAGGTTTGCTTTTATTCTGCATCTTCATTTGATTTCTGAGTCGCTCAGTGCACTTATTTCTCACACACACACACATTTCTCCCATATCCTTCAGGAGCAGAGGGACATGCTCCACGGGCTGCGGCAGGCCGCGTTTGAGACGGAAAGCGAGAGCGGTCTGAGTAATGAACGTAGACGTTCGCTCTGCGCTAAAGAGTTTAAGAAGCTCGGCTTCTCTGTGAGTGTCACAAGTTGTAGAAGTGTGAATACTTTACCACAACAAACTTCAAGGCCTAATTTTAAGTGTGTTTCTTGTGTTCTTTGTGTGTCAGAATAACAGTAATCCTGGTCAAGACTTGAGCAGGTGTCCTCCGGGTCTCCTGGCGTTGGACACCATGGCGTATTTTGCCTCCCGTTACCCTGACGCTTATAGCAGGGTGAGTGAGCCCACATGGCGATTTTGTTATATAATGTTGACAAAGAGTTTTTGGGGCCAGTATACAGGTCCTTCTCAAAAAATTAGCATATTGTGATAAAAGTTCATTATTTTCCATAATGTAATGATAAAATTAAACTTTCATATATTTTAGATTCATTGCACACCAACTGAAATATTTCAGGTCTTTTATTGTTTTAATACTGATGATTTTGGCATACAGCTCATGAAAACCCAAAATTCCTATCTCAAA
>RJVU01018281.1:1443072-1468198 GCA_003731715.1 Anabarilius grahami
ACAGCTCTGGAAAAAATTAAGAGACCACTTAACATTGATTTCTGAACTTGGAGTGGTCTCTTAATTTTTTCCAGAGCTGTGTATATATATATATATATATATATATACAGTATACTATATATATAAATATATATTTTCTTGTCATAAGTTCTCATATACTCATCTTACTCATGTCTTGTCTACTGTAGCCTCTGAGACCGGCTCAGACTATCACCCCATCTTCTTCGCTCAGGACCGACTGCTGGAGGAGCTTTTCTGCATTTGCATTCAGCTCCTCAACAAGACGTGGAAAGAGATGAGAGCCACGCAGGAAGACTTTGATAAGGTAGATCATAACATTTACAATCTCTGTGCTGAAAGGTACTTTTTCCATATCCTCTTTATTTTCATAGTGTAAAAATGTTGCTCTGCTCTTACTGAAACTAAAGTGTTTTTTTAGACTATTTATAGCATTTTACTTTTCCCCCCATTTCCCCACTTAGAATATTAAAGGATTAGTTCACTTTCAAATGAAAATTACCCCAAGATTTACTCACCCTCAAGCCATCCTATGACTTTCTTCTTTCTGATGAACACAATCGGAGTTATATTAATAAATATCCTGACGTATCCAAGCTTTATAATGGCAGTATGCGTTACCAAATGAGTATGAGCTGAAGAAAGTGCCTCCATCCACATCTATCCATCATAAACATATTCCACACGGCTCCGGGGTGTTAATAATGTCCTTCTGAAGCGAAGCAATGCGTTTGTGTAAAAAAACAATCCATATTTAAAGTCCCTGTAAAGTCAATTCTGAGAATTCTTTCTAAACACATTATAAATGTTACAAATGTATTGCTGAAACACATTACAAAGACTCTGAATTGTGTAATGCTTAATTGTGAAGTTAGAGCGTTAAACAGTTTTTCACCAATTCTCTGTTCAGGATTTTTTGGGCGGAGCTAAAACGGGGGTCTGATGATGCACTGGAGCCCCCGAACATGGTCCCGCCCCTAACACTATATAACTGTCGATGACACACCGAGCGTGGCGCCGCCCCTAACGCTACAGCAGCTCACCCGCTTAATCTCGAGTGTCGTTACCGTTACTTATACAGCCCTTTGCACATTTAGCTAGTAATGCCTTCATCACGCAAATGCATATTACATGGTTCTTATAATATACAATACAGCTCGATCTCCTTAATTCAATTTCCTAAATGATGATATGATATGATATGCAACTCTACTAAAATTTGCAACCCTCTAACATGATTCTTTTTATATGCATCAGTATGTTTGACTCATTAGACAAGTCAGTTGATCCTGCAGCTCTCGCGAGTGGGTGTGGTTTCAGCGCCGACAGCAGACACGCCCCCAGCATTTGAGAGCAGAGAGTGCTGCCTATTTTTTTGAGATTTTGATAACTTATTTCATTTACTTGCAGATTTTTTTTAATCATTCAAGTTTGGCTTGGGGTTAATAACACATTTTTCTGCGGTGTGACAAACTCAGAACACATACTTTTAAATGACTTTACAGGGACTTTAACAAGTTATGAAGTAAAATATCTAGCTTCCACTAGACCGCTTCCACTAGACTAAGGCTTTTTGAACTCTGAGAGTTTTACACTTTCTTCGTAAGTTGAACACGAAAGGCGGTCTGATGGAAGCTAGATATTTTACTTTATAACTTGTTAAAAATATGGATTTTTTTTACACACATACACAAACTGGCTTTTTTTTGCTACTGTACCTTTAAGACTTTGATATGTAAATAATCTATTTTATGATTCATATAATACTGTAGCTAACATTGTCATTTGTCATGAGTCAAGTTTTTAAAAACTGAATAGCTGTAGATATGCAAATGTGGGCATCATGTTAAATCTGAATAACATCTTAATAACCTGTATTTTTGGCAAAGTTTCCATGAATATTTCAAAATAACAAGGAAAATTCTGCTGTCCATGATATATTAAAGTCATGAAATTAAATCGGACCAAATTTACTTTTAAATTACAAATTGACCTGTGTTTTTATTCTTTTATTTAAAAATTATATTAATTTTTAATTATTGAAATATAACTGAAATAAAATAAATATTAGATGAAAAAATTCAAAACTAAAATTACTAAAAATTAAAATAATAAAAATTAAAGCTAAATGTTTTTATTAAAAAAATTTAACTAAGAAAAATGACAAAAGAACAGAACATTACTAAAACTTACACTAAAATTAAAATGAGAACTGAAAATAGAATAAATGCTAATATAAAGTTATATTATGTAAGTATAGGTAAAATTGGCTGTTAACTTATGGGTTTCGGGTTGACTTTAAAGATCCAAACAAGTCATGAGAAAACTCATGCATTTTTCAGATATTATTGTCTATCATTTTAAGATCAAAGTGTATTCTTCAAAGCTTTATAGTAATATAATTTGTCACTGAGTCACATAATAGATGTATCTGAGAAGTGACCAGCTGCAGCAGTGATTTCTAGTTTATAGAAAAAATGGATATTGATCGGTTCATCTGGACATATCTGAGAAACGTCAAGATGGTGGAATGACAAGCATGCTGCTCCCAGATCTTTAAGTGCCTTGTGTATATCAACATTCCCTAAATTGTTACGTCTCCTTTTCTAATGTTAAAGAAAGCGTCCTTCCTCCGGCCCAAACCAATCAGCAGTGCAACAAAACAGACCTCTATTTAATAAACGCTTTCAGGCCGTAAACCTTGTGACTCTTGTGACCTTTGGGATGGAGCGAGTGTCCAGCTGACCGGCCTGTCTTTTGTTTCCGCTGACCGTCGCCCCCGCAACACCGACCTCATGGGCAGAGACTTTATAAAGGGGTATTAGAAGAACAAAAGGAATCCCGCTCCCTAGCAGAAATACAGATCAACAGTAAACCACATCCCAAAAATAGCTTAGTGTTTTAAAATGTCTAAATTGCGTTTTCAGTGCAGACCCTTTTTGTCTCTGTTCTGGGAGGTTTTTTGGAAAAACTAATGTGTTCAGAAACAAGTGGCTCATATTTAACAATTCAAGGGTTTTCTTGACGTCAAACATGAGAAAAGTAGCCAAAGTTGAGCTCTTATTTTACCTCTAAGGGGAAATTACTCACACTGTGTGTGTTTTCTCATATAACTTACTCACTTTACTGCTTTTTTCCCCTCTCTGCACACCCTGACTGTGCTGTTTCTCATTAATGGCAGTTAACTGTTGCTGGCATAGTGCTGTGAACTGGTTTGCTGAGGCCTGTGTGATGTGAAGTGTGTGTTTGTGTGCTGTTTTAGAGGGATGTGTATGAGTTTAATGGGGGGCATCTAGAGGGAGGGACCATACACTCTCTCTAACACATACACACACCCAAACACCAACACACACACACACACACACACAGTGTCACTGTGGTTGTGAGGGGACCACAGCTGCTGCTTTCACTTTGGCTGAGGTAGGATGCGTGTTTTGTCTCTGTGTTGTAGGACTAGTGACAGAATAAACATTTTCTTATTTTATTTCAATAACCAAGATATGAAGGATGATGCAGATGACGTGAGGTGCTAGCAGTATGTTGTGTATATGTACGTGTTGTAATGTCGTTTATAATATTTAAGATGGAAATTAAATGGTTAATAGGGTGGGGATACATTTATATTTAAAGAAAAGTGTTGTCATTTTTTCACCACTTAGAAAAGACCTCAGACATTTGGTTAAAAAATGGGAATTGCTTAATTGTTAACACATGCACAAAATTGCTGAAATAAAATAAACATATTATACAATATATACTTAAAAATGCGCAAGTGACGTAAAAAGGAACAATCAAATAATCAAATGTTATTCGACCAACTAGATCTGATTATTCAAAATATATCTGTCACATAGACTACCGTTTAAAAGTTTGAGAAAATTTGAGAAGTTAGAACTCTTATTCAGAAAGAACGCATTGATCAAAAGTGACAGTAAAGACATTTTATAATGTTATAAAAGATTTCTATTTTAAATAAATGTTGTTTATTTTAACTTTCTATTAAAGAATGTATCATACTTTCCACAAAAATATTAAGCAGCACAACTGTTTTCAACTGATAATAATAAATGTTTTTTGAGCAGCAAATCAGCATATCAGAATGATTTCTGAAGGATCATGATGTAAAACTGAGACTTGAGCAATGGTGCTGAAAATTCAGGAATACATTACATTTTAAAATATATTAAAATAGAAAACAGTTGTTTTAAATGGTAAAAAAATTGATTGAATATGTAATATTCTTATTAAAGTTTTGTGAGTTGTTGTTGTTGTTATTTTTACCAGATGGGGGCAGCAAATCCCACAATCTGATATTTTAAATTCAGTCATTTGATCTTTTTTTTCCCTGCACAAATATTTGACCAAATCGGAAGAATTAGACATGCAGTAACACAAATACCTCAAATTAATTTATTTCATTTTCCAAAACATAAGTACTTGAATAATACACTGACATTTTGTATAATGTTGTTTTGTATTTCTCAGGACCATAACATGTAAAAGATATTAACATTTATCTCAAAGTAAAGTGAGCAGTGTTGTTGTCGGTTAACGTTCCCTCTCTTCCGGTTGACCGAGCGTGCAGTTCTGTCTGTCTCAAAGCCGGACACTCACTTCAAGAGAGACCCATATTTTCATTGTCCGTTTCTCCTCCCCTGCTGTTTTATTTGAGTTTCCCCCATCTCCCCTTTTCCGTTCCCCTCCATTTTTCTTGACCTGAAACCCAGAGACATGTTGTTCAGGGGTGAATGAGGTCAAGCGTTCTGTGTGCGAGTAGTCATCAGGGTATTGGAGGAGATGGGGACACTGTGGAATAATCATACACATTGCAAATATAATATCAGATTTTTTAAATAATCACATTTCCTCTAAAGGTGATGCAGGTTGTCCGGGAGCAGATCACCAGGACTCTGTCCAGTAAGCCCACATCTCTGGAGCTCTTTAAGAATAAAGTGAACGCATTGAACTACAGTGAGATTCTCAAACTCAGACAGACGGAGAGACTCCACCAGGAGGAGACGCTTTCTCCACCTGTGCTGTAAGTAGTGATGGAAGAAACAAAGCTTTGAATCAATTGAGCCAATTGCTTCGCACAATGATTCACGCTGGTGACGCCTGCTGGTCAAAACAGTGTAAACTCAGCCCAAACGCACATAAAAACACCTTTTAACAACCAATTGTGAATTTATTTAATAGATTACACTTTCAACAAAACCATTTAAAAGCTTAAATACCATTAAATATGAAGTGTTTGTATAATGTGTCATTTAATTCATTTGTAGGGCTTGTTTTGTCTGTTTTATGAAGAGCTTTGTTAATCATCCAATAAGAGACTTTTATTTACTATAAACTTCCTTTTTATTATACAAATTAGTCATTAAAAATGTTTACTGATCTGAGATCAGGTAAAAACCATATAAACACTGGTTCAACTGTTTCAAAACAGTTACAATATGACATAAAGCCTGAAACTTTGGCAGTTTGATATGGATGGAAAGTAATTTCCACCAGAGTGAAAAAAGTTAGACCCTTTTTCTCACAGTTCTCACAATTCTGGCTTTTTTTCTTCAGAATTGTGAGATATAAACTCAGAATTGCAATTCTGAGGAAAAAAGTAAGAATTGCTAGATGTTAACTTGCTAATGATAATTAGAAGTAAAAAGTAAGAATTGTGAGAGAAAATGTAGCAATAACAATTTTTATTTTGTATTCCATAGCAAAAACAGAATTGCAAGATGTAATCTCAGAATTCCCCAAAAAATCATGAGGTAGATCATGAGGTAAATTCGCAATTGCAAGTTCAACTATCCTTCCTCGCAATTATGAGGAAAAAAGTCAGGATTCTAAGATATTGTAAGAGCAATTGTGAGAACTTGTGTAACTCTCCTGTTTGAACCGTCCACTCTAAGCTGGACTCGAACCCGGGTCCGTTGACATGGTTGGGCCCTCTAACAAGGAGACCATGTTTTTATCGTGCATTTTTACAAGGGCTGGGTAAAAAATATCGATTTCTTGATTTTAATCGATTCTCATTTTTACGAACCTATATTGATGCTTAAATCCCAAGAATCAATTAGTCTAGTCTGTTTTCAGTTGATGAATGAACAGAACATGCAGCACGAATCCCATCCAATAAATCGCAATAATCTTTGTGCTTTGTTACTTTTGATATGAAGCAAAGTCGAAGATTTCAAATGATGTCCAAAATGATGTTTATGAGATTAAAAAAATAAATACAGTTTTGGCGCTGTTTAATGTGACATGACAGATCGCTTTAGCGTCTCAGTTAAAGAGAAGCGGCAACAGGGAGCGCATGTGAACTGATCCTCTCCTCCACTTTAATACCAGTTACAGCGCGAAATAAACATGAATAAACATCTGAAGGTATGTTAAAAGATACAGTACAACTTACAGAAATCCGTATCATGTCTCGTGTAATAGCTCAATAAGTGTTTCAACCTCGGAAAGACGTCAATAAAACAGCTTGTAAACAATGTCACGTAACGTCACATTTACCTCAGAAAACCATATTCAGTGACCATAAACTCATTAGTCAGCTAGAAAAATGAACTCTAGAAAGCGGCGTTCTGATAAATATATGCAGTTACATATTCATTCAAATTTTTAATGTTCTGCAATATTTAATGCATATTTGAATGATTTAAATGTTTGTATATTAAAAAAAAAAAAAATTGGAGTAGAATGCTTCCTTCCAAGTGTGCTTCCAATNCACTTGAAAGGAACTCCAATTCGTTTCTTTGTTTTGTTTATTTTCAATATTTAATGCATATTTGAATGATTTAAATGTTTGTTTATTTAAAAAAACGAATTGGAGTAGAATGCACACTTGGAAGGAAGCACACTCGGAAGGAAGCACACTTCCAAGTGTGCTTCCTTCCACACTTCGAGTTAAATAAGTTAATTTTAACCTTCAATATTTTAGTAATGTTGTACCAACTGACTCCCATGTGTAATTTACAGCATTAGTTGAAAGATTTTTTTCCTGTAGAAAATTTGCCATGTTCTCCAATTCGTATCCGTATTGGTATGCTACATCCAAAATAATTGATATCCAATCGAATCAAAATCCAAATCCGAATCGAATCGCAAAAATGTGAATAGAAATCGAATCGAATCATGAAAATTGTCAATACCCAGCCCTAATTTTTACGCACGTGTTTTTTGACACTCTTTTTATTCCATATATTGTGATATAAACTCGCAATTGTGAGGGAAATTCTGTGGTGGAAACAAGCTTCCTTAGATACACTCTCTGAATCACTGATTCGAAACAAATGATTTGAAAAAGTTTTGAAGCTTTATGAAGCAGTGTTTGGAAAGTGGCCATCACTAGCTGTAAGTCACCAACTTTTACAGAGTGATAGTGATTGGCACGATCGCTCTGATATTTTCTCACTGTCTTTGCGTCTAGTGAGCTGAAGGAACGTCTGAAGCCGGAGCTTCTGGAACTCATCAGACAGCAGAGACTAAACCGTCTGTGTCACGGAACGCTCTTCCGGAAGATCAGCAGCCGACGGAGGCAAGGTGAGACTTCAAGATCCTCTGAGGAAGACCAGAAAAATATATAGTTTGGTCCTCCTGTCTCGAGTAATTGTTGTTGTCGTTTTTTTTTGTTTGTTTTTTTCAGACAAGCTGTGGTATTGTCGTCTCTCTCCTAATCACAAAGTCCTGCACTATGGAGATGTAGAAGAGGAGACGGAAATGCCCTCCATCGAGGCTCTTCAGGAAAAGAGTAAGTGCGCTTGAGTCCAACTGCTCTAGAATAAGCATGTTCACAAGACTCTTAAGTACATGACCTCTGGCCTCTGTCAATAAAAATTCATTTCATTTTAATATCTCCTCAGTTCCTGTCGCAGACATAAAAAGTGTGGTGACTGGCAAAGACTGTCCACATATGAAGGAGAACAAGGGAAAACAAACCAAGGTATGATGCTAATGTTCATCATTGGTTTCTATTCATTCTGAAAGTCAACATAAAATAACAAACAACTTGACATGCCCTGAAAAATGTAAATAGCCGATACTGATATATTAAGCATATACATGTTTGATATTAATTTAAATGGTCAACATGTATAACAAAATTAACTAGAGATTCCCTGAAAAAAAAATGTCTTCAGATTGTTCCAGTTTCTTTTTGCAGGTTTACTTGTTTAATTAGATAACAAAACTGAACTGTAATTCTGAGGTTGTGTTTGGTTTGGCAGGAGGTGTTGGACTTGGCTTTCAGCATCACGTATGACGTTGAGGAGTATAGCTTGAATTTCATCGCCTCTTCCAGAACAGATGTGAGTTTAATGTGTTTTCCACTACTGAACTGCTGAAAGCCTTCTGTTACTGTAATGTTGACTTAGTTCAACTGGTATTAATTTAATTGACTTTAGTTGGGGGTAAAAACGAGTATTATTTGTCAAAAGTCCTTGTTCCAGTAGCCCAATTCCATGTTTTGTTTTTTGTCTCACAGTTCTGTCTGTGGACGGACGGGCTTAACGTGCTTCTGGGCAAAGAGATGAGCAGCGAGAGCATGCGCAGTGAACTAGAGATTCTCCTCTCTATGGAAATCAAGCTCCGCCTCCTGGACCTGGAAAATGTCCCGATTCCAGACACGGCCCCGCCAATCCCCAAACCGCCCAGCAACTTCAACTTCTGTTACGACTTCAGCCAAGCTGAACAATAACACGAGACCTGTAAGCATGCAATCAGAAGCGGTTACTGCGTTGCCAAAGCGGAAAACAACTCGAGGCTGAAAATGACCACTTGGTGGCAGTAGAGATGCAGGTTCTCAGATTGGGAGACATTGAATTCAAATTTCAGGGCTTGATATGAAAGAGCACTTTGAACAATCACAGTGAGGTTGCAGAGCGTGTTTGTCTGTGGTGCTGTGCTATAATATAAGTGCCTACGGTGAATATGACGGTCTTGCATTAAGTGTTTTTTGACGTCTAACGTGCCTTTTTTGTCAAAACTCATACAACAGACCTGTTTGAAATGCTTAACGCACACTTTTTGTCTCGTTTTCTCTCCTTTTTACATGTTTAGCTTCTACCAAAATTATACTAAAAGGCATTAAATGATATTGAGCAGCTTATTAGGGAGGGAAAAAAGATTAAGCATATTTTAATGTTGGAATCTTCATTGATTCCCTTCATAATGACCTTGAGACTCAAAACGGTACTCAACTGGTACGATGTTATAGAGTTTAACTTTTAAAACAATTGGTGAGTTTATTGTGGAAAAATATCCATTGCATTATCATTGATGTGCCTGGTAGATATCATGTTTCAGTTCCTTTATAGATTGAGCGTCATTATGAGTAGAACAGTGTAGGTACATATGCAGATACGCACAATGTGAACTCATTTATATTGATGCATGAACGGCATTATTGCAATGGCAGCATGCGCTGTTTATTTATGTTTTCATACAGGTTGTATTATTAGGTGCACATAAAAGGTCAGTGTGCTAGATTAAATTGGTGATTTCTGGTACTGAAGTGGGATTAAGATGGTTTGTGTGTTGTTAGAGGAGTAGTTTGACCAAGCGTGGTTTGAAAACACTTGCATGATTTGATACTTTCAGCCTTGTCACATAATCAATCATGTTTTCAACTTACACTTGATGTACATAACCTCACATTTTATTTTTGGTTTAACTACTAGCCTTTTTCCCATCAGTTCAAAATACAGTTATCCCCATAGGAAAATATTTAGCATTTTATCAGTCAGATTTCATCCACTGTTTTGGTTTAAGATCTAAATGTAGTTTTGTTCTTACATAACAAGCACTTCGTATGTTGATTTAAAATACATACATTTCGAGATCAAAAACATGTAATTCAAACATTCTGTGATCCTTTTGTATAATACCTTAATGGAGCTGACAACTTTAATGTGTGGAAAAACATGCAAGATTTGCTATACACACTTGTGTAATCCACTTGTGTTCTATTGTGGTAGTCACAAATCTAATGACATTGATCGAGCAGAAAAACAATCCATGTACTGTAATTGCTGTTTTGTATATAGCTTTCCTTGTTAAAATTCTGGTATTGTGTAACAATCTTGATCAATGATGTGGCCATATCAATTCCAGATTTGTTTATTCTTTGTATGGAATTAAAGAATATTATCATAATAGCCTTAATGTCTTTTTTGTGTGTGTTCATTATTACAAATCCTGCAGGAAGAGATGTTAGAGAGGCCAGCGGGTCTGATCAACTTGTGGCTTGAGTGGGTCATAATGCCCCAGTACAGTCTCAATAAGCTGTACTGAATAAAGGGTTAAAATAAACCCCAGAAAACAAGGGGTGTAACCCTGGGACAAAAATAATCCCTACATCACATGCCATGCAGGTAGTTAGTTTTTACATCACAAATGATATAGTACTTTAATTAGTTCTTACAATGTAAATGGAAGCACTTTATTTTTATTTATTTAATTATTTTTTTATGTTTTTTGAAAGAAGTTTCATATGCTCATCAAACCTGCATTTATTTGATCAAAAATACAGAAAAACAGTAATATTGTGAAATATTACAATTTAAAATAATGGTTTTCTATTTTAATATACTTTAAAATATTATTTATTTGCTTCCAAGTGCTACCAGTTCTACTCCAATTAAATTAAATGTTTATATTTATTAAAAAAAAAACGAATTGGAGTAGAATGCACACTTGGAAGGAAGCACACTTCCAATATTTTTTCCTTCCAAGTGTGCGAATTGGAGTTCCTTCCAAATGTGCATTCTACTCCAATTCTTGTTTTTTTTATACAAAAAAAATATATTTTTTAAACATTTAAATAATTAAAATATGCATTAAATATTGCAACAACAAAAAAAACGAATTGGAGTTCCTTCCAAGTGTGCATTCTACTCCAATTCGTTTTTTGTTGTTGTTTTTTTTGCAATATTTAATGCATATTTGAATTATTTAAATGTTTAAAAATTTTATTTAAAAAATCCAAGTGTGCTCACTTCCAAGTGCACGCTTGTGTGAATTCTACTCAAATTCAGTTTTTTTTTGTTGCAACATTTAATGCTTATTTAAATGATGTAAATATTTAAAAATGTTATAAAAAAATTCAAGTGCACACTTCCAAGTGCACACAACCAAGTGTGCTTACTTCCAAGTGTCCTTCTAAGTGCACACTTCCAAGTGTCCTTCCAAGTGCACACTTCCAAGTGTGCTTACTTCCAAGTGCACATTTCCAAGTGTCCTTCCAAGTGCACACTTCCAAGTGTGCTTTCTTCCAAGTGTGCATTCTACTCCAATTCGTTTTTTTTTAAATAAACATTTAAATCATTCAAATATGCATTAAATATTGAAAATAAACAAAACAAAGAAACTAATTGGAGTTCCTTTCAAGTGTGCATTCTACTCCAATTTTTTTTTTCTCTCAATACTTAATGCATATTTGAATGATTTAAATGTTTAAACATTTTATTTAAAAAATCCAAGTGCACACTTCCAAGTGTGCTTCCAAGTGCACACTTCCAAGTGTGCTCACTTCCAAGTGCACGCTTGTGTGAATTCTAATCAAATTCAGTTTTTTTTGGTTGCAACATTTAATGCTTATTTAAATGATGTAAATGTTTAAAAATGTTATAAAAAATTCAAGTGCACACTTCCAAGTGTGCTTACTTCCAAGTGTGCATTCTACTCCAATTCGTTTTTTTTTTAATATAAATATAAACATTTAAATCATTCAAATATGCATTAAATATTGAAAAAAAAAAAAAAAAACGAATTGGAGTTCCTTCCAAGTGTGCATTCCACTCCAATTGCTTTTTTAAATTTCAATACTTAATGCATATTTGAATGATTAAAATGTTTAAAAATGTTATAAAAAAATCCAAGTGCACACTTGTGTGCATTCTACTCATATTCGTTTTTTTTTTTTTGCAACATTTAATGCATAATGATCTAAATGATGTTTAAAAATGTTATAAAAAATTCAAGTGCACACTTCCAAGTGCACACAACCAAGTGTGCTTACTTCCAAGTGTGCATTCTACTCTAATTTTTTTTCTTTTTTTTTTGCATTATTAAAAAAAAACTAAAAAAAAAACGAATTGGAGTTCCTTCCAAGTGTGCATTCTACTCCAATTCGTTTTTTTCAGTATAATGCATATTTGAATGATTTGAATGTTTAAAAATGTTATTAAAAAAATCCAAGTGCACACTTCCAAGTGCATACTTCCAAGTGCACACTTCCAAGTGTGCTTACTTCCAAGTGCACACTTCCAAGTGTGCTTCCTTCCAAGTGCACACTTCCAAGTGTCCTTCTAAGTGCACACTTCCAAGTGTGCTTACTTCCAAGTGTGCATTCTACTCCAATTCGTTTTTTTTATATAAATATAAACATTTAAATCATTCAAATATGCATTTATGAATTTTTATTGAAAAAAAAAAAAAACGAATTGGAGTTCCTTCCAAGTGTGCATTCTACTCCAATTGGTTTTTTTAATTTCAATACTTAATGCATATTTGAATGATTTAAATGTTTAAAAATGTTAATAAAAAAATCCAAGTGCACACTTCCAAGTGCACACAACCAAGTGTGCTTACTTCCAAGTGTCCTTCTAAGTGCACACTTCCAAGTGTGCTTACTTCCAAGTGCACACTTCCAAGTGTCCTTCCAAGTGCACACTTCCAAGTGCACACTTCCAAGTGTGCTTACGTCCAAGTGCACACTTCCAAGTGCACACTTCTAAGTGCACACTTCCAAGTGCATACTTCCAAGTGCACACTTCCAAGTGTGCTTACTTCCAAGTGCACACTTCCAAGTGTCCTTCCAAGTGCACACTTCCAAGTGCACACTTCCAAGTGTGCTTACGTCCAAGTGCACACTTCATAGTGTCCTTCTAAGTGCACACTTCCAAGTGCATACTTCCAAGTGCACACTTCCAAGTGTGCTTACTTCCAAGTGCACACTTCCAAGTGTGCTTACTTCCAAGTGTCCTTCCAAGTGCACACTTCCAAGTGTGCTTACTACCAAGTGCACATTTCCAAGTGTCCTTCCAAGTGCACACTTCCAAGTGTGCTTTCTTCCAAGTGTGCATTCTACTCCAATTCGTTTTTTTAAATAAACAAACATTTAAATCATTCAAATATGCATTAAATATTGAAAATAAACAAAACAAAGAAACGAATTGGAGTTCCTTTCAAGTGTGCATTCTACTCCAATTCTTTTTTTTTGTTTTTTCTCAATACTTAATGCATATTTGAAAGATTTAAATGTTTAAACATTTTATTTAAAAAATCCAAGTGCACACTTCCAAGTGTGCTTCCAAGTGCACACTTCCAAGTGTGCTCACTTCCAAGTGCACGCTTGTGTGAATTCTACTCAAATTCATTTTTTTTTTGCAACATTTAATGCTTATTTAAATGATGTAAATGTTTAAAAATGTTATAAAAAATTCAAGTGCACACTTCCAAGTGTGCTTACTTCCAAGTGCACACTTCCAAGTGTGCTTACGTCCAAGTGCACACTTCATAGTGTCCTTCTAAGTGCACACTTCCAAGTGTGCTTCCTTCCAAGTGTGCATTCTACTCCAATTCGTTTTTTTTAAATATAAATATAAACATTTAAATCATTCAAATATGCATTAAATATTGAAAAAAAAAAAAAAACGAATATCGAGTTCCTTCCAAGTGTGCATTCTACTCCAATTGTTTTTTAAAATTTCAATACTTAATGCATATTTGAATGATTAAAATGTTTAAAAATGTTATAAAAAAATCCAAGTGCACACTTCCAAGTGCACACTTGTGTGCATTCTACTCATATTCGGGTTTTTTTTTTGCAACATTTAATGCATAATGATCTAAATGATGTTTAAAAATGTTATAAAAAATTCAAGTGCACACTTTCAAGTGCACACAACCAAGTGTGCTTACTTCCAAGTGTGCATTCTACTCCAATTCGTTTTTTTCAGTATAATGCATATTTGAATGATTTGAATGTTTAAAAATGTTATTAAAAAAATCCAAGTGCACACTTCCAAGTGCATACTTCCAAGTGCACACTTCCAAGTGTGCTTACTTCCAAGTGCACACTTCCAAGTGTGCTTACGTCCAAGTGCACACTTCATAGTGTCCTTCAAAGTGCACACTTCCAAGTGTGCATTCTACTCCAATTCGTTTTTTTTTAATATAAATATAAACATTTAAATCATTCAAATATGCATTAAATATTGAAAAAAACAAAAAAAAAACGAATTGGAGTTCCTTCCAAGTGTGCATTCTACTCCAATTGTTTTTTTTAATTTCAATACTTAATGCATATTTGAATGATTCAAATGTTTAAAAATTTTATTTAAAAAATCCAAGTGCACACTTCCAAGTGTGCTCACTTCCAAGTGCACGCTTGTGTGAATTCTATTCAAATTCAGTTTTTTTTTGTTGCAACATTTAATGCTTATTTAAATGATGTAAATGTTTAAAAATGTTATAAAAAAATTCAAGTGCACACTTCCAAGTGCACACAACCAAGAGCGCTTACTTCCAAGTGTCCTTCTAAGTGCACACTTCCAAGTGTGCTTACTTCCAAGTGCACACTTCCAAGTGTGCTTACTTCCAAGTGCACACTTCCAAGTGTCCTTCCAAGTGCACACTTCCAAGTGTGCATTCTACTCTAATTCTTTTTTCCTTTTTTTGCATTATTTAATGCATATTTGAATGATTTAAATGTTTAAAAATGTTATTAAAAAAATCCAAGTGCACATTTCCAAGTGCACACTTCCAAGTGTGCTTCCTTCCAAGTGCACACTTCCAAGTGTCCTTCTAAGTGCACACTTCCAAGTGTGCTTACTTCCAAGTGTGCATTCTACTCCAATTGGTTTTTTTAATTTCAATACTTAATGCATATTTGAATGATTTAAATGTTTAAAAATGTTAATAAAAAAAATCCAAGTGCACACAACCAAGTGTCCTTCTAAGTGCACACTGCCAAGTGTGCTTACTTCCAAGTGCACACTTCCAAGTGTCCTTCCAAGTGCACACTTCCAAGTGCACACTTCCAAGTGTGCTTACGTCCAAGTGCACACTTCATAGTGTCCTTCTAAGTGCACACTTCCAAGTGTGCTTACTTCCAAGTGTGCATTCTACTCCAATTCCTTTTTTTTTTATAAATATAAACATTTAAATCATTCAAATATGCATTAAATATTGAAAAAAAAAACAAAATGGAGTTCCTTCCAAGTGTGCATTCTACTCCAATTGTTTTTTTTAATTTCAATACTTAATGCATATTTGAATGATTTAAATGTTTAAAAATTTTAATAAAAAAATCCAAGTGCACACTTCCAAGTGCACACTTCCAAGTGTGCTTACTTCCAAGTGCACACTTCCAAGTGTGCTTACTTCCAAGTGCACACTTCCAAGTGTCCTTCCAAGTGCACACTTCCAAGTGTGCTTACTTCCAAGTGCACACTTCCAAGTGTCCTTCCAAGTGCACACTTCCAAGTGTGCTTACTTCCAAGTGCACACTTCCAAGTGTCCTTCCAAGTGCACACTTCCAAGTGTGCTTACTTCCAAGTGCACACTTCCAAGTGTCCTTCCAAGTGCACACTTCCAAGTGTGCTTACTTCCAAGTGCACACTTCCAAGTGTCCTTCCAAGTGCACACTTCCAAGTGTGCTTACTTCCAAGTGCACACTTCCAAGTGTCCTTCCAAGTGCACACTTCCAAGTGTGCTTACTTCCAAGTGCACACTTCCAAGTGTCCTTCCAAGTGCACACTTCCAAGTGTGCTTACTTCCAAGTGCACACTTCCAAGTGTCCTTCCAAGTGCACACTTCCAAGTGTGCTTACTTCCAAGTGCACACTTCCAAGTGTCCTTCCAAGTGCACACTTCCAAGTGTGCTTACTTCCAAGTGCACACTTCCAAGTGTCCTTCCAAGTGCACACTTCCAAGTGTGCTTACTTCCAAGTGCACACTTCCAAGTGTCCTTCCAAGTGCACACTTCCAAGTGTGCTTACTTCCAAGTGCACACTTCCAAGTGTCCTTCCAAGTGCACACTTCCAAGTGTGCTTACTTCCAAGTGCACACTTCCAAGTGTCCTTCCAAGTGCACACTTCCAAGTGTGCTTACTTCCAAGTGCACACTTCCAAGTGTCCTTCCAAGTGCACACTTCCAAGTGTGCTTACTTCCAAGTGCACACTTCCAAGTGTCCTTCCAAGTGCACACTTCCAAGTGTGCTTACTTCCAAGTGCACACTTCCAAGTGTCCTTCCAAGTGCACACTTCCAAGTGTGCTTACTTCCAAGTGTGCATTCTACTCCAATTCGTTTTTTTAAATAAACAAACATTTAAATCATTCAAATATGCATTAAATATTGAAAAAAAAAAAAACAAAACGAATTGGAGTTCCTTCCAAGTGTGCATTCTACTCCAATTGTTTTTTTTAATTTCAATACTTAATGCATATTTGAATGATTTAAATGTTTAAAAATGTTAATAAAAAAATCCAAGTGCACACTTCCAAGTGTGCTCACTTCCAAGTGCACGCTTGTGTGAATTCTACTCAAATTATGTTTTTTTTTTGCAACATTTAATGCTTACTTAAATGATGTAAATATTTAAAAATGTAATAAAAAAAAATTCAAGTGCACACTTTCAAAGGCTGCTTCCTTCCAAGTGCACACTTCCAAGTGCATACTTCCAAGTGCACACTTCCAAGTGTGCTTACGTCCAAGTGCCCACTTCCAAGTGCCCACTTCATAGTGTCCTTTTAAATGCACACTTCCAAGTGTGCTTACTTCCAAGTGTGCATTCTACTCCAATTAGTTTTTTTAAAATATAAATATAAACATTTAAATCATTCAAATATGCATTAAATATTGGAAAAAAAAAAATCGAATTGGAGTTCCTTCCAAGTGTGCATTCTACTCCAATTGTTTTTTTTTAATTTCAATACTTAATGCATATTTGAATGATTAAAATGTTTAAACATTTTATTTAAAAAATCCAAGTGCACACTTCCAAGTGCATACTTCCAAGTGCACACTTCCAAGTGTGCTTACGTCCAAGTGCACACTTCATAGTGTCCTTCTAAGTGCACACTTCCAAGTGTGCATTCTACTCCAATTCGTTTTTTTAATATAAATATAAACATTTAAATCATTCAAATATGCATTAAATATTGAAAAAAAAAAAAAAACGAATTGAAGTTCCTTCCAAGTGTGCATTCTACTCCAATTGGTTTTTTTAATTTCAATACTTAATGCATATTTGAATGATTTAAATGTTTAAAAATGTTAATAAAAAAATCCAAGTGCACACTTCCAAGTGTGCTCACTTCCAAGTGCACGCTTGTGTGAATTCTACTCAAATTCAGTTTTTTTTTGCAACATTTAATGCTTATTTAAATGATGTAAATGTTTAAAAATGTAATAAAAAAAAATTCAAGTGCACACTTCCAAGTCTGCTTCCTTCCAAGTGCACACTTCCAAGTGCATACTTCCAAGTGCACACTTCCAAGTGTGCTTACGTCCAAGTGCCCACTTCAAAGTGCACACTTCATAGTGTCCTTTTAAGTGCACACTTCCAAGTGTGCTTACTTCCAAGTGGGCATTCTACTCCAATTTGTTTTTTTAAAATATAAATATAAACATTTAAATCATTCAAATATGCATTAAATATTGGAAAAAAAAAATCGAATTGGAGTTCCTTCCAAGTGTGCATTCTACTCCAATTGTTTTTTTTAATTTCAATACTTAATGCATATTTGAATGATTAAAATGTTTAAAAATTTTATTTAAAAAATCCAAGTGCACACTTCCAAGTGCATACTTCCAAGTGCACACTTCCAAGTGTGCTTACGTCCAAGTGCACACTTCATAGTGTCCTTCTAAGTGCACACTTCCAAGTGTGCATTCTACTCCAATTCGTTTTTTTAATATAAATATAAACATTTAAATCATTCAAATATGCATTAAATATTGAAAAAAAAAAAAAAACGAATTGAAGTTCCTTCCAAGTGTGCATTCTACTCCAATTGGTTTTTTTAATTTCAATACTTAATGCATATTTGAATGATTTAAATGTTTAAAAATGTTAATAAAAAAATCCAAGTGCACATTTCCAAGTGCACACTTCCAAGTGTGCTTACTTCCAAGTGTGCATTCTACTCCAATTCGTTTTTTTTTATATAAATATAAACATTTAAATCATTCAAATATGCATTAAATATTGAAAAAAAAAAAAAAACGAATTGAAGTTCCTTCCAAGTGTGCATTCTACTCCAATTGGTTTTTTTAATTTCAATACTTAATGCATATTTGAATGATTTAAATGTTTAAAAATGTTAATAAAAAAATCCAAGTGCACATTTCCAAGTGCACACTTCCAAGTGTGCTTACTTCCAAGTGTGCTTTCTACTCCAATTGGTTTTTTTAATTTCAATACTTAATGCATATTTGAATGATTTAAATGTTTAAATAAGACCTGCTGGCCTCTCTAACACCTCAGACTTCTAACCATAGACCCTCTTACAAAGAAATATATGTCTCGACAATGGTGACATGCTTCATGCTGCAATGCATTCTATAACAGACTATTATTAAGTTGAAATTAACTGCATTACAGCCATGATAAAAAAACCACTCTGTCTAAGATTAGAGCACTAGACGATGACAACCTCTTCATCATCAAGTTGTCAACATCACCTGACCACATTTTTCCTTGCTATTTTTGCCACAGCTAACACAATTTCAGCAGCAAAAGAAAAACTAACAATAGAGGTATGTTTACATGACAACAATGTACTAAAAACAGAAAGTTTTTTTCAAGATGACAAAGTTATCAAAATCACATTCACATGGATCTGACCAAACGACTAAACGACCGGTCGCAGTTTGGTCGAATCATCAGAGGATTATAATGCTAAAAATTTGTTGAAACTGTTATTATGTCTGTGGTCTCCCACAGTTTGAAAATCAGTAAAGATTTGAAAATCATTTAGTGTTAGATTACTCTAAATAAACTGGAAACAAGACAAAAACACTCACCAAGAAAAGCATTTCTTGTGTTTCTGCAACATGAGATCATGTTATATTGCAGAATTCAGTTAGAAGATTAAAAAATTTTTTTTAAGATGACACACAAGGACATCAAGTCCAGACTCCAGAGTTGATCTGATTTTCTGAATATTTTCTTGTCACCATTGTTGAGATTCATACGCTGATTGCTCATATCTGTGTTTGTCATTGTAGTTTAGTATTTTCTGCTCCTGGTTTTTATCTTCAATTTTCTAAATGGTTTCTGAAATACAGTGTGGTCTCATGGAATAAAACAGGGATTGTAATTTAAATATATTAATGACAAAACACAACTATCATTTTCAAATGACATCAGTGATTCAGGCAATTTCATGATGATTATAAAACCATCAATAGCTAAAAATCATCTGATCTCATTTCAGCTTTTTTGCTACTGCAAGCGTGTTTGGCAAACACTGTCACAGCAACCAGAGAAGACGAACATATTGTAAGAGTTAAGAGCCTAACTAATGGAAACACAAATCACTATTATGGTGACTTCAGATGAAACAAACATGAGCATTAAACTTCTGTTAATTCTCAATAAGAACTTCTGTAGATGAATGACAGAAATAAAGTCAATCTGGTTAGTAATATGTGAAGCTGTAATGCTGTTTGTGGAGTTGTTTAATCCTCCTCTTCTGAGATCTGGAGATATTTAATGTCTTCTGTTATCTTCTGTTCATTTCATCTAAGGCTGTGGCTGAAGTCAGTTGTAGCTCTTGTGTTTCTGTTTGTCTCTTTTTTTCTCTTCTCTTCTTTCCTTCAGTGATTCTGCTTGTTAAAGCTAAGATGATTCTATAAATAATATATAAAAATGTTGTGGCTCACATAAGGTCCAGTTCTGGTTAATTTCTTTGCTCTTGGCTGAGGGGTGGCATTGCTATGGCCTGCTTGTGGCTCAGATCTGGTAAACAGGGGCCGTCCACCCATCATTCCACGCCACATGTGAGTTGTGTAAGGAACCCCCCATCGGCCCAAAAACTGAATCTGACGGCCTGGGCGAAGGTTAGCACGTGTATGCCTTTTCAGCGCCTCTGTGAAGTTCACTTAATTTCACTCGTTTAATCTGACTCCAATTTCAAATGATTCTTATTCTTAGGTTGTGTTTCCAATGAGAAATGAATCATTCGTTATGTATTAATTTAGATATTTGATTATTCTGGGTATCTCATATTTTCAATTATTCTTTCATTACGGACCCATATCACTTAGAAAAGTCACTTCGGCCGTTTTAGTGCTTTTCACGATCACAAACTCGCCAGTTCTGGTCTTAAATCAGAGGGTGCAGAGTTTACTAATGCATTTGAGTCGAACCGCCACATGCTTGTTCATACAAAAACACAGCTTTCTTAGTCACGATACTGCAACTTGCTAAGCCAGTTGATAAACAAAAATCAAAAGGTCCCATGATGTGCAACATGCTTCTTTCATTGAGCCTTTAGTTTTAATCCATCCTGACGCAGATTTGCGGAAATACGGACTCCAATAATCTACTGGTCATAATGATTTCAGAAGAATCCAGAGTAAATCAAATATAACATTTTATTTGTCAAGTAAAAATGTATCATGCCAATTACATTACAGTTAGACAATTAGAAGCCAATTCAGAAATGATAAATGCATAAAATCGATTACTCAAAGAAATGCATATACACACAGTGATGTGTGAATGTCTTCAGACATTCGCCCATCTCTGTATGGGGGGCCTCTGGCTACAGAAGATCCCACATGACTGTTTTGCACTTTACCTTTTATACCAGGACCAGAACAAAAAGATTGTAAATTTTTATTACACCAACACCTGTTTTGGGGGAGAGGAGTGGGTTTTCACAAAGCCACCACCCAAAGAGAGGAGAGAATTTTCCTTAGTTTTCAATCTTCTTAATAATACCAGTGACCGCTGTGAAATTTAGACCATTTTACCAATCGCACTGAGACATTTAAAATGATACCAAACATAAAAAGGGAAAAACAATAGGTACACAAGTTACATTATATGTCTTGAAGAACATTCAGTGACTTGCGTCAGGGGGAAGGGAAGGTGTGTTTGTGTGTGTGTGTGTGTGTGGTGGGGGAGGCATTGTCCTTTTGGGGTTAGGGCAAGGCGTTGTCCTTTGCTATTTCTTTGAGATCTTCTTCTCCAGATGAGTTTTATTGCTTTATTGCAGGATACTTGATCTCTGTTTTTGTTTAGCAGGAAAATCAAGTCTTACAGTTGCAAATGACACTTCCTAGATAGCAACTTTGTGCTGGCCCAAATCCGGCCCACATTTGCCACGCGTGGTATGATGATCTGGGCCGGATTTGGGCCGACACAAAGTTGTTATCTGGGAAGTGTCATTTGCAACTCATTTATAGAGTTATTTTTATTAAAAATATACATTGATAATGATTAAACACTTCAGTGCCCTTCAAAGGCACCGTTTTAGGTAGCCTATAAAGGGACGGATTGTGTGTGTTTGAGAGAGAGTCTGGTGGCCACTCCAATACTACAATGATATAAATAATTTAATTAAAAATGCCTATTTTACTACTCTTTAAACCAATAAATAAAAATGTTTACGGCACAGTAGCCCCCCGCCATCAACTGAAAAATGTATATATATATATACAGAAGTTGTAACGTGTGGACTTATAAAACAGCATATACAAATCACAGTGGGACAGAACAATTTATGAAAAAGACAAAAAAAAACATTAATTCTTATAAAATTTTATTTACATATACTGCCTGAAATACAGCCTGGAAGTAGAGTTTTATATCTACTAATCAATAGCAGATCATGTTTATACTGGAATAATTACTAGAATAGTCATTTGAAATGTGTGAACAAGAGCTGAAACCCTAACATTCAAAAGCAGTGATTCACCACATTAATAATACAGTTATAGTCNAATTATATTATAAAACTAATGACCTTTGAGTTTATTACGAGTCATACAGCCTAAAAGCTCCCCCTTATCTGATGCAAACGAAATACAGAAGTTGTAACGTGTGGACTTATAAAACAGCATATACAAATCACAGTGGGACAGAACAATTTATGAAAAAGACAAAAAAACCCATTAATTCTTATAAAATTTTATTTACATATACTGCCTGAAATACAGCCTGGAAGTAGAGTTTTATATCTACTAATCAATAGCAGATCATGTTTATACTGGAATAATTACTAGAATAGTCATTTGAAATGTGTGAACAAGAGCTGAAACCCTAACATTCAAAAGCAGTGATTCACCACATTAATAATACAGTTATAGTCTCCGCATAAAAATAAACCATTTAGGAATTGATTACTGTTTTATACCCGAGTTAACGGTGCTTTAAATATTTTAAATATATTTTCATATGATTCACTTCCACTGTATTACAGATTCATAGTACCATAGTGAAGTCTGCGCCATTGGCAAAGCGACACTGGACTTTCTCAAGGAAAGGCAGCCGGGACTGGAGGAGCTCCACCTGGTGCACTGTTATGTCCTTGCACATGGACACATCGAGGGTCCTGAGTCTGTCGCAGTGCAGCGCAATTATGGAAAGAGTTCTGCAGGAACACATGGGACTGTGTTAAGCAGAGCTCAAATGTTTAGTATGAAAACAGTACTGGATGACGTCACTCACTCGTTAGTAACACCGTCGCAGCAGGCCATGAACAGATGCTGCAGTCTGTGGAGGAGCGGAAGGGCCCGCGCCATACCTTGGTCACTGATCTGGGGACAGAGGTTAAGCGCCAGGCTTGTGAGATTGCGGCAGTGAAGGGCTACGGACACCAAGCTGTCGTCGCTGATCTCAGGCAGCATAGAAAGCGAGAGGTGCTGCAGGTCTGCGAAACGGAGTACCTGAGGTGGCCAGGAACATTTGGGTTATTATTTAGTACTGAAAATTCCCCCTAGCATTTTGAGTGCTGTTGAGCGGATTCTTAAACATCTCTGATTGGCCATTGTGTTCACGCGCTCAACAGATACGTCTGTGATTGGCAACAATAATCCATCTATCAGTGGATATATTAAGGATCCGCTAATAGACGCCTGCTTTCAATCTGTGTAAGAGCGTCAAAGATGTGTTTGCATTTGTCATTTACAACGTGTTTTTGAAGCGTTGATCATTGTAGCCAATCACAGACATATCTGTTGAGCGCGTGAACACAATGGCCAATCAGGAGTGTTTGAGAATCCGCTCAACAGCGCTCAAAATGCTAGGGGAAAATGCTGGTATCATTTCTAAAACTTTTTAAAATTTCAGTACCGAATTCGGTACCTTTGACAACACTAGTTGATAACAAATTCTATCAATATGGTACAAGATTATCCTATTCAAATAAATGTTATAAACAAGTTAAGTCAAAAAGTCATTTAAAAGTAATCAAAAAGTAGTATGATTACATTACTTAAAATGTGTAATGTAATCGATAATTTTTCACCCAGCCCTAAACATTATAGATAGTAACATAATCTATTTCTCGATTTTAATCGATTCTCATTTTTACGAACCAATATCGATTCTTAAATCCCAAGAATCGATTAGTCTAGTCTGTTTTCAGTTGATGAATGAGCAGAATATGTAGCGCCTCCCATCCAATAAATCGCAATAATTTTTGTGCTTTGTTACTTTTGATATGAGATTCAAAAAATAAATACCATTTTGGCGCTGTTTAATGAAATTGGAGTAGAAATATGATTATGTAATTCTAAACTTTATTTATAATAAAAATATCATTGAGTTTAATTTAAGTGTTTGTATATAAATAAGTTAATTTAACCTTCAATATTATTGTAGTACCAACTGAGTCCCATATGTAGTTTACAGCATTAGTTGAGAGATTTTTTTCCTCTAGAAAATTTGCCATGTTCTGTAACTGAAATAGTACATCCAAAATAATCGATAGCGAATCAAATCGAATCGAATCAAAATCGTAATCATAATCGAAATCGAATCGAAAGCATGTGAATAGTAATCGAATCGAATTGTAAAAATTGTGTCAATACCCAGCCCTAATAATTTTCATAATGTAATTTGTATTCAGTAACGAACAACAATTTGTAAGTTATCTAACCAGCACTAGGTACACACTTTTTTACAAACCATTATTGCACACAAAAACATGCATGCATTGTTTCTGTACTGACCTGTGTGATACTGGTGTCAGTTAACTTTGAGCAGGCTGACAGGTCCAGTTCCTGAAGACCCCTGAGGGCCAGCAGTGATGCTCCTTCCTGATCTCTAAACGCCCCCAGGTCCTCATCGGTTACGAGACGTGGCTTCTCCTGGAAAGGCAGGCTGGGAGGCTGGAAAAAGCCCATGTTCCCAAATGTCCTAGTAAAGCTTGGGCCTTTATCCTCCTTCACATTTGGGAAATTTATGAGCAAATTATACATCAAAATATTATATTAGTCCTAAAAAAACAAGGCAATCCTACCTCTTTGTCTCTTGGTTCACAATTTTTGGTGGGCTCCACCATCCCCAGGAGCCCCCAGTCGGAGATCTCTTTGCACCAGCCGAGCCGCAGTACCACCAGCGCAGGCAGGTAGGTTGCGATGGCATGAACACTAATGTCAGTGAGATAGACGCAGGAGGTGAGGTCCAGCTTTCTCAGGTTACTGCCGAGCAACTGCGCCAGGGAGAACATGGCTGTGTCCTGTTTGAGAACAGAGGATGTGAGAAAGAATGGGGACAATACAAAAATAATTTGAGGAAAATATTAAAATTCAATTATGCGAAACAAAAATTGTATATTCAAATTATCCTAAATATGCCAAGAATTATTTTTACATTTATAATTTGGTTAATTACAAATTATAATAATTATATTGTAATCATATTAAAATTTAAAAACAATATTATAAAAATTGTAATATGTAAACAAAACATAAAACACTAACAACTCAAATCAATTATTGTAAATATGAATTTAGGCACCACAACGTTATTATTTACAGTATGAAAGATATATATTAATTTTAAGATATTTTTATTAATACAAAATATAAACAAAAAAATTGGATATATTTATATTCATATTACCCTAAATTATTGTAAATACAA
>RJVU01018281.1:1472600-1485574 GCA_003731715.1 Anabarilius grahami
ATACTGATATATATCTATCTATCCCATATAGAGAAAATGGCTTTCAAAAAAGAAGCTATACTGAGAAATATTAACTTGGCTAAGAAGCGTCGTATTCTCATACTTATATTCTGTGGTATGGTACAGTGTCAAAACAGAGTAAAACTATGGTACATTTCAGTAAGGCCATGCTGTAAAATAAACCACAAGATAATGAAAGTACATGTTGCGACCCCATGTTAGCCTACTTGTTATTTCAGCTCTAAACAACTAACGTTAGCCTATACAGTGTGTGATGTATGAATGGACGGACTCACCTCAGTAGGTAGGTGTGGACTCTCCATGACTCACCTCGGTTATCTAGTCTTATTGATTATCATTAAAATAAATTTAATATCAATATTAAATCGTTGACACAGATCAACGTTGTTTATCATTGAATTGGCAGGTCGCGGACTGTCAAGCTGCTCACCGTTTATGAGCACGGGAAGTTGGGAACATCTGATAACACCCTCTCGTTGTTCCTCCTCACACAGTATGAAACGATGCACCAAACCCCATTATCCACACCACGTTCCGCCACATCCCCTCAGAACCCCTCAGAGATGTGAGCAGGAAAACATTTTTTAAAGAATATAATAAGAAATGGCACAGGAACAACACTGGACATCACGTGCAAGAAGCACGCAAAGTTACCTGGGAAATGTAGTTTAATGAAAGATTAGATTTGTGTCGAGAGATGGCGCAGTAATTCATTTGAAAGGGATGTGAGCATATTAAGATGAGCCATGTACAGCTAAATATATACGAATTACTTTATAATATAATATGCTTTTTGCATCATTGCGCAGTATTTTTGTATCAATGCACAGGTGTCTTCATATTGGCCTGGTGCTGTAGCTGTGTTACAAATCCTCTCCTCGTGGGTTAAAATGATCCGAAGCAGGACAATTTGTTGTTGTTGTTCATAAACCTTAAATCAATTCATTATAATAAAATATTATGTAATAATAATAGGTCCCCTTTAAAACATCATTGATCATGTGAGAGTGCCTCTTCTGACCTGTTTTGGGGGGGGGAATTAAATTGCATTTCATGACTTTTGCCACTAGGTGGCCTTAAAGCTTAAATTAAAGTATGCTGAAGTGTCAGATTTTGCAATAAGGTGGACAGCAGGAAAGCCAGAAGAATATGAATTTGGATATGCTGACTTTTATTCTGAAAATTATGTTACAGTTCCAAATATGCTGTTATAACTTCATTCATTGTATGTGTGTGTGTGTGTTTGTATGTGAATATACTTTCTGCATTAGGGATGTTCTACATTTGCATGCCTTCATTTGTGGCTGTGTGTGCTCTGGATTGTGCCAGACTTTTATTATTATTATTATTATTATTTGGCAAATTAAAAAAATAATCCATTTTACCCCCCAGTCAAAAGGATTATGTGGGATTATGTGACAAAAATCAGGTTGTGTACCATTCATATGAACACAATTTAAAAATAAAATAAAATAAATTAATTTCGGGTCAAAACAACAGAGATGATGAAGGTTTGCCTTATAACATTTATGAGTGACAATTTATTAATTAATATTTATTAATATATATATTAAAATGTTTGAAATAAACATTTTGGAGGGGAATAAGTCCATAAAATGCTGAACATCAGAGATGAACAAGAAGTAACATGCTCTTTGCACTGCGTCTCTGGGTATTTTCACACTTGAGTCCACTTTAAAAGAACCGAACTCAGACCCCTTAAAGTGAAAAAGGACCCAGTTCTCTTTACGTTCACATTGTCCCTGTCCCTGAAAGAGGACTCAGATCCTTTTTTGGACCACATAAGTATGGGGTCTCAGACCTCTTTGTGTTTATACTGTTGGATCTAGTCCATACTCTATACCTGTAAAATTTGATCCTATTCACTTACGATGAACATGCCTCGCTGTAACCAAGATTTGTATTTGTGAAGAATGTTATTATTTTGTAAAACAATTTTACTTAAAATACTGTTGAACTTTAAACATGTAATATTCCAGTGAGTTGTTTGTCTTTTGAACAAAAAAACAATTTTCTGCAATAGCCTACAGCATCCATATTCTTGCACTATATCACATATACACCTTTATAAATCATGTTGTTGTTTTTTTTAATTTATTGTTTTCCTTGTATCATGTTTATTTATTGCACAAGGCAATACTGACATCAGCATAGAAAGAAAAATTAGGACAAATACAATATAAGAAATATATAAATGAAATAAACTGCTTTAATATTTTCAGATACAGAAGGTATATTTAACAGCAGCATTCAAGTAAGAAATTGAATAATCAAATGTAAAAATAAAACTGCACTGTATGAATGAAATAAACACTGATTCTTATTAAAGCTACAAAATGTCAAGAGCAGTGAGAGATTTGCTCCGTTCAAAAACTATTATCCAATTCCGTCCAATTCATCAATTATGGAATAAGTTCAATTAATCTATAAAGCAATTCTGGAGAAATCGGTGATTGGGGGTTAGGTGCCTTGCTCAAGGGCACCTCAGTTGTGGGTAACGACATGGGTGGGGTTGGGTAACGCGGTCCGGGTGGTGGTGGGGTACTACTGGGGTACTCCTCGCCACTGGGTAACAAGAACGCTGTTCATTCACTCCCCCCAACACTCTAACCATTACGCCACAACTGCCCACAAACTTCGTAAAACGGTTGGCAATTTGTTTGTGGTTGCCTTGATTTAAAAGCTTAATTTTAACAACTTTAAATAGTATGTAGTCGTTAAAAATAAACTTTTATATTAAATCAAGACATATTTGGTATGCGTGCACTCCACTTTTCTGTTTTTTTTGTCATGTTGGACACACCAACATTTTTTCACCAGGGGCACTGTTGCTCCATCCGCCAGCTCGACGCTGCTGAGCAGCTAAATTGGACATCAGTAGAGCCCTCACTGATTCACTCACTGTCTTACTGGCATTTGCGGTTTGTCTTTACATGGCTCTTTCTTTTTACAGCCGCTGTTCTTTTGTAACGTTATTTGACTAACAGGGCTCTACTTTTCTGCTCTGACTGGTTTCTCCACAAGACTTCGGGGCACAGGTATTACCCGGCGAGTCTCTGGTTTCTCCACATGGCCTCGGAGCACAGGTATTATCCGACGAGGCACAGGCTGTGGAAGATCAGCAGCAGCAGGTTGTCGAAGCGGAGCTCTCTGTTACACGGGTGTTGTCCGTTTTGACAGCAGCCGTAAAAACCAGCGGAGGCAGATTCGGGACTGCAGAGTGTGCCCTTTCAGTTGTAACGTTAGTTAAAAGTCTCGCCTGCGTTCTCTGCTTAGGTCGGTTCAGACCAATGTTATGCTCGTTTCCAATCACCATAAGTGATATGTGCGTGGGTGTCTGGACAGTTGCCTTCACAGATTCCCGACGCACTGTAAATAATAATGTTTATACATATACAAGTAACTTAGGTTTACTGTAGCCGAAGACAGAACATATCTTGTGGTGCATATAAACCATCTTTATTTCTCTAATTCACTCTACTAATATTTGACATGAATGTACTTAACTAATTATAGAAAAAAAAAAACATTTTTAGAATACTTTCATTCATTTTAAATAAATTTGCTTTATTTTATTTGTTTTTAACTCTGTTTGCCTGCCCCATTTTGGTAATAATGTTGCAAAATGGCAAACCTCTTAAAAATAAATTGAAGTGGTGGATTTCCTTCTTTCTTGGCTATTGAGGCGTTGATTACATTTGCTGTTATTGTGTAATCAATAATAAATCTTCCTAATCTAGTTTAATAAATGTGTATTTATAATCCTACCAAAAACACGTTTTTGTTCTAATTTATTTATCATTAATCAAGAGAAGCTGTAGAAAGTTATTTTTTAATTTTGTCACTAACATGCACCACACACTTTCTGCATCAAAAAAGTTTTTTTTCCACAAACATGAGGCAAAACATCTTTCTATAATGTTCTGCAACTTAGGATTTTCCTTCTAAACATTTCAAACATTAAATTAAAAAAATTAAATACAATATAACGTAAAACTATACCAAAAACAATAACATTCTTAATCCACATTAACCTTGAACATTCCTGAAAGTAATTAAACTGAAGAGACCTTTAAAATCAAAGGCCATATCAATGACAATAACAAGGAACGAAGTAAAATAAGGAAATCAAGACCACCATCTAACAGCCAACGTTCTTCTCTTCAGATCTCTTCAGGCTTGACCCCAGGCAAAATAGTGAGAGGGTACTGGCAATCTGTGAAGAAGAATGGAAAGACGGTCTCAGTGAAACTGTGTGTGAAGGTGTGATAGACAGTCTCACACAGAAGATCTGAGAACGACAGCTGTCCTGCAGTCAAGTCCAGCTTCACCCTCACTGCTGCTGGTTTCTCAAATCCAAGTAGTGGGACGTGTGACTCCAGAGGATCTGTGATACTAAGAATTTCATCTTTAAGTCCGATACACCAGACTCCACTGGACAAGTTGGACGAGTTGTGTTCCACCTCAATATCCCATGTGTGCATCCCTGTGGAAAAGCCCACAGAGCCCAGCACACAGGGACAATGATCAAATCTCTCCAGGTTGTTGGGAATCGGCTCAGTTATCTCAAATTCATTCCACACACGTGTCAGATTATCAGATACTGAGAGGTGAATGTGGGCTGTGTTAGGGTCCAGAACCACAGGACCTATCGAGAGAGAGTTTAAGAACAGAAATGACATGGATTGAAAAGAAAGGTTGTGTTTTGTGCATTAACAAGAGTCTGAATAATTATATGGATTGACTTACTATAACTGATAGATCGTTTGACTTTCCTCCAAACATTGAGTCAATAAGATCACCCGCAGTCATCTCTGGATCCTGAAATTTGCACTCAGCTCTGGAAAAACATTCAGCGGAGAGCACTGATGCTTGACTTCAAATCTTTATCAAAAGTTAGAGGAGAAACTATGGAAGCTTGTTTCCACCATGGAATAAACAATAAAAAAAAGGTAATTGCGAATTTTTATCTCAAAATTCTGACTTTTTCTCACAATTCTGAGTTATATCTCACAATTCCAAGAAAAAAGTCAGAATTGCGAGTTATAAACTTGATATAAAAAGTCGCTATTACCATTTTTAATTGTGAGTTTATCTCACAATTCTGACTTTTTCCTCACAATTCCGAGTTTACATCTCGCAATTTTGAGAAAAAAAATGGTAATTATGAGAAATGAAATCAGAATTTCAAGTTTATATCTCAGAATTCTGAACTTGTAATTTAAAAAAAGTCGCAATTACCTTTTTTCCATTAGAAAAAAGCTTCCATAAGAAACCCTGCTTACCTCATCAGCGTGTCCTTGAAGTTCTATTGAAAATGAAGGAAATAGGAAGAGTTCATTTAATGCATTATTTTTAAAGTTAGAATGTATGAAAAATAGTTTTTTTTTATTATTAATACATTTGTAAATGGTTGCAGTGTTTTTATTAATTGTACAACATATTTATTATTAATAGTAAACACATTTATCTTTTCAGTTTGTTTTTACTGTACATCTGGTGCCGTATTAACAAAACATTTTTTCTTACCACTAATAGTTCTCCTAAATGGCAGTAAAAGTTCTTAGCTAAGAGTTTTCTCTTAAAACCTATTCACAAAGCTGCTGAGACCAACTTTTACTAAGGAATAGAGAGAAGTCTTATAGATATACGCACACAGCCGACTCACCTATGTCACATTTGCTTATGGTATTCGTATTCTAATACGGTTGTCAGTCCTGTATTTGAGTCCTTAATACGTTACGTTCACACACAGAACGGTTATTTACAGGAGTGACAACCGCATTCTATAACCAAACTCACACCCATACATTTTTAGGGCTTACAACCGCATTCTCTGAAAATTTGCGCTGTGTGAACGGAACAGGAATGGAAAAGTAGTTGTCTGTCACATCATACAGTGCAAGAGAGCCACTATGCTAAGGGGTTTCGTGTGTGTGGTTTCACTTCTGGTAACTTACAGCGAGGGAAAGTTTGAAGGTTCTGAAGGTTTTAGATCCAGTCAATATTCTCCACCGGAGTCACTCCCAACAGTTTTGTGTTCTATGCTCGACTCAAATGCCCTGTCATGCACGAGATGTTACGTTTATACAGACAGTATTCAAGATGCTACTGTAAGTTGCTGTGTGAATGGGACATTTCGGGACTCACACCTGTAAGTAAATGCGGTTGTCAATCTCTAAAACTGACAGTGTGAACGTAGCCCTAGTTACCTTGACAGTTTTATGCATCCTTCCGCCACCCTGACTTCTCACTCTCGGCTGGTTCCTATTCCCAGCCGGGGATACTGGGGAGTACTCTGGGTTTGGGCTAAATTTTTTAGGAGCCTCCCCTCGGACAGCACGCCAAATATGATTATTTTACTTGTTTACTCTATTCGATCATTTGTAAGTGTGAACTCGTGAAAACAACTGCCACAGGTAAGGACAATATTTTCTTATTTATTTATTTATAAAATATTTATTTTTGCCTTTTAATTAAGATGGGCAGATTTCTGAGGTGGATTGCCAGCCACAACCATTNCTTGACTGCCATGTTTTATTCTTCGTCATTCAATACAATTTGCCTGTATGTAAATGCACCTTTAATTTATCTCATTGCAGTTTACAATTTATAAATCAAAATATTTATTTTGAATTATAAAACAAGTCTTAGCACCCAAGGCTCTATCGCCTATTGCCTCAGTGGTGTACAGTGTAGGCGAATTGCCGGCAACAACCATTTTAGGATTGTTTGTGATTTGGTCTTAGTGATTTAGGAGTCCTCTTGACTACTCTTAACTTTACACAGATTTAAGAGCTACTTTTAGCGCTAAAATGCTTTGTAAAAAAAATTTAGGAATACTAAATTTAGGACTGACATGCCCATTATTTTATAGAGTTTCTCCTAAATTGGAAAGTTAGGAACTACATTTAACCTTAAGATGTTTTGTGAATACGGCTGTATGTGGGAGGAGGGGTAAAATGTCAGAATATGACAAAATTAAGTGCTAACCTGAATTATTCTGATGTCCCCACTATCTAACTCCTTTTTCAAGTCTTTAATAATGGTGGTGAGCATGCCGATTTCTTCACCGATCTTCTCAATTTTATCTCTCAGACTTTCCAGTTTTTTCTCCTTCTCCAGTTTTAGTTCATTAAGCATGGCTTTTTCTTCATCATCCAAAAGTTGGTGAAGATGCTTAAATGAATCCTTTATTTGATTTTCCAAATAGGTAGCCTCGCCCTAAAATGATTCACATTAAGAAAAACCCATTAAAAAAATGTAATAATAATATCTTGGATAATCATTATTCAGAGTTTCAGTGAGATAGACTTCAGTGGAGACAGAAATCACTCAGATTTTATTAAAAATAACTTATTTTTCGAAGATGAATGAAAGTCTTGTGGGTTTGGAACAACATGACAGTAAGTAATGACAGAGTTTTTTTCTTTTAGGTAAACTATCCCTTTAAGCACATTTGTAAACTTCCAAATTCAATCTTACACATACCTGTACATTCATCTCCGCAAAATCATTCTCAACATTGGCTGCTTTCATGAGATGCAGTTTTTCCTTCAAGAGACCAAGTTTACCCAGCAGAACTGCCTAAAATAAAGACATTAGACTTGTTTATTAGAATATTCAATATTCAAAAGTTTTCTTAACATTACGAAAATGTTCTACATCAGTGATGCCCAATCCTGTTCCTGCAGAGTTCATATGAAGACTTCCGATGCAAAAGCCTCTAAGTGCCATCTGAAATTTCCTTCTAAAATAATCATTTTTATCAAGCTTGTATGTATATTTTCAGTTATTTCACTTTAATGGCAATGAAAAGAATCTATTAATTGCCATTAAAGTGAAATTACTGAACCTAAACATATACAAGCTTGATAAAAATGCTCTTTTTAGAAGAAATGTTTTGATGGCACTTAGAGGCCTTTGCATCGGAAGTCTTGATCCAACACCAGTCAAGTGCTCTGAAGATCATTATTTGCTGGTTCAGTTGTGTTTGATCACGGATGGAACTCCAGGAACAGGATTGGTCACCCGTTACACATCTATGATACCTTGTCTTCCTCAGCAATCTCTTGGACTGGACGGCATGTGTGATTTCTGTGCTCTTCAGATTCTCTACAAATCTCACACAGTAACTGCTCATCATCACAACACACCAGAGTCCGTTTCTCGTGGTGAACTTCACACAGGTCCTCTAGATAGCGCCTGTGATCCAAGAATGCTTGACATAGGTTTCTCAGAGCAAAGTTAAGGGAAGGATTGTTAGCAGATATTTGTCTACATAGTGGACACTGTCTCGAGTCACTGACTCTCCAGTACTGCTCAATGCAGTCAATGCAGTCTTTGCAGCCACTGTGGCCGCACGGAAGCACCACTGGATGATCGAAAACATCACGACAAACGGGACACAAAAAGTCTGCATCGCCAAACGGACGTTTCGACGCCATCTTTAACCCCTAATACACTCGTTCACCTCACTCAAATGGCTCGTCACACACTTACGAAATCATCCACGAATTCAGAGCTGCTCTCTCGTTTTCTCTAGTCTAACCAGTGGCGGCTACTGGTCTGTCAGAGAGGGGAAGCTCATTTTCGGCCTACATCATAAAATTGTCTATTTATTTAAAAGTAAATTCTGCCCTACGTTCCTTTTCAAGAAAATGGTCTGTGACCCTGTTGTACCAACTATCTTTTCAAGTAAAAAAATATTAAACTCTGTAAAACTGAAACAAGGAATGTGGTGTATAATTGTGTGAAATGTATGATGAAAATCAAGCAATTTCGCCAAGCAAATATCAAAGAAATAGGTTGCAGCAGTTTTTATTTCGACTGAACTTGAGAAATCCGCGATGGGACTGAGCGCGAAAAGCTTCAGTGATTCCTTATAGTACAGAATCGCTGTCAGTCAAAAGGAGATGCAGTCTTTCGACAGACCCTCCAATCATCACGCAGAAGCTCGGAGTCCGGGCCAGCCCACTCCCCATTCACCTCCAGAGACGCTGAGCGTCCGTGGGCGGGACATAATCGCAGCGTTTATCCAATGACCGTCTAGTTTCGAAGCGCTGAAAAAAACCGTTCAAAGCAGCCCCATTGAAGTCAATGGACGCTGGGCTTCAATAGGGAAATGCACTGTGACGCTGCGGGAATGTATGAGAAGGAAATCGAGTCAGCCGACCTGCTATATGTAACTGATTCTGAACGAACTCGTCTTTGAGATGAACGTTTTCTAACGCATTTTTAGTCAATAAAATGTTAATACAATAGTACATTAATTTTGTGACATTATAAGGGAAGCCGAGCTTCCCTTGCAGTCTTAAAGAAATCGTCCCTGAGTCTAACGTATGAACTACAGCTTTAATGAATGAACAGCGATATCCGATTCTTTAAAATCGGATGTTTTCAGTGTTTCGTTTCCACTCTTGTTTGCTTCACGAATCGGATTGAATCGGTTCAAATCGTTATCGAGTCAATTTACCGACTCATTTAACAGTTTAAAGGGTTGGTTCACCCCAAAATGAAAATAAAGTCATTTATTACTCACCCTCATGTCGTTCTACAGCCGTAAGACCTTCGTTCATCTTTCGAAAACAAAAAAAAAATTGTTGATTAAATCTGATGGCTTTGTGAGGCCTCTGTTGAGCGCAAAGCCAATCAAACTCTCAAGGTCCATAAAGGTACTAAAAACATATTTAAAACAGTTCATGTGAGTTCAGTGGTTCTATCTTAATATTATAAAGCGACAAGAATACTTTTTGTGTGCCAAAAAAAATAAAATAACGACTTTATTCAACAATATCTATATGGGCTGATTTCAAACACTGCTTCATGAATCTTCTGAGCTTTCTGAATCTTCTGTTTTGAATCAGAGATTCGGATCTCCTATCAAACGGCTAAACTGCTGAAATCACGTGACTTTGGCGCTCTGATTCACTGATTCGATTCGAAAAGCTCTGAAGTTTTGAAATCGGCCCATAGATATTGTTGAAAAGTCCTTTTTTTGGCACACAAAAAGTATTCTTGTCGCATTATAATATTAAGATAGAACCACTGAACTCACATGAACCGTTTCAAATGTGTTTTTAGTACCTTTATGGATCTTGAGAGTTTGAATGGCTTTGCTCTCAATAGAGGCCTCACTGAGCCATCGGATTTCATCAACAATATCTTACTTTGTGTTCCGAAAATGAATGAAGGTCTTACGGCTGTAGAACAACATGAGGGTGAGCAATAAATGACATTATTTTCATTTTTGGGTGAACTATGTCAGTTTTGATCGATTCGTTATTAGTCAATTTAGTTACAACAAGGAGATATGAAATTACAATAATAAATTATTAATAAAACAAAATTGTAAAACAGTTAAAATAAATATGTGCCAAAGTCCATTTTGCCGAGTCAGGTTGTCAAGTGGTGCAGGTGTGACGTGAGAATCCGGAAGATTTTAATATTTTTTTCAATTTATGAGTAAAATAATGACTGTGGTTAATATCACCAGACCCCAAACATTATGTAACGTTAGTTACTTAAACATAATTAACATAGCTGCATCAAAATTCGCGTTTTCGTTGTTTTTGTAAATTACTTTGTAGAACAAAACGTCAAAGTGTCGTCAAGTTGTGTTTACCACAGACCTTATTTTACTCATAAATTGAAACCCACCATTATAAAACCCCAAAGGAACCAGCGGCGAATTAGTCATACATGCACCACTCTTTACGTCACGAAGTGAAATAATCACTGTCCACTGTTCAATCGGTTCTTTGAAATGAACTTTTCTAGTCTTAAAGATATTTAGGGATATTGAGATGTGTATTCTGCAACATACTGAGTATGGAATAGCCTTGCTATTTAACAAAATTAAAGATTGTTCATTTTTATCGTTTAGGAAGAAGAGTTTGGAATGGATCTAAATTTGGTGATTAATTTATTAGAATATTTTAATTGGTTTGTAATATATTATTAATGTTTATAATTTATCTATGGAAAGATTGTAATATATTGAGACTCTATAAAAGATGCAAGAAAAAAAGTTTATCCCTGGATAATTTATTTGGTTATTTTGTGTTTTTTTATTTCCTTTGATGCTACTATTATTGTAACAGCAGTACACTAAATCCTGTGTATGTTTCTGTTTAAATGTTCTTGTTCTATAATAAAAAAAAATGTAAAAAGAGAAGAAAATGCAAAAGAACAGAAAAGATTCAGACAGCGGAGCATCAAAGACAGATAAATAGACAGATATACAATCATTTACTTTAATTCTGACACAAATTTACGCTAACCATGCCATTCCAAATAACTCAACTTTAATTGTAAATAATAATAGTACTCTAGGTCATTGAATTATTTACAGAATAGTTACTCAGGCCATAAAACGTTTAGCTGCTCTGACATACTAAAAACATATTAAACATTCTGCAACAGCAATATAATACAATAAAATAAAGTTTCAGCATTTAAAAAAATTTGCACAAGTGAATAATACTAAAAATAAATAAATAAAGCTTGCGCATAATGTCCAGCTATACATATTCTCTTTTACATGTGATTGTCCAACAAGCATAACTAACTTCCCAGTGTTTGCTGTATACGTATACATCGAGGAAAATAAATCATCAGAGAAGGTTTATATAAAAAAGGCAGAATTCATTTTCAAACCTTCTGCCCATCTGCCCTTGGTTCTAAAAAGCTGTTAACAATTTGATTTGATTTTGTTAATGGCAGTAAAATCTTTCCACTGTGTAAATACACACACACAAAAAAATTTTTCTTTCTACATGTGGATATGAACAAAATGCTTGTATTTCACACTTTGACACCCCTCCTATTATCTCCAAAACAGCAGGCAGATGTTGCACAGAGAAACTAACCAACCTGATAAGAATAACAATAGTTCCAAAAGATGCAGTTTATAACATTCAGAGAAAATGTCTTACAGTGTAGTTGTGCATATTAATCATCTTTAGTTTAGACCTAGAGTGTTTCAAACACTGCTGAAACCAGAACATTTATAAGTGAACTCTCAGGACACCGGGATATACTTTATATAAACCAGGACGTCTGGTCACCTTACATAAATGCTACAAAATGCAAAAAATATATGACCCCGAACTCATACAGCAATAAGCACTGCTGATTATACTGGGTTTTAAAAGGTATGTACAGTGCTTGACAGTGATCAGGGTTTATTAAGGCACTTAAGTCTTGTATAGCAGGAGCAAACAGAGCTAAACCTGAAGATTTCCGCTCTCTTTTATTAAAACAATGACCCTTCATTAGCGATGTAACAGATGTTTGTAATTTATCTAGATGAAAATAATTGTATTAGTCGACCATTCTCTACAGTATCTCAGAAATGACATCCGACAAAAGCATCCAGACAACCCAGGTAGAGATATATAAGAAGTTATTTTCTACTTATTATTATATTCATTAGTATATATTCTGAAAGAGAAAACTTCCTGTGCAGGCGTTTTATATGAGAAGACAGTTTTGTGCATTCCTGATGTTCACTGACCTCACGACCCGTGCGAAACACTGAGCATAATGGTATCCTGCCAATTATTTTGATGGTCTCTCAGCTGTCTGGGTTATTTCATTGCTGCTTTATTTGACGCTGGATTACTTTTGTGATTTTGTTTCCTCCTCTGCTGGGCCCTCTTCAGCAAATACATTCCCTTCTGCAGTACCAGTGGGGGTCGTGGGGATTTGAATTGAGCTGTCTGATATTTGAGACAGAGTGTCTGCGTCTTGTTCCGAGTGCGGTTCATGGACTGGTGAGTTGGGCGCCACAGAAGAAGACATGGAGCGCTACATGGGGGAAAAAGTGAAATATGTGTGATTTATACACACAAATATTTAGTATTTTATATATATATATATATATAAAATATTACATTTAAAAATATCTATTTTGTTTTTGTTTACATCTG
>RJVU01018281.1:1507508-1519393 GCA_003731715.1 Anabarilius grahami
TATGTATTTTGTAATATATTCTTAATATATTAATATTTATTAAATATAATAAATATTAAATCATTTTTTAAACACTTTCATGTACTGTGTCTAAGGGTAGGCTGTGTTTACACGACAACGATGTACTAAAAACGGAAAAGTTTCTTTGTACATATGACAACGTTTTCAAAACTATCCGTTCACACGGATCCGCGCAAACGACTAAAAACGCTGTAGTACGCATGCCAGAAAAGTAGTTGGCGATGTCATTTTGTAAAGAAAAACTATGCGCCTGCGCACATATGCATTCTTTTACAGAGCACTCGCCTCGCTCATGCCAATGCATTTTATTTTTACAGTTTACTGCACTTAGATATTCTTCTCGTTATTTCCCTATAGCGGCTAATAAATATGAAGTCTCACACATTCACAGAAAACACCTTACTTCAGCGTTGAAAAATAAGGTGGATAGACTAAACACGTAATACGCATGTGCAAGACGTCACCGGTGACCGGAGAATCTGTGAAAATTATAATTATTTTAATAAAATAAGAGGGATAATAAAAAATGCACGTTATTTTTTGTTTAGTACTGTCCTGAGTAAGATTTTACATAAAAGATGTTTGCATTTAGTTCACAAGACAAAACAATAGCTGAATTTATTAAAATAACCCCATTCATAAGTATGTGAACCATTGATTCTCAATACTGTGTGTGGTTACCTGAATGATCATGACTGTTTTTATGTTTTGTGATGGTTGTTCATCCTGAGCAGTTAAACTGAGCTCTGTTCTTCAGAAAAATCCTCCAGCTCCTGCAGATTCATCAGTTTTCAAGCATTTTTGCATATTTGAACCCTTTCCAGCAGTGGCTGTATGATTTTGAGATTCATCTTTTCACACTGAGGACAATTGAGGGACTCAAACTCAACTATTAAAAAAGGTTCAAACATTCACTGATGCTCCAGAAGGAAACACGATGCATTAAGAGCCGAGGGTTGAAAACTTTTGAATTCAAATATCAAGGTAAATTGTATCTTCTGTTGGTTCCGAAGGGCAGTACTAAATGAAAAATGTTTGAACCTTTTTTAATAGTTGTGTTTGAGTCCCACAGTTGTCCTCAGTATGAAAACACAGATCTCAAAATCATACAGTCACTGCTGGAAAGGGTTCAAATATGCAAAAATGCTTGAAAACTGAAGAACCTGCAGGACCTGGAGTATTTTTTTGAAGAACAGAGTTAAGTTTAACTGCTCAGAACAAACAATAGACTCAAGAACAACCATCACAAAACATAAAAACAGTCGTAGATCATCAGGTAACCACACACAGTATTGAGAATCAATGGTTCACATACTTATGAATGGGGTTATTTTAATAAATTCAGCTATTGTTTTGTCTTGTGAACAAAATGCAAACTGCAAGATTCTGCAAGGGGTTCACATACTTTTTCATGCCACTGTATATGAAGGTTTAGATTATATTTATCTGTTTCTGTCATTTCTAATAGCGTTTAATTATGTCTGATAAGTCTTGTACCTCTGTGACTTCTTCACATCCTGGGGTCTCTTCCTCCATGTATTTCTCATCAGGCTGCGGGACCACCTTTCCAATTCCCTGCGAGATCCAGCCAATAACTTTAGCCCTGGCGGACAAAGAGAGAGCTCACTGTATGGACTTTTCATTCACAACGATTCTTCACTGGACGGATGTTGCTGGAAAGAATATTGTTCATTGCCTTACCTGTCAGCAGAACCTTCCTCCTGCAGTGACTGAAAAATGGTTCAAAGAAGAGTTAATTTCCAAAGAAAAGATTTGCTTTAATGGACACTAATATGCAATACCAAATAGTATTAAATATCAATTAGTTGAAATTAAATGAATACTTTAGCATCAGCGTTGGCTCTCGCAAGAAGAGGACTCCCTGCAGGTTGGGGCAGCGCACTCGCAAAGCCATTGGAAAGCCAGTTCAACATACCATTCTGAACACTGAAACGGACAAAAAAAATACAAAAATTATTTAAAATGTTTCAGGTTCAAGCATTCACAGAATGTCTAAGGATAAGATCAGTCAAGACTCACCTGCCCTGTGAGGTTTGAGACGATTGGTCTTCCTCCCTGCCTGTTTTGCATGAATTGAACTTATCTGTATGAAAAGAAGTTAGAAAGAGGCTCATTGTACATTAGTATGCTATATTTTGATTATATAGATATTATATTTTACATTAAACCTAAAAAAAAACAAGCTGTAAATGTACCTGGATTTGATGTTTTCCCATTCTTCAGAGAAAAACCGAGGGAGATATAAAAGAATCAGAGATTTAATATATGAGAGGATGACTTATTTCATGTTTTTTATATAAACTTTCAGATTCATTTTAGAATTGGCCTTTTTGTCATTTTTATAGAGAAAGGCGAAACAGGAAATGATTGGGTAAAGAAGAGGGAATGGGATCATAAAATGTTGCGAGCCAGATTTGAACCGGCATTACCCGCATGAACACCATGGTGCAACATGTCAGAACATGTGCTCTAAACACTAGGCCAAACTACACACTGTAACTTAAATACAGTCACATATATTTGTGAGGTGTGTATTATGAGTGCAGGTTAATGGGCTTGGGTTTACCGCTGTGATCGCCTCATCCCTCAGATCGTTCTGTGTATCAGGAGGATGAGGTACAACCTTCACAACCCAGTTAAACATCCTGAGAGATGGAAAAAAAAACTATTAAATCAATGAATATCTCTTAAACACACTTACAGTGTCTGTAATGATGGAATGGACTATGGATTAATGGCATAAACTTCCATTGTTTGAAGGTCACCGTGATTTTGCCATGTAAGACATGTTCCTGGATCAACATTCCAAATCAACCAATCAGATTTGAGGGACAAGTTTACCGTTTATGTCAAGTTTAGGCTTGCAACCAGGGTTAGGTGCTTCTACATCAATGTTATTCACCTATCATTCCCCTCTGATTTTAGGGATAAGCTAAGGGTAGGATTAGGTTTCAGGGTAGGAATAGGGTTAAGACTAAATTTTCAGACTAGAATGTTGTTCCAGGGTCAACAAAATATGTTGATCCAGGAACATGTCTCACATGGCAAAATCAACATGGAGTATAAGTATAGATAATCTTAACCTGAAACAAGTTGCAGTTAATTACGTTTCATCCTCGTCAAGCTTAACCTAAAACCCAGGACCCTCGCTGAGAGATAATGCTTGCTTCATACGCATCAGTCGACAATATTCAAAGAGAGTTGTATCTAGGACAAAGATTTCATCTTTGGGAAAGCCCAACGAAGTTCCCATTTATCCAAACATATAGGGCGTCTTTACAGGGAAACCCCGATGTAAGGTTGGAACAATGAACAATGAAGTGTTTTTTTGTGTGTCTACAGACTAATTCTCACGACAGACTCGCTATAAAATTCTCAGACAGGTTTGGACCCAGTTGACCCGAATAATCGAAGCGACCAAGATATTTTGTAAGATTGTTCAGGCCCATTGTGGCAGCCATTAAAATGATTAGCGGTCAGCAGATGCACTGCAGGGGGTGACCAGGAAGTCAAGCAAAGGTAGTTAATCACTTCCTTTATCATCACTCTGTCCACTCTGACTCTTATTTACTCAAATAATTTACACAAAGCAAAATGAACACTCCATTTAGGTTTAGCCTAGAAAACCAAGATGCTAACTATCTGTGTTAGTGTCTAAATGGCAAAAATACTTTAGCATATGTAGCATAGCTGATAGCCTTGCAGGTTGTGGTTTTACATCTTATTTGAATGTACATTAAGTTAAGACTTTACAATATAAGACAAATAAAAGATATGCATGTTAACTTTGCTAATGCAATGTTAATAATGTATTTATATACTGTTAAAAAAAAATTGGGGAGAAATTAATACTTAAATTCAGCAAGGACACATTAAATTCATCAAAAGTGACAGTAAATGCATTTATGATGTTACAAAAGATTTCTATTTCAAATAAATTAATCATGAAATCATGAAAAATTACAATTTCCACAGTAATATTAAGCAAAAATAACCGTTTTCAACATTGATAAGAAATGTTTCTTGAGTAGCAAATCAGCATATTAGAATGATTTCTGAAGGATCATGTGACACTGAAGACTGGAGTAATGATGCTGAAAATTCAGCTTTGCATCAGAGGAATAAATTACATTTTAAAATATATATAAAGTAGGAAACAGTTCAAAANAGCAAAAATAACCGTTTTCAACATTGATAAGAAATGTTTGAGTAGCAAATCAGCATATTAGAATGATTTCTGAAGGATCATGTGACACTGAAGACTGGAGTAATGATGCTGAAAATTCAGCTTTGCATCAGAGGAATAAATTACATTTTAAAATATATATAAAATTCACAATATTACTGTTTTACTGTATCTTTGATCAAATAAATGCAGCCTTGGTGAGCATAATTTGAGACTTCATCAAAAACATTGAAAAATCTTACAGACCCACGTTGGAATGGTAGTCTATAGAAATTAACATTAAGCAAAATAAATACAATTTGAAAAACTTGTTTTTGTTAGTTTATGTTACTATAGTGCCAAGTACACTTGTAGGCAACAAAAAAAAAATGGGACAAGCCAAAAATTGCACAATATTTAATGGTCTTTTAAAGATCTTTTATTTATTTCTATACAATTTTAATCACAAATCACTGGTCAGGAAATTAACAAGAGTTGTACAAAATACTGTAGATAAAGTAACTTAGCATGGAATAGCCTTTCACAACTTGAAGACAGCTTTTTATAGGAGATAGAGTCAGTGTTGTTCCACTCAATGTTAATGGCTTCAAACAGTCCATGAGTAGTTGAAAAATGTCTCCCAGTTAGTTTGAGTTTAATGTGAGACCAAATATTCACTATAGGGTTCAAATCTGGACTCCGACCAAGGCCAAAACATGAGCCTGATGGACTTGTTCTCAAGCCACTTCTTGTCTTTGCAATTTGGGCAGTAACATTGTCTTGTTGAAATAAAACATCTAATCATTCCTCTTTAGATATCAACTTTTCGTTTGTGGGAAGCAAGCCATTCTGCAATATTCTCCTGAACTCCAAAGCATTAAATGACTTTTTTACAGTGAAGTAGCTCACCAATACCAGTAGCTAACAAGCCTCCTCACACAATGACACCTCTTCCTCCTTGCTTCACTTCTGGATTATTATATTTCTCAGCAGATTTTTGAAGACACCCCTCTAGATCATCACCATGCAACTCATTGTGATTTATTACTCCAAACACAACTTCCCATATTCTGCCAAAAACTTCATTCTGTCTTTGATGCTTTTCAGAGACAGCAATGGACTTTTAAGTAGTGCATTTGCTTAAGTTTTGCTAATTTCCTGATCAATCATTTATGGTTAAGACAATTAAAAGCTTAGTGTTTAGCCATTTTGGGCTTGGCCCATTTTGTTTTCCCAGGAGTGTATATGCTACAACCTTATCGGATAAAGCAAGTCCACTTGCTAAAGGTTTTAGAATTTAAATTTTCCTAAGCTAAAAAGGATTAATATACACAATTACTTGTTATATCTTAAAACATTCATCAGATCTAAATCACTGCTCCCTTCTAGAAGCACCATCATTATAAAACTACATAATTTGAGTGATTCTGGGGGAAAACATTATCAAATATCAGATTTCTTACCTGAATGCTTAGCAGTGGTTAGGCATTCCGTAGGGATTGACACCATCCAGAGCGGACTTTAGCAGTCTGTGAGGATTAGGATTGAGGCAGGACTGGGCAAACGGGATTAAATCTTGAAGGACAGTGCTACCCCTCATACGATTATACTTAAAAACAGTGGGAGATGTTAAGTTACAGTCAATGTGAAGACAATGGCCTATATGCTGAAGGCGTAAGGTTTCGTTTAAGAATTGGTTTTGTCTGCTCTACTTAAGATACATTTTTTTTTAAATCATGTAAGTGTGCAAACTGCTATCTTTCCCTTTGAAAGCACAATACATCTAAAACTATATTGTTTTGCACATAGTTTTGACTGACAAAATTCAAGAAAATGTGCAAAAAGTTGTAAAATTGGTGAAAAACTTGATGCTAAGAAGTTCTAAGTGGTTGCTTGGGTAATGCTATGAGGTTGCTAAGGTGTTCTGAGTGGTTGCCATGTCATTATTCTTACTTAATTAGCTCTGTGTCAGTAGGCTAACACAACTACAGTTTTAGATCATTGAACCATAGCCTACTACGTCATCAGTTCCCCTCTCTGAGATAAACCTCGTAGCTAAGCTACAGATAAAAGTATGCAACAAACAGAAAATACACTCACACCCAATTTATAAGATAGTTGGATTAACTAATCAAAGCTGAGCGCGAAAAATTTGCTATTAATAAGCTATTTCATGCTACATGCTAATTTTGTTAGCTTAAGGTGTCTCTCCAAGTCCTCCTGGGTACATCAAATACGACACAAGTAGCAGAGTTTACTGTGATTCTTTGACTTTTGAGGGTGACTGCATCTAACTTGTTGCTTTCGGAAGCCAATGCCTTGGCTACAGGTCTGAGCAGCTAAACGGCAGCAGATCCAATAATGAGATAAAGGCAGGATAAGCTCTGAACCAGTGAAGGGCCTATGCAACTGATCAAGGGCAGGCTATTGCCATGCAAACACAAACCACAGGTGTTTTCAGGCAAACCATAAACTGATCTCAGGTAAGCCCCTAAAGCATATCTCTTGTCAGCAGCCCCGGCCAGTGTCACCACCGTGTCCTCAAATGTGATTGGTGGAAATGTAGAAGAGAGAGCTAATCCTCTAACAGGATACTGGTGGAGAGAGTGAAGCAAGGGGTCCCGCAAGTTTGTTTTGGGAGTTAAAATGAGAAATGAAGGGCGTAGCTTGTTTGGTCTGGTTGTTATAACTAATTGTGGTCATTGAAGTAAATTATGAGCAAGTTTAAGATAACCATAGATAGAGGAAAATACAGAATATCTGAGCTTATTGTGGTGATTAAGCATTTGCCTCATTTGACAGGTATGATGTCAAATAAAAAACAAAATGGCTGCAGCCTCAACCACTGATCTGCTGGTAGATGTCGTAACTACACCCTCTGGCTCTAAAAAACCCCCATTTTTCATGATTGATGGTGTCATGAGCAATTCGATCCAACCATTAAGTCCACCTAAAACCCTTAAAAGTAATACCTGATCAAACAAAAATGTACAATACGTATAAAATTGTAAAATTAAACATTTACGAAGGGTATAGGCTACACTTGCAGGATTGACTAGCGGTGTGTTACACCAGTTCACTGAAAGCGTAGCTGGTGTAGCCGTTTTGTAATGTCTGATCAAACAATCAGGTATAAGTATAAAAATGTATAATTGAACATTTTCAAAAGGTATAGGCTAAGATAACAGAATAATTGGCAAACGTTACGCTAAGCTAGTTCACTGAAAGGGTAGCTGTTTGTAACACCTGATCAAACAAAAAAAATAAATAAATAAAAAAAATGTACATTTGCAAAGAATATAGGCTAAGCTAGCAGACTAATTGGCTTGCGGTATGTTAAGCTAGTTCACTGGAAAGGTAGCTAGGATAGCGGTTTTTAACACCTGATCAAACAAAATAGTATAATACTTATAAAAATGTATAACTGAACATTTGCGAATTACATAATATTATATATAAATGTAAGACTTTATGGTCAAAATAACAGTTTAGATGACATACATCAATCTAAATCGTAAGATTTTAATTTGGAGGCTTTTTCTAAAATTTGTTTCAACTGGTGGACAGCTACGTTTGGCACCTTCAACACAATAGTAGGAAAATAACATTTACACAACACTACCATTACGTAACTAATATGCTTAGAATAAAAAAATGCTCACTATACAGTTTAAAAGTGTTATTGTACTCAAACCAAAACAAAGGAAGTACATAATCAGTAGAGGAAGTTAAAAACTTAAAGGCATACTTACAGCTGTATACTCCATTTTATTGTGAGCAAGCTACATACCAGATAATATCTGTGAACAAAAGCAATACATGCCCTGCATGATTTACTCAACTGTTAATATAAAACAATGCAAATCAAAAATAAATCAAAACAATCAAATTAATAGTCAAGGGAGAGTTTTTCATTTGGCACTACAAAAAGCACAAAGACATTCATACTGACATGAAATACAAAAATGACACAGGTTTAAAACACAGAAGGCCATGTGAACAAAGAAAAGCATTTGCGCTTTTCGCTCAAATTGTGCGGCTACTACGAAAAGCCTGCGGCGGTCAGTAAAAAAAAAAAAAAAAAAGACATTTCCAACACAGTGGTGATGGTCTGCACTATTAAGGCACAGATTCAGTCATGAAAGGCACTGATGGACACAATCAGAGGCCAGAACTGCCTCTTAAAAAAAAAAAAAATTCACAACTGGGGAGAATGGAAGTGCGGCAGGGAAAACAAAGGAAAGTCCCACAGGAAGACAAACTTTGAGGGGGGAAAAAATAATGTAGGTCACGATGACAGTACAGCCACGCCTCGAATCTATTCCCCCCTCCTCCTCGTCTTTGGCACGCTCAGTGGAACTCAGGCAGAGGAAATGCTGGCAGGCTACAAGCCCCCATCCCCCTCTTTTTCTCTCCATAAAGTCCAAAATCAGCAACATCTGTGTAATGCAAGCCAGGCTCCACAGGGAAGAGACTATAAACCCTGCTAAATGTGCGTGAGACAATTTATTAAGCCTGACTTTTCTTTTAACCCTGCACTTTCTGCAAGACCTCGTTGCAGAGTTTGCGGTTTCCTCCATTATTGAGACCGGTTAGCAGAGGATGTGAAAGAAATGTGCTGATCTGAGCTTGTTTTCATACATCCAATGATTCCCACAGTGTACAACCGAACAGTTCGGGCTCAACAGGAAAACAGAAACCTTGCAGACGGACGACTCACTTGCAACATCACACGCAACCGTAAAATGACCACAAAACAATCCAAATACTATCAAAAGTGCAAATTCTAGAACAGGGTTTTTGATTGGATGAGCACCATTGAACAAATCAAACGACAAAGTGTGTCTCTTAGAAAATGTATGTGCAGAAATACTTGGCTATTGGGTAGTGAAAATGTGTGTGGACTTTGTCAGACCCACTGTTGCAGGGACCTTTTGCAGTGAACTAATACTTTGGGCGTCTCTTTCCTCTGGAGTGTGGTGATAATGATGTATATCACTCCCAGAATGCACAGCACCAAAATCAGAGGCACAGTCACCAAGATGAGGGTCATGATGTGCTCATCAGTTTCATTCACTCTTAGAACAACATCTACTTCCTTTTCCTCATCATCACTCCTGTCCTCTGTATCATCTTCATCACCATTTTTGTAGTCGTCAGGGTCTTGATTGTTGTTGGTCGTCTCTGGCGATCGGTGGTCGGGATTTACATCTGTTTCCACATCAAAGTGCACCCGGCAGCCCATGAAATCATTTAAAATTGATCTTGGGTATCCAGCGTCAACCTTCATTCGCTTGTTATCAAACCTCCAGTATCTGGTGTCTTTGTAGAAGTAAGTGTATGCTGTATGGAAAAAGAGTTCAAATGTGAATTAGTGTACAGTAAATGAATACACTAGTGACTAGTATGACATAAATTCCATGTCATCACCACCAAATGCTTGATCAAAGGAGATTCTAGCCAATCGTAGGCAGGCTCCGAATTTCACAGCTATAAAAAGATGTGCCAAAGACGATCATGAACAATGGCGTGAAATTAGAAGTGAGAGCAGAACATTTCCAAGTCAAAGGTCTTATTGCGCCCCAGTTTTTAAGCAATGAGGTCACATTTTCCCTCTCTGCTTTGGATTAATGGACTTGTCTCTCTTTTTCTTGCATTCAGCTGTGACATTTTCCTGGGCAGCCATCCCCCCAGCCTGACTCACCTCCATCATCGCTGAGGAAGGCCCCTTTTGGGGAGGCAGGAATGGAACCCCACACGCTCACTGGTTTAGGGTAATCTTTATCCATAGTACGAGATTCTTCACTAAACCGCCAATATCTTAAAGAGAAAGCAATAATGGGAAAAATGTGAACAACTCATTTTGAATTCTCTTTCTATGCTAATGCATAAAGCGTTAGTTCACCAAAGAATTATTATACTGAGTTGGTATTCTGACGTAGAACCTGGAAGTGCTGGACGTAAACAGTGTAGAAGTAAGACAGAAGAGAAGATATCGTTGAATAAAGTCGTTATTTTTGTTTTGTTTTTGCGCACAAAAAGTATTCTCGTCGCTTAATAACATTAATGTTGAACCACTGTAGTCACGTTGACTATTTTAACGATGATTTTACTACTTGAATGACAGTAATTAAGTTGCTTTCTATGGGAGATAAAAACCTTTCAGATTTCATTAAAAATATCTGATTTGTGTTTCGAAGATGAACAAAGGTGTTACGGGTTTGGAATGACATGAGGGTGAGTAATTAATGACAGAAATTTCATTTTTGGGTGAACTAACCCTTTAAACGGCTTTAAAACACATGCAAATATTTAACTTTCATGATGAAACAAGGACTGCAATCGTGGCCGCGATAGAAATGATAATCAAAACCAAACAAATGTTTTGTTAGTTTTTGGCAAGGGTTGCACAGGCTCTGCCCTTTTCTGGAAAGCTGGGTGGGGAGCAGCAGCTCATTTGCATTTAAAGATACATTCACGAAAACAGCATGTTTTTCCTTCCACTCAAAAATAGGCATTTACAACATGGTATAATAAATGATCTGGGGGGTATTTTGATCTGAAACTTCACAGACACATCCTGGGGACACCTGAGACGTAAAAAGGGGCATAATAGGTCCCCTTTAAAATAACATCAAAACCGAGCATGTATTTCTAACAGGCAAAATTCTGCTTCTAGTGTAAAAGAGGAAAATGGTAGCACCGTAAAAGGTCAAATACATGACATCCAATCAAATTACCAGCAAATCGTGCTACATTACTGCCATTCTCCACAAGGTACCTTTGTAAAAGTGGGGATTTAGCACTTACTAGCACGAAGACCAAGTATAGACAAAGACTGTGCATTGAGATCGATTTAAGACTTAAACATCAAAGCTTCAAAATTCACTATTCAATGCCATTACAAAGCTCGGAAGAGCCAGGATATTATTTAATATAACTCCGACAGTGTTTGGCTGAAAGACGACGGTCATATAAACCTATCAGGGGCAGTCGTGGCCTTATGGTTAGAGTCAGACTTGTAACCCGAAGGTTGTGGGTTTGATTCTCCTAACCCCCAATCACTCAATTTAAGGAAAATATTTTATATTTTTAAATATTTTAATTATGAGGGAAGAACAAAACACTAAACTTGGTTAAGGTATTTATCTGACAAAATTATTTGGCAAAAAAGGGGAAACTACAGTTACAGGTTTTATTTTACTATGCAAAACAAAATGCATAGAAAAACAAAAAGCTCACAGTAAAAAGCATACACTGACTACAACATAATAAATAATTTTGTTGGTTCTCTGTTGTTTTTGCATGCATTTGCAATTTCTTTGTATGACAGCCTGGCTAAAAATTATGTCTGCACAATTTGTCATGTTTCATTGCGTTATCACAGATAAAACAACTGACTCAAAGCACAACTACGCAATATGCTTACAAAAATAGAATTTTTAATCATTTGAATAAAGGGTGAAGATGTCAATTTTCCAAGGCCAGACATCACTTTTGGCCACTACTTATATATTTATGTATGAAAAGCTGAAAAAAACTGAAATAAATTCTAATTTAATATAATATCATAGTTTTATATGCTGTAAATTAATTTATACTATTCTTTCTTTAATCTATGTTAATTCAAATTAAAATAATACATTATTAAACAGTTTTTTTCCACATGACATTGCAG
>RJVU01018281.1:1531766-1543878 GCA_003731715.1 Anabarilius grahami
GGATCTAACTGGTAGCTCTCGTTTGATTGGTCCATAAGACAGTAGACCTTGAGCCTGCTCATCCACAACAACCGCTCTTTTGGATATAGTTTTACATTCCTAAAAAAATAAATCAGGTCAAGTTAAAAATGGAAAATGTGATTGTCCAAAACCTAACAGGTTAAATAAATGCTTACAGGAATACAAGACTGTCCATCCTCAAGTGTGCAGAGATGCACAGTGCAGTGCAGGTAGAAACTGTGAGGCTCGTGTACAAACCGAAACATATCAAACGAGTAACGGACCGTCGACCCCACACCGTTTCTTCCTGCGGGGTGCGGCGTACCATTACCAAATGAAGTCGTTTTGTCATTGGCGCACCTTGAAGATAAATAGGAAAATGTCAAGACATATTCTGAAGGGTGAAATATTTATTTGGAAAATGTATGGCAACTCAGTCTCATGAGAAAACAACTTTTCCAAGGTGGCGATTTCGTACAAAATCATACATTAGCTGTGTCTCATTTCAGAGGCTGTGTCCTCCGGAGGCTGCATACATCATCAAGGATGTCTTATTTAAGAAAAATAACCGTAATAAAATTGATGGTTATTCCTTGTGAGGTGTAAAATACTGTATTTTCTTTCTTTCTTTGCAATCCAATGGTTATTTTTCCTAAATGAAACCGCCTAAATGACGTATGCAGCCTTCAAATGCGACCTCCGGAGGATGCAGCCTTCGAAATGACACGCAGCTAATGTGATTCGTATGGAAACGTACAACTATTATAAAAGCAAGCATGAAGGGAAGTGGTGCTCACTGCAGAGCCAAATGACGTCCAGCTCCATCTCTGTGGATCTAATGGGTGGAGTTAAGGGTAGGGTGTCGAATCTTCTATTTCCACCCATTATGCCCAAATTACATCCAGAGAGGGGGAGCTGGATTTCACCCTCCACCCATGGCTCTGCAATCAGCAGCCTCTCCATGAAGGTCCAGTCCAAACCTGACCCCCTGAACCTAACCATCACTGGGGAACAAGCAGTTAATTAAAAAAGACAAAAAAAAACAAACAAAACAAAATACACAAATTAGATTGTGTGAATTCATATGTATTAGAGTGCGGTCACATTTACCATTGTTTGGCAAATTTTCACAGGTATAAAAGACATTTCAAATTGGGATTCTATTCGAATGGGAATTTTACATGAGGGACAAGTGAGACTAAACATATCCCTATGCAGATTTCTCATCGGATTCAAGTTTGTTAAAGGGTTAGTTCACCCAAAAATTTAAATTTCTGTCTTTAATTACTCACCCTTATGTCGTTTACAAACCCATTGACCTTCGTTCATCTTCGGAACACATATTAAGATATTTTTGATGAAATCCGTTAGCTTTTTGGCCTCCGATAGACTGCAATGTTATTACCACCTTCAAGGCCCAGAAAGGTAGTAAAGACATCGTTAAAATACTCCAAGTGAGGACAGTGGTTCAAACTTAATGTTATGAAGCAACAAGAATACTTTTTGTGCGCAAAAAACTAAAAAATAATGACTTTATTCAACAATTTCTTCTCTTCCATGTCAGCCTCCTACGTTGTTCACGTAGTAAATACAGTGAGAAGCTTCTGAGTTTTACGTCCGAACGCCGGCTCAGTATTTTCCTGACACAAAACACGGAAGCTCTGCACTGTATTCACTACATAAACAACGTAGGAGACTGACATGGAAGAGAAGAAATTGTTGAATAAAGTAGTTATTTTTAGTTTTTTGCACACAAAGTATTCTTGTCGCTTCATAACATTAAGGTTGAACCACTGTAGTCACATGGATTATTTTAACAATGTCTTTACTACCCTTCTGGCCCTTGAAAGTGTAACATTGCAGTCTAACAGAGGCCAAAAAGCTCACAGATTTTTTCAAAAATATCTTAATGTGTTCCGAAGTGCTTACAGGTTTGGAACGAAATGAGGGTGAGTAATTAATGTAATTAACCCATTAAACTTTAAACAAATTTGCCGTCTTTACCAATATAAAACTATTTCGTTTGGAAGTGACCTCAGAGTAAAGGTCCAGTCACATTTTTCCTTGTTTAGTGAAATTTCGCATGCAATACCCAGTCATTTAAATAGCAATTTGCAAGATCTGGAGTTTCGTGTGAGTGCAAAAAAAATTGAGATCTCGCACAAGTTTAAGTTGGTCACACAAATTTGCCACGTTGACCAACAGAAAGCTGCTTGGTTTGAACGTGACTTCTGTGAGAGTTGTGCTTCCTGCATTGCTACACTGTGAATAATGGACTTTATTTGCCCACAAAAAGATTCACTAATGTGGCCACGCCTTACCAATTCGCCAAAACTAGTAATAAATAAATAAAAGTTACAAAATTGCCTTGACAGTGTTGTTTGGATTTAAAATTTACAGATATACGATTCACAATACTAACTCACCCGTTTGCCAGCAGTGTGTGGCTAAAGCCTGACTTGTCATTAGCTTGAGGGGTCTGCGTAGCCCAACACTCATTTACTTTCAGATGGAAGAAGTCTTCCGGCTCAGTCACTTGGATCTGCACATAGATTTGGTCCCCGAGCTTAATAGTAGGTGGGCTGGTGAAAGCCTCAGTGTATGTGTGATCTTTGAACAAATTCATCTCCACCTTGGCATCGACTTCATCCACCTTAAATATTCTTTCACTTCAAAAACAATCAAATCAGTTGAATACACATCGGTTATCAATATAAAATTTAACATCAGAGCGTTACCTTGAGAAAGAGATGATTGGAAACGCCAGGCTAAGTCTGCGAATGTATGGATAGATGCACTTGTACTCAATCTGCACATATGGATCTCTCACAATGTTTCCGTAGACAGGTGGGTCAGACATCAGTGTTAAGGAGTATGTAATGTGTGTTATGTTCTTCTGTTGAGAGTAGATGCCACTTAGGAATATGCAATATGTAAATGCTGTTTTTAAATGTGGAAAAATAGTACTTTACCTCCAGAGGTTTACCTCCACAGGCAGTGTACTGGTCCATTGGTGTGTGCACTCTGAAATAGGCTGATCCAGAGATCTCCTCTCTATGTGCACGGCAGCTGGCGTTAACCAAATGAACCGCTTCTACTCCCACATTGTAGTATTTGAAGAACTCTTCGTCAACCAGGATGGAAATGAAGTCTCTGCCACACGTCACATTCATTGTTGCAACTTGAAAAGAAATATTTGATACATGTTTAAATTGTGCAGTTAAAACAACAAGGAAAACAGCTGGTTTATTAGTCTTAGCTGGTACTTAGTAAGCAAAAAGACCAGGGGCCAGTTGCATAAACAACCAGCTAAACATCAGGCTGGGAGATAAGTTTAAACCAGCTAAGAAAATCAACTGATTTAAGCACTCTTTCAGCAAGGCTGACTGTCTTTTACCCTGGTCACAGAGATCTCCGAAGTAGCCAACTGCACATTTACAAGTTTGCCTCTGCGACAAAATGCAGGTGGTCGGGTCAGAACATTGTGATATCTCACATTCACCTAGATGAAAATGGCTTTAATAACTAGACTTTACTGAGATGACACCAATTCCATCACATATTACCTTACCAGAAATACTCCCAAGAGCACAAAGTAAGGCTGCAAGATGCAGAAACACCTGTGAGAGAAAAATGATGTTAAAATCTTACACTAAAACACTGATATTGTATTTCACTCCAAATAAAATAATGTTCACACCTTTGATTTCTGATAACGTGCCATTTGTGTCGCAAAATCCTTCTTTATTTAGAGTTTTTTTTTGTTTTGTTTTTTGATAAGCGTTTGGAAAATTGTTTTAGAAAATAGCTTTAATATAAGTAGCCTAAATTCTAGCCTACATGTCAAAGGGATCTTACGCAAGTAAACATGGATTAAATACTTCAGAGACAAACCCTAAATGAATTTGATGAGTGACACCTGCTGACTAGTGATGGGACATTTGAACCGAGGCTTCGGGGCTTGTGTCGAGCATAAATGGGCGTGCCAGATGAAGCGTCGATTCGAGGCTTGTGTTGGGAACGTAGAAATCACGTGACCGATGACAAACGAGGCCTCGGTTTGTGTGGAATACGTCATCGGTTCGGTTTGAGTGTCGCTTCCTGATAAAGGGGGTTCGAAACACACGCCACCTTGTGGGTGTTTCAGGAGTAGTAGAACCAGAAGTAGTAGTAGAGTGTCGGAGAGTCAGAGTTAGAGAGTTGTGTCATTGTTGTTATTGTATTATTAGAGCTATATTATTACATTAAATTAGGTTATATTAGGTTTGTATGGTATAATTTTTGAATAATTAATTATCTGTGTGTGTGTGTGTGTGTGCGTGCGTGTGTCTGAGCCAGTTGTCTCTGCACAAGTAAAGTCAGACAGAGAAGATACATATTTTATTTTATACCCAGGCAATGCACAAATGTCTGTGCAGGTCATAGGCTCAGGATTAATTTTGTCTGCTATTTCTTTGCACAGTAGCTAGGTGTCACTAGTGAGCAATGCTGAATGAAGCTTCGGGTAATGAACCTTTTGGTGAAGCAATGGGTTGTGAAGCCTCAGTGCTTCACGAGGCTTCATTTGCCCATCACTACTGCTGACTGAAAACGAGACAACAGACGTGTTCGACTTGAAGCGGAGCTGCGCAGACAGATCGAGTATGTCATCAAACTACCGCGAGAGCGATTAGAGAGCAGACGGCTCCGTATGCTTTCGAATCGCTCTCGCGGTACTTCATACACCGATGGCCTGCGCCGCTTCAACTAATCTAGTAACACGTGTGCTGGTCGTCTGATTGTTAAAGGTGCAATATGTAAGAATTTTGCAGTAAAATATCCAAAAACCACTAGGCCAGTGTTATATATTTTGTTCACTCGAGTACTTACAATATCCCAAATGTTTCCAACTATTTGTAAACCGTGAGAAAATTGCAATTTTAACCAAGGCTCCGGGATGTGTGAGGAGTCGCCTGTCAATTGCGTCATACCCGCGTTACAATCGGTTTTCGGTTTTATTTTGTAGAAACAATGGAAACACCAAAGACGCTTTAATGTCTACATGTTTTAATAGACAAAGGAACAACTGTTTGGTTACATTTATAGACAGAAAACTAATTATCGTTATATAGCTAAACACGTTTAGTCTTATTGTTTTCTAATTTTCTTGATTTTTTGCGAGTATCATGCTGTACCATGCCTCAGAGAAAAACATATTTTGTGAAGTAGCTAACATAGCATAATCAGATGCAGCTTTATTTTTAGTAACTGCAATACAGCATTTTCTCCATCATACAATACGTTTTAAAATTAATTGCATGCTATTTATCAACACAAGCCATCCAGCATTCAATATGATATTCTAAAATCGATCTATCCTACTACAGTGTGCAACAGTGTCTCACAGCAGCTGCCGAGCGAACGCACAGAGTAACGTTATAACATCATTTTCAACACACTCAAATGTATCTAATATGATAAACAGAGCTGCGTTACCTCATACTCATTACCTCAGCAGTTCCTCTGCTCGCGGCGTGTTGCGCAATCGCTCCAGCGGCCTCGTTCAGCTCCCACAACACTCGGTCCTGCTCTGCTTCATACTAGAGTAACGTTACTAATCGCATCCATGAACATGATTTCTTCCTGAGTTCTATCCCAATTCTTTTCCACCGGCCGTTGAGTCGAAGACCACATGTCCCAAGATTCCGCGCTCAAACTTGGCGTCATCAAGCTACGCCTTTGTTTTGAATAGGCCTCTAGTGACCTCTAGCGGACAGAAAATATTACATATTGCATCTTTAAAGGATTACTTCACTTTAAAATGAAAATTACCCCAAGTTTTACTCTCCCTCAAGCCATCCTAGGTGTATATGACTTCCTGACGCATCCGAGCTTTACAATGGCAGTGAGCAGGATCAACGAGTATGAGTTGAAGAAAGTGCCTCCATCCACATCCATCCATCATAAACACGGCTCCAGGAGGTTAATAAAGACCTTTTGAAGCGAAGCGATGTGTTTGTGTAAAAAAATATCCATATTTAACAAGTTATGAAGTAAAATATAGCTTCCACCAGACCGCCTTCCCTATTCAACTTACGGAAAAAACTTAACTGACGTGACTTCAGTTTACACTTTCTTCGTAACTTGAATACAGAAGACTGGTGGAAGCTACATATCGTTAGCCTCATAGCATAATTGCCCAGATCCATTGGGAAAAAAAAATGACTTAGGCAATTATGCTATGAGGCTAACGATATTTCACTTCATAACTTGTTAAATATGGATATTTGTTTACACAAACGCATCGCTTCACTTCAGGGTTGCCAGGTTTTCACAACAAAACCCGCCCAATTGCTCCTCAAAACTAGCCCAATCTCATTTCAGGGGGGTCCCATGGTAAAAATCGCTTTCCGGGGCAAAATTTGCATTTTTCGCGGGGCTCCCCTGGTAAAATTTGCATTCCAGGGGCTAAATATCACGTTATTTTGGGTTGATACAATCCGCGGACATGAAAAACAACCCGCGGCAACAGTGCAAAAGTAGCCCAATTCTTGGCAACACTGTCCCCCGGAGCCGTGTGGAGTACGTTTATAATGGATGGAAGCACTTTTGTTGATCCTCGCTCACTGCCATTATAAAGCTTGGATGTGTCAGGATACTTATTAATATTTCTCTGATTGTGTTCATCAGAAAGAAGAAAGTCATATACACCTAGAATGGCTTGAGGGTGCGAAAAGCTTGAAAAAATAACTTTTTAAGTCAGTACAGACCAATAAATAAATAAATACTAAAATAAAATCATATAAAATAGATAAAAAATAAAGTGGTGATATATATATATATATAGAGAGAGAGAGAGAGAGCCTATGTTAGGTCATACAAACATTATAATAAGTAAATATACATACAACAGCTTAATCTTTTTCCAAGAAATAAAACCTCTCAGTCTTTAATCTTACTGTTTTTATCTTTCTATGGCAGAAATAGTAGTATAGCCAGTGCGGTTTCGAATTCACCAGTCATATTTTTAAAGAACATGTGACTCTTTTGACGTAATCAAAACAAATCCAATGATCGGCGCTCGATTTACCAGGCGTTGATGTTAGTAGGAAGTCATGTGAGCCGGGACATATGGCGGCTATGGTCAATTTCTTATACTGAAAAACACTGTGATCCGCTTCTGTCATCACTCGCGAGGAAATATTCATCTTGTTTATGTTCTGTACAGAAGCAATCGCGTTTTTCCGGATCATCGGCTCTACATTATTTAAGTTATAGAGGTGTTAAGGCTTTTATTCTGCTTTGGCTGTAACTGCTCATCCTCTGCTCTCCGCTTTCAGTTCAGTGTCGCAGACAGCAGGTCCTGTTATTTTACAAGTGATGCTTGTGATGAGAGTCTCCCGCGGAAACAGATTTTAGGGCGTCGTCTTGTCTGTAATAATACAAGCGCGTGATGAGGAAAATCTCTTAGATGAAACATTGACACATTTACTCTGTCATACACTAACCGAACTGTCATCTAATGAGACTTTCTCTTAATTCACTCACTGAGCTGTATTCAGAGATCAGTTTTAACATTCGTAGTTGTGCTCTATGCGTAATTTAAGGGGTTTTTCTGAAATACTTTGAAAAAATGAACACAGAAAAGGATTTTTCTCCACTGACACCAAACATTGTGAGAGCTCTCAACGACAAACTGTACGAGAAGAGGAAGGTGGCAGCTCTTGAGATTGAAAAGTGAGTTATAATCCCCTGTTTAGTTGGTCAAAATACTCATGAATAAGAGGATATGGATATATTAATTTGCATTCAGTTCCTGTTAGACTTCTTTATTTATTTTTATCACACTGAAACACATTCTACTGCAGTAGTTTAACATGCGAAGTTAGTTTCTCTCTGTAACAAGTCGTTTGTATTTGTTATTTTGCTCCTATGGAGAGCTTGTCATCTGACATGCCACATGATCTCATTAGTCATGCTTATGATCAATAGCTCATAGTCCAAATAGTGTCTGGCAAGTGTTTTTTAATAAATTATTATTAGAATGCTTTCCCTTAATCTTCTGCCAGGCTTGTACGAGAATTTGTAGCCCAGAACAACTCTGCACAGATCAGACATGTCATCCAGATATTGGCCACAGAGTTTGCGCTGTCCCAGCACCCTCACAGCCGAAAAGGAGGCCTCATCGGGCTGGCGGCGTGCTCCATTGCCCTGGGAAAAGTATGTGAAAACTGAAGGTCTTTGATTTATTGGTACCTATTGAAATTGACTGCTAGACGCTCAGTATGCATGCAGTTCCTAAGCAAATGTGGTGATTTTGCTTGTTTATCTTATCTTTTGTGCTTCTCAGGATTCTGGATTGTACCTGAAGGAACTCATTGATCCGGTTCTTACCTGTTTCAATGACTCTGACAGCCGTCTGCGCTACTACGCCTGTGAGGCCCTTTACAATATAGTGAAGGTTGCCAGGGGAGCAGTGCTGCCTCACTTTAATGTGCTGTTTGATGGGCTTAGCAAGGTAAACTGTGAATCACAGTCACAATGAATCACGTATGGTATTTCATTCTAGTTTTGAATAGTTTAGTAATCGGTACCATAAAGTATTTAAATAGAAAGTAATAATTCTTAGGGGTAAAAAGCAGTGTTGTTGTCATCAAATTAAGAGTTATTATACTGAATTAAAACCATAAAACACATTTTTTGTTACTTGAAATAAGAAAGTTAACTGAAATAAAATATAAAAACATAAACGACAAGATTTCTCCTTTTTCTTTTTGTTTACCGTGATTTACTAAATTTGTGTACTTGATGTAACTAAAACTATCATAAAAATTAATAAAAACTATATAGACGTATTTAAAAAAATAGTGCTGTCAAATCGATTAATCGCGATTAATTGCATCTAACATAAAAGTTTGTAGATATGTGTGTGTGTAAAATATATATATATATACAGGGCTTGACATTAACACCCGCCAACGTTGAATATAATTTCAGCCTACAGCCAAATGAAAGGTAGCCAAGCTCGTCGTATCACAAAATTACAATTCAGTCACAATTCTTTACCGATTAACTTGCTGTTAGTGAAGGCGGGATAGGTGGAATCGCGCTGAATGACACACAACAGAAGCGCTCTCTCTCCTTGCACTCTCTCGCGCGCGCACGCGATCAGATCTTGCGCCTGAATAGTCAAATACACGCACACACAGATGTCAAAATGCCCATCGTGGTTGTGGCTTAAAGGAACACTCAACTTTTTTTGAAAACAGGCTCATTTTCCAACTCCCCTCGAGTTAAACAGTTGAGTTTTACCGTTTTCAAATCCATTCAGCCGATCTCCGGGTCTGGCGGTACCACTTTTAGCATAGCTTAGCATAGTTCATTGAATCTGATTAGACCAATAGCATCTCGCTCACAAATGACCAAAGAGTTTCAATATTTTTCCTATTTAAAACTTGACTCTTCTGTAGTTACATTGTGTACCAAGACCAACGGAAAATGAAAAGTTGCGAAATGAGAAGTTTGCGTCCATGCATTCAGCAGCCCAATTAAATACCTGTCATTAATGTTAATCAATCGACAAAAGATGTTAAATAAATGTATATACATGTTAAATAAACCTATGTATCTGAAAAAAAAAAATTTACAATTTGTTTTATTTTTTTATTTACTAGTTCTTTTTATATAGCCTAACAAAAATAGCTTATAAAATTTCTCATATTATGCTTATACTGCCCACCTGTACATACCAGCTGATATACAATGTAGTCTTGATTTGGGTGGTCAATCTGCATTTGAAAGTTTGAAAGGGTTTTAAATCTTGTAAATCAAGGAAAATGACTCAAAATCAAGTAATTTAAGCATGCCAAAGTCAACTTTAATCATATAATGTTATTTTCCAACAGCAAAATTGTGACCAGTGAAAAGTAACTTTGGAAAACCACTAGCCACAGTGGCTGGTGAGCAGAAAAGTTAATGTCAAGCCCTATATATATATAAATATAAATAAATATACAAACTTTTATGTTAGATGCAATTAATCGATTTGACAGCGCAAAAACACAAATTCTAAAATAAGATAATGAAACTCTGTAATTGACTCATTTTTGGTAATTGAAATAAAGCTTAAATAAAACATAAATATTAGGTAAAAAACTTGGCAACTAACTGAAACAAGTTGAAGTACTAAAATATTAAAGAACTAAAAAAAAATTAAAGCTAAATAGGAATATTAAAAAAAAAACAAAAAAAAAAAACTTAAGAGTAAAAAAAAAATGACAAACTAAAATGTTAACTATGTGTTTGTGTGTGTATATATATATATATATATATATCTGTGTGTGTGTGTATATATACAAACTTTTTGATGCGATTAACCAATTTGTCAGCACTAAAAAACTAAAAAACTAAAATAACACTCGATGAAACTCCGTTTTTGGTATATTATAAATATTAGGTCAAAAACTTAGAAGAACTTAAATGCCATTTTGAAATGTATGTGGTACTAAAGTAAAAAGTACTAAAGTTACTACAACTACAAAAAAATTAAAGCTAAATAGAAATATTTACTAACAAACTTAAGCTAATAAAAATGACAAACACACAAAATGAAATTACTCAAATTTAAACTACAATTTTAAATGAAATCATAAAAATAAATTTAAAATATTAATAAATACTACAATAGTATATACATAATACTGAAATAACACTGGTAAAAAGTTTGTTATAATCTTTTCTAAAAAACAGTAACATCATTCCTCTTATTCCTGCTGTAAAGTCAGTTTTTGTTAAGTGACCCACAGACTCACCTCGCATGTGATCTGCTCTTTTCAGCTTGCTGCAGATCCTGATCCAAATGTAAAGAGTGGATCTGAGCTCCTGGATCGGCTTCTTAAGGTGAGTTTGATGAGAAACAAGTGGTTTCAACAATTAAAGCTTGAAAGTATTCAATTAAATGGTGACATAATCTGACTTCCATTTGTCTTTTATTTTAAGGACATTGTTACAGAGAGCAACAAATTTGACCTAGTGGCTTTTGTTCCCTTGTTGCGTGAGAGGATTTACTCAAACAACCAGTATGCCCGCCAATTCATTATCTCCTGGGTGAGTTAAGCACCCTACTTTCACCAATCTTTTAGTGTTTCATATTTTGAATTAGCTTTTATTTTTATCTATTTATTTTTTAGCTTTCGAATAACCAACAATGACTTTTAATAGTTTGTTGATATTAATAACACTGATAATAGTTGCATTATGCTATTGTGACTCCCTGTGATGGGATTACTCTGCTCCAGATCCATGTGTTGGAGTCAGTTCCTGATATCAACCTCCTGGATTATCTTCCAGAATTTCTAGACGGACTCTTCCAGATTCTTGGAGACAGCAGCAAAGAGATCAGGCGGATGTGTGTCTCTTCATCTTCTGCTTTACCTGAGATTGTCTCTCCCTCTTCCTCTTTTCTGTTTCCTTTTCTCTCTTTTTAAAAGGCATTAACAGTTGCTGTTCAATAGGTGTGAGGTGGTTTTGGGGGAATTCCTGAAAGAAATTAAGAAGAATCCTTCCAGTGTCAAATTTGCAGAAATGGCCAACATCTTAGTCATCCACTGTCAAGTGTCTGATGAATCAAAGTCCAGTGAGTCAGATGTAAAAATATGAATAAGTAGTGTATAGGCAAGTAGTGCAATTATCTATTTTCTCTTTCCGCAGCTAATGATCTCATCCAGTTGACGTCTATGACATGGATGAGAGAATTCATCCAGCTTGCTGGGAGGGTTGTACTGCCGTATTCCTCTGGCATACTGACAGCAGTGCTGCCTTGCCTTTCATATGATGACCGCAAAAAGAGTATCCTACGCTGTATTTGCATATACTCTCATGTTTTGTGTGCACTGCCATTTAGCTAAATGTTTTTGTGATATTTATGTGGTTCTGTTAATATTAGGTTGTCACCGCTCAGATCTATTTCCTCAATAAACCATCTCCAGGTACTAAAGAGGCTGCCAGTGCATGTAATCATAGCCTGATGAAGCTTGTGACTCCTGAAGATGATGAAGATGATGAAGAATCACAGACCAAAACTTCCCCTCCATGTGATGAGACTCTAAAGAAAGAGGGAGATCTGAATGGCAAG
>RJVU01018281.1:1548066-1574325 GCA_003731715.1 Anabarilius grahami
AAGAAAGAAAGAGAAATTTGGGGGGGATCAACTTTACTGTAAATAAATTGCATTTTTAATTTACATTTTTAATGATTTCTTCTCAATTTCTGCAAGTTTTTTTTAAATGTTACACGTTCCATACTTTTGAATGGGTCTCAACAATACAAATATTTTACAAATCTGATAAATTATCTATAGCAATAGTATTATCGTTGTTGTTTAGAGCTTAAAAATATTAGTCACATCAGATCATAAAACAAACTGAACAAGCTCAGATCAGACATTTCTGTTTATGTTTGTTCTGCTTTAATTTTAATGTTTAACATTTGAGTTACTTTTAAAACCTATTAACTAAGCAATCACGTCTCATTTCCACAACTTGGAAATACACAGCCCTATATATATATATATATATATGTGTGTGTGTAAAGGGCTATACAGACATCTAGTGGCAACAGTATGGTATTACAGATTATTTTTTAGTCCTTTGATAAAGAAAGTGTTTTCATAGCTGGAAGGCAGAGTTTGCACTGTACAACCATGTAGTTTGCATTTACTTCTTTGAAAACAAAATAGCAGCAAAATTTCCGTGAATTGAAAGCGTTTTTCTTTTCGTTTTTAACTTTTAATTATGAAAAAACCCTTTACTTGAGCTGATCAGCGGAGATCTGGAGGTAACTGTGGACTTCCTCATGGAGGTGGATAAACTTGTGCAGCTAATCGAGAGCCCTATTTTCACCTGTGAGTGTTTCTGCAAACCGTTTCTCATACTGAGGATCACTTTCAGCTCTCCACACTAACACTCGTTCTTTTTGCAGACCTTCGTCTGCAGCTACTGGATGTAGAGCATAACCCGTATCTCATCAAGGCTCTGTACGGCCTGTTGATGTTGCTTCCTCAGAGTCAGGCCTTCCAGCTGCTCTCGCATCGGCTCAGCTGTGTGCCAAACCCTGAACTCATGAGGACTGTGTAAGTACCAGAACAACACTGAACAACCAAAGCCGGTCTGTTCTCATACTTAGTAAATAGTTTGATATCTTCTAAATTGAATGGTTTGCCTATTCTCAAGTGTTATAATTTTCCAGAGAAGATCCAAAGGCACCCGTCAAGGACAAACGATTGGCCCAGCCGCACATCGACTACAATGAACTGCTCCAACACTTTGACCGAGTCCAGAGCAAACACCTGGAAGTGAGGCATCAGAGGGCGGGCCGCTCTGAGCACCCAGACAGGAAGCTGATGTTGTAAAGGGTCATAGACAGGACATGGTTATGTAGCCTTTGTCCGAAAACTATGGTACACAGGAGACCGGAGCCTCAATATGACCTGTAGTGGGCATTTATGTATCATCTTGTTCAGATTTTAATGTATTCGAGCTACTATAGGCATGAGGGACTTTGATGTGCTTTATTTTTAAGCTACGTGAAGTGCATTACGTTCAGGTGCTGGAGTTGATGTACTACATACACACTTGGACATAATTTGACTTGGTAATCTGTTACAGATTAAGGGCCAATGGTTATATCATTCCCAACTCGCTGATTTAATGTAACCCTTCCCAGAACATTTGTACAGATCACCCTGCACGTACCCCTGAATGTTTATTAGGAACTTTTAATTCTAAAACATGACCTGTACTGTAAATGTCTTAAATGGACAATTACTTTTTTGTATTGTGATTTTATCTCTTACACAATCCACATCCAATAATTTTCACTATGTTTTCTTAGCATTCCCATTGGAGTCTGCTTGTTCATTTCATGAAGTTTTTTCCACATTAACACATTTACTCTTGGCCTTATGTACATGCAAGCCATTTTTCTGTAATGTGAAGACAAAGTTACAATAAAGTGAAACATTATCATAATATCGTTTTTGATGTCTTTAATCCTATGCTTTTTTGTCATCACGAGAACCACAGAAAATCTCACTTTTTACAATCCAGCAGGTGGCGCTATTGTATTACTTTTTCTAAGAAAAACCTTTCAACATCAGGCTGTGAGAGAACTAATTTCTCATCGAAAATCTGTAGACGACGCTTCTTGATTGACAAAATTACATTATAACGAATCCAAAATCTGAGCGCGAAGTTATGAATTTCATTTATGAGGAATTTAAGTTTCACATGACCAAACATTTTTCCAACATTTTTTAAATGCCCAAAAAACATCTCATTCTCACTCCTCGTTAGTATAGTGGTAAGTATCCCCGCCTGTCACGCGGGGGCGGGAGACCGGGGTTCGATTCCCCGACGGGGAGAGCAATTTATTTTCTTAATTTCTCCATGTCCATATTGAGTCTATACAGCAGCTCTACATCGTGCCATGCGATGGCTTTGAAATGTTTGACAAAGCTTGTTAATAGTTTTAAACGCTTTATTCAACTAAAACACAAACGACTAAGCTCAGTTTAAACACTTTATTTTAATTTTAAACTGAAACACATACACAATAGTTTTTTATTCAAACGAAAACAGCTCTTAACCACTGTTTATGAACACGAGGGAAACCAACTCGGAACAGCGCCATGAAACTCATGTGTGGCCAAACATATATCGCATCGGTAGTGATTAGCAGTAGCACTACCATAGAAAATTAATGGGATAAGTTTAGGGAAGATAAGCATTTAAGATAATGTGTTTTCAGATCCCAGACTGAGGTTCGATTCCCAGACGGGGAACATTTAAAAAAATAGAATTTGTGTTATGCATAGCATTCAAACTGTAAGGTTTAAAATAACTAAACTTAGCTCATTCAAATAGTATATTTTAATTTTACACAAAAAATACCCCATACAAAGAGTTACCATGGTTACTAGATTCCACCAAAATATACTTACTGCAGATAACAATAGGCTAATTTGATTTCTTTCACACCGTAAAAAGGTTTCAGGGTGATTTTTATCATAAAATGCATTCATTTATTAAAAATTAATAAATGAATGCCTTTTTGATAAAAATCACATCGAAATCTTTTTACGGTGTGAAAGAAATCAAACCATTACAAGGTAGACTAAGCCTAAGGCTAATGTTATAAAATGCATTTTGTATATTTAGTAGATCAAATTATGTTTTTTCTTTCAGCATTTAAAACTAATGCACGCTAGCACTATTGACATGAGAACACTGAAATTGCCCTATCTGTCTGAAGTAGACATGAAGATCAGCCCATCTGCTTTTGAAACTTCCCTTTGATCACGGATTCTTTTGAACATTCTCCATTCCACACGAAACATCAATCTTCACATTAATCATAACGCTTCTCTCAAGTCCTCTTATTGCAGATTGATCCACACTAAACAATAATTTGGCCTGGATTAGTTTTTTGAGTTTTCAACCTAAATATATTCTTCTATGCTCTATGATCAAACGAATTTCAATATTTTAACCATAATATCCCGCATAGGCCCGACGCACCGGAGAAAAGCTGCAATTCCATGTGATTTCTGGTGTCACTTGTGGAGATTCACTCTCCACATGAACTTTAAATATTGGTGGAATGAGCAATATGATCACACTGAGAGTCTTTGAATGATCTATTACTTGGGATAAAAGGACATTCTCATTCTTTTTGCTACTGTTTTCTTACGTTTGCCTTTGACATTTAAAGGTACACTATGCAACTTTTGGCCCCCTGGCAGTTAAAAAAACAAAATTGCATGCATTTTGCAAAGGAACATTGTTTTGGTTGTGCTTCAGCTCTGCGCGACTGTGCGGATGGATATAGTTCTTTCTCATAACTAAAAAAAGAGAGCGAGTTTATCCTACTGCTCATAAAACATTCACTACTTGGGTATAGCCAGTTTAAATGGAAAGGATCTCAAGCTGACTAGCTAAAGACGTTACTGTAGCTTTACCCATTAACAGACAGGGTATTTCCTTAAAAATAAATTCCAGCACAGCGCTACAACAACCCATAATGAAATGACCCTCACAATAGATAATGCTTTACAATGAACTCTGTTAGAGAGCAATTTATCTGTTCAATAAAATAACTTACTCACCTGCTGAGTAATAAAAACGCCATCCCCGTGTCGCTTTTACAACATTTCAAATCCCTCAGTTCTTGCCATCTCTGAGAAGCCAAGCTAATGTTGATTCTTGTTTTATTACAAGCTCTGAGGGGTCGTTCACACAGAATGCATTTTTCTATTCCAATGCACTACTTTTCCATTGTTTTTCTATGTAAACACGCTCTAGACAGACATATGACCGTTACGATTGCGTCTTTTGCAGCGCCTCGCACAAGAGCAACGCGTTTTTAAGACACCGTGTCAAGTTAAAAAGAATTTTAACTTTTATCTGCAGCGCTGCTCATTAATGTTAGTTCAAAAACAGTGGACCAATCAGATAAAATCTCAGGGGCGGGATAAGTGTTGCGAGCTTCTGTTTACAGTAGCAAGTTGGCATGGCAACTGTTTTATTTGATGACAACATGGCAGAGGATGCCATAGCCAGTGCACTTATTTTCTTTTTAACATGTCAAAAATAGTATCTATTCTGCTGTTTGCCTATTTCTATTATTTCCATTATTGCATCACGCCTGAAAAGCACAACTCAAGACCCTCGCATTCTGTGCTGCGCTTTTTAGACGCAAAGACGCGTTCTCTTTTTGTCAAGATTTCATTTACGAGATTTAGATGCTCTGAGTCAAGCTTCCTTGCTCGATATGACAACTAACCTATGCCACTCCAACTCCAAAGTAGCTGGAGCAACTTTTCTCTATTACGAATATGACGAGACACGCACAGGCGAGGACAATTTCCCGCAAAAACCATCCCTACCGGTCTAGAATATAAACACTTACAATAGGCTTACCATATGAATCAGGGTAAGACAAAAATTGAAGATGTATTGACTCATTTAAATTTTGATAATAAACAAAAATGTTACATAATGTACCTTTAACTAGGTAAATGGATGCCAAAATATATGAAAACCCTCCAAAAATCATCATAAAACAACCCAGATTTGGTCCTCCCACTCAACAATTTTATCAAAACTATCTCAATCTGGCAACACAGCACTCAAATGAAGGTTCAACTACCTGTACGTCCAGGTGCCAATGATTTATAAACCAACAATTAAAACTTGCAGGGCAAGTAGGCTATAACATTTTCTCTGACGTCCAATGGTCAATGAATTGTCTTCCTACTTTAAGCGCATGGCATAAAACAAGGTCAAGGTGACTTTTTCTTTAATATTCTGCTTAACAGTACTGAAAGATAAGGCAAAAAAAGTTCACCTCCACTATTACGAACTTAATATATAAGATAAGAAACCATGTATCACCATTCACTGATCAAGTTCAAGATAAGTGGCTCAGATGTTCAGAGCAATATTTGCAGTGTACACAGACAGAATAGTAAATAGAAAAACAATAAAAAGTCCAGTAGTAGTGCACTAGAGAGAAAGTCTCTATAGAGACAGACAGTGTAAATGGTTTGATAAAACATTTATTAGTTTACGGAAATCATGCACTCCATGTGGAGATTGTTGCGTATGCAATGTTATGTTTGTTATTTGCTCTGAAAGGTTTAATTGGCTCACTAGGGCTTTTGCTCACACCCTAATTCTCTCTAGGGACATTGTTTGGGTAGTATGCACTCCCTTACAAACTTCAAAAAGGAAGAGGAAAATACAAAAATCTTAGAGTGAACACTTGTTCAGGCTTAGCTTTTCAAAAGCTTCTCACTTGACTGATTTTTAGCCAAACTTTGGCTCATTTCGGCAGTAGCTGTGCTTTGATGCAACTGTGGACATAAGACAAATGGTAGAATGAGAAACTGCCATTCTCCAGTGGGCAATCAGGGATACTGGATTAATAATAGATTGCAGGAGATGATCTTTGATATGCAGTGTGCTGTTCTTTGTCTGTGCCTTTGCTCGGTTCAGACTGCCTCAAGGCTTGCTGTTCTAGCTGTGCAGAAAACTTCAGATATTCATCATTTCCCACTCCTCAGGCTGTCAGGTGCATCTTGTTGAGTTTCCGCAACACTCTCAGACTACATTTAATCAGATCTTGTGTTTAAAAGACTGCGCTATTGAAGCTGAATGAAAAATAAATGAAATCTGGATCTAGACTGTTGTGAACAAGGTGTCTGGGTTTATCTGCCTAACCCTACTGGTAAGATAATGTAACTACACCATTCTGAAAAAAAACTTCCTCCAATGATGGCCATTCAAATGTATTCTGACTAAATACTTTTTTAAACATGTTTTAATAAAAATGTGATAGCTAAGTGGCTCTACAAAAGTATGAATTATTTCTGAGTAACAATACATAAAATATAAGTATAAAAATACATGACAAAATGCAGCTGGGAAATGGGTGATCCGAAACATGGTTACCTAGACATACAGTCATGTGAAAAATTAGGACACCCTATTGAATTCCATGGTTTTCTGTATCAGGGCATAATAAAAAAATCATCTGGTCCTTGGCAGGTCTTAACATTTGGAAAATAAAAACTACAACACATGACATATCACACCGTGTCATTATTTGTTTAGCAAAAATAAAGTCAAAATGAAAAAGCCATGAGTGACAAACTTAGGACACCCTCACTGTTAGATAGTAAAACAGTAAGGAATTAAGAGGGTAAGTAATGTTCAGGCACTGCTAATCAAATGTCTTTGATTAACTGATAACCAGCATGTGTGATCGCCTCTATAAAACCTGACATTCTGGCAGTTTGAGTGTTTAGAGCCTTCAGATGTGTGTTAACACAATGCCAAGGAGGAAAGACATCAGCAATGATCTTAGAGAGGCGATAGTTGCTGCCATCAATCTGGAAAAGGTTACAAATCTACAGCAGAATGGCTGAAAAAGAAAAGAATCAAGATGTTGCAGTGGCCCAGTCAAGTCCAGACCTCATCCTGACTGAAAGCTGTGGCAAGAGCTGTGCATTAACAAATGCCTACAAACCTCAATAAATTGAAGCAACGTTGTAAAGAAGAGTGGGCCAAAATTCCTCCAGAACAATGTGAGAGACTGATAAAGTCATACAGAAAATGATTACTTCAAGCTAAAAGTGGATCTACAGGCAATTGAATCATAGGGTGTCCTAACTTTGTCACCAATGGTTTTTCCATCTTGGCTTTATTTTGCTAAATAAATAATGACATGATGTGATACGTCATATGTTGTTGTTCATCAGAGGTTTTATTTTCCAAAATTTAAGACCTGCCAAGCACTAGATGATTTTTTATTATGTCCTGATATGGAATATCATGGAATTCAATAGGGTGTCCTAACTTTTTCACATGACTGTAGATGACATAGAGTCTAGACATAGATTAAAATTGTTTATTATGTTTGATCTGGTTTTGAGAATGGCACATTTTGAGTTAAACCAACTTTAAGAGCCTATAGTATACGAAACTGCTAATGAGCAAGGCCAAATGTTTTGTTCATGCCTGAGATGCAGGAATAATAACATTAAATAGGCCTAGTTCATTATAATTAAAGTCAAGTCACCATGAAATCAGAATTGACAATTCTCAATTGTCAATTCTCAAAATTCAGAATTGACAAAAAAGCAAGATGGCCGCCGAGAGACATTGTCGAGTGAGTTGGAGTTTTGAGTTGGAGTTTCATGAATCCCGAGAGGCTAAACCAGAACGATTTAACAGTCGATTTTGCAATAAGATGTTTTATACAGGAAGTGTGCACGTTTGAAATACCGACAGCGAAACGTGGAAAGCAAATCTACAGCACTTAAAGTTTAATTCACCTCGTCGTGCTGCGAGTTGGCTAGCACTGGACACCTATTGGACGTTTCGCTCAATTACCATTAAATAAGCCTTAAATGCACCGCAGAGACTGAAAAATTGTTTTCGTTTCATTGGTGACACTGACACTCTTAGGACCGGAGATAGCGGTAAGACGCAAGCTAACTTGTGTTAGCTGCGGCACAAGTTAGCCATCAGCGTACTGTGGTTGCTGTTTTGGTGTACCATTTTTTTTATCGTGATGGCCCCGAAGAAAAATCCAGCCGTGGAGGAGACGGAGGACATAAGAAAGACGCTTGATTTTCTTTCCCAGGATATAGGAGCTATAAAGACTAAACAGGATAAAATTCTTAAACTGGTGGAGGAAGTCACACAGTTACGTATTCAGATCGAGGAAAGGGACAAGAAAATAGTGGAGCTGGAGAGGAAAGTGGAGGATTTAGAGCAATACTCCAGGATCAATGATGTGATTGTGACCGGGCTCCAGATAAAACCCCGCTCATATGCTCATGCGGTGAATGCTAGGAAATGAGGACGAGCCCGGAGACCTGGAGGTGAGCTCCGCGGAACAACAGGTGGCGGCCTTTCTTGCGTCCAGGGATATACATCTGGATGTGGACTCAATCGAGGCTTGTCCCCCTCTCTCCAGGAAGAAGGACAATAACACACCTGCTGTGATTCTGAGGTTTGTCAATCGGAAAAAAAAGATCGCACTGATGAAACAGGGAAAAAAGCTGAAAGGTACCAATGTATACTTGAACGATAATTTAACCAAGAGAAATGCAGATATTGCTAAAAAAGCCAGATATTTAAGGTAACAAAACAAAATTCAAAATACTTGGGTTATGAACTGTAAAATATACATCAGATTGAATGGTTCTCCTGAAGAGGCTAAAGTATTGGTAGTTAAAGACATAGAGGACTTGAAAAAATATGAATAAAGGTAATGTTTGTTTAATAAGGGGGAAAAAAATGCTTCTGTGTATACTCGTACAATGACATCCAATTATAATTCATCTACTACAGATGACAAGGACATAGGGTTACAGCAAAGGATTCTGGACTATGAGCACTTGGAACTGAAATCAATTGAATACACTGAACATAAAACACTAGACTTGGAAGATCAATTAGACCCTGATAATTTGTTTCTATCGTCTATCAATATTAATTGCAACTACTACCTTGAAGGTGATTATAATAGCACTGTTAAGTCTGACGGTAAATTTTCAATTATTCACTTCAATAGTAGAAGCATGTATGCAAACTTATTCTATTTGCAGATGATACTAATATATTTTATTCTAGTGATAATTATAATAATTTAATATATCATATAAACAATGAATTAATGAAACTAAAATCATGGATGGACATTAATAAATTATCCCTGAATTTAGATCAAACTAAAGTAATGTTTTTCGGAAATTATAGTGGAAATTTAGACCTAGGAATAAATATAGATGGTATTGTTATAGATGCAGTCTCCGAAATTAAATTCTTAGGAATAACTATTGATAGTAAACTAAGCTGGAAACCACACATCAGACACAAAGTTTCTAAAAGTGTCTCAATTATTAATAAAACTAAATATTTTTTACAATATAATGCATTGTATATTTTGTATTGCACATTAGTGTTGCCCTATTTAACTTACTGTATAGAAGTGTGGGGCAATAACTATAAAAGTTCACTACATCCCCTCTTTATACTCCAAAAACGTGCAGTAAGAATCATTCATAAGGTAGGATTTTGTGATCACACGAATAGTTTATTTCTGCAATCTAAAATGCTAAAGTTCTTTGATTTAGTTGAGTTTTATACTGTGCTATTGTTATACAAAGCCAGTAAAAGTACACTTCCTATGAATATTCAAAAGGTCTTTTCGCAGAGAGAAGGGAGTTATAATCTGAGGGGGTTTGGTAACTTTAAAGTTCAGGCAGTGAGAACCACAAGGAAAAGTTTGTGTGTCTATATGTGGAGTTAAACTTTGGAATCGATTGGGGTTAAAGCTGAAGCAATGTCCAAATATTCATCAATTTAAAATTAGATATAAGGAAATGGTTTTGTCACATTTACATGAATGAGGAAGGTGGTGTTTGACTGTTATGGGTTTTCATATGTATGCTAAAATTTATAATGGAATCAGTCATTTATTAATAAAAATGGTTATGTATAATTATAATTATTATTATAGAGAGGTCGTAACTTATACTTAAGTAAACAATAAATTGATTTAAATATATAATACATTACGAATAGTAAAGTAGATAAGATTTTGATGTGTATATGTGTGTATGTATATGTATATATATATTATACGATCTATGAATATGACTATATTATAATATTGGTCTCTGAAAGCATATTGTGATTTTAGTTGACTGTTTATCATGATTATTTTATAACGGTTATTATAGTAGTTGGATTTGATAATAAGATAATGTTATATCCTACAGTGTAGGCATAAGTGAGTAGTGTGGTATATTGCATATGATCAACATATTATCTATATAATGTCTAGGCTTGATAATTGCGGCTGTTATATTTATCATCGTCATTGTTATTATATCAATATTTAACAATGTATAACAATCAATTTTGGATCAGTAGCATGAATTGAATCAATTTAAGAAAGTGGTGACAGTGTTGGTGGTAATAAATATAGAGATAATTACATGGAAAACAATTATAAATAACTTAGTAATTTAATTTATTGCATATAACATAATTCTTAGATCAGGGCTGGCAAGTGGTGGCTCTGTTGCTTGGAGAGCGCCCCCTTCTAGACGCTGACTCGCCAAAATCGTGTCTCTTTTAATAATGCACAGCATAGACAAACAGGTAAAGGGTGGTCCTGTTGTTAGGGGTCTGCTTCTCTCTGACAGCAGGTTCACAAGAACACCTGGCCTCCGTTAATGAACAACACACATAATTTAACTAATTATTATTACCATCAACACCATTAAGCCATCATAAATATTTAATACAATTGTCATGCTTAAATAGTAAGTTATAGTATATTATACATAATTGGAAGTATTATTCATAATTCTTAATTAATATATTGATATATAATGATATACGATGGTAATATGAGTTATAACAGTAATATTTATATTGACAAGTACTATAAGCATAGAAAGAAACATCTACATTGCATATGTGTGTAATGTACTATACTTGGATGTAATTATTAAGATATAATGTACGACATAGGTCAGATATTGTATATAAATATATTGTTCTCTATATTGGTAACCTTTCATTAGGATGAATAGGGGGTGGGGTTAAATAAGTTTGTCTTCTTCCCACTCCTTTTCGAGCTATAATAATAGATAAACTGTGAACATCTCTGAAATATATTTATAGATACTGTTATTTAATTGTTTCTTTTGTTTGTTTTTTTTTGTTTTTTTGTTTTCTTTACCCAATGTGGGTATAATGTATAATATTGTACAATATATTCATTTTTCTGTATACAATACTTTTATTTCTATGGCTCGAAATAAAGTAATCAATCAATAAAGTAATCAATCATTTCTATGGACTGTTGCAGTATTTATTATAAATGATTAATCCGTGCACATCATTATATTTTTGTGCATGTGCCCTTATAATTTTTAATCAAAATAACTTCCTCTCCCACTTGAAGCAAAATCTCTTCTCTTTTCTGAGGATGTGTTGGCGCAAGGGTGGGAAAATCTGTCACTAACATGCAATACCAAACGAAACGGCAATAGCAAACGAAAATGATCCAACAATCTAATCAATCCCGATGGACAAAATCAAGACTTTCTTTTTAAAGAAGCCAGTTCACTCAGATATATGCCACAATAGGGAGGAAAAGACTATCACAACTTCATGCCGATGAAACCCCTCAGGTCCTACTCGCCCCACTCTGTGCGGGCCTCGAACCCGGGTCTCCGGCATAGGAGGCAGGTACGGTCACTAGCTGGCCTTCGCTACGCTACCCCCCTAAACCTCACTCCTATCTGGGTCACGGCACCAGCGTAACCTCTCAGGTTGTACTCGCCCCGCTCTGTGCGGGGAGCGAGCCCGGGTCTCTGGTGTGGGAGGCGGGCGAGCTAACAATGAGGCTAAAAACTGCAGCCTCTAGTGTCAGTCGCTAGTGTTTATCTGCACAACAAAATCTTAGATAAACCTAGCTGGCCTCCATTACACCGACATTAAAAAACCTCAAGCGAATATAGATATGACATAAAATCAGTAGGTAGAAAAGATGCATACTCACTCCTAAATGAATATGAATAACATAATCTGTCACTTCCGCTAACAATAATAATTTGAATGAATTTAATTTGGAGAAATTTTGGGGGCGTAGCCCACCCCAGCACCCTACTAAATCCAGCCCTGAATGGCATTATACCAGCCTCTCTTGGAGAATTTTCCCTTCATACTTTATGTTCCCCACACACAGGCTCATAAGTTCTTGTTAAACCTCACCTTTGGAGGTGAGATCGTTCAGCTATAAAATGAGCGCAGGAAGTTATGACCCATTTCCTCCAAATCCCATAAAGAGGCTGACAATAGGAGACATGCTCAACGAAAACCCGTTGTTCTCTGTCCAGGCCTAAGATGATTAATAGGCGGCAATCTCTTGCTTTGTCTGAATGAGAATCGTTATATATTGCTTTCCAGGATCCTCTCACTGTGAGCAAGTCCTTATATATGAGTGTGTCTCAGTATGAAGGTCCTGAGGGCTTTTGCTTTGTACAGAGATGACAAATGACCCTGTAGCCAGTTCCCACTTTCCTTGCTGCCCTCAGGCAAACGGTTTGTTTTTCTGCTCAGAGTTATGCAATGTTTGTTTATTTCCAGATGAATAATACTGTCTGAAAATATTGTGTTGTGCATCATTTTAATTAATACTGTTTGTATCATGTCTTTTTAAATTTTCATGCATAGTTTGAGAGTACAAAATAAAACAGTCAAGTTTAAATAAATCTGAATTAATAAAATATGCTAGTGTACTCCTAAACATTACGTTTTAGGAGATAGACAGTGACACATTTAAAAATGTAGTCTTTTACTTCCAGGGAAACTGGATCAAAAATATTGATGAGTCATCCTGTACTACACAATATTTTGTCCAATCAAATGCTTTAAAATGAGAATAAAGAAAGAGAGAAAGAAAGAAAGAATTTTACTAGGTTCAAAAGATAAACTATTAAAGGTAACATTAATAGTACTGAACCTTTGTATACTGTGCATTGATGCAGAAATAATCAAAGATTGTTCTTTTATTTATAGCAGATCAGAGTCGACATGACCACCGTGATCACTGACTGCTTTATCTCTGCTTCCTTTCACAGTTGAGAAGTCTGGGAAATTGAAATAACCACCTTTGAGTCACATCAATTTCAAGTAATATGAAGTTTCTGCCTTATAAAATATCTTTCTTGATAATAGAATGGCAACTTATGTCCAAGAGTACCACCGAAATCATACATGTTTGAATTTTGTTTCAAATATTTATGACTTACTTCAGTGGAACACAAAAGAAGGCAGTGCAAGACTTCCTAAATTTATCCGTTTGTATTTCACAGAAGAAATCAAGGTAAATAAATGAAGACAGCATTTCATTTTCAGGTGAGCTACCCCTTTAAATGTTTATTTGTACCATCTTTATTAAAGTTATGACTTCCTCCCTAATACGGTCCCTGCATAAAGCAGTCAAGGATCCTCTTGCAGCAGTCTCTTAAATCATGTGCCGAGTAAATGACAGAAAATGATTACATTTCTTGCCAGGCGTGGCACTGCATTTTCACCCTACTCTGAAATACTAATCATGGTGACTCAATGATTGAGGGTTTTGTCTAGGCTAGCAGTTTCATAAATCATAGTTCCTTCAATGATCAATAAATAATTATTCAAAGAGATGTGGGAAAATATATTCACGGCAAACTGTGGTTGGTTCTGTTGCTTCCTGATGATCCAATAGAAGTATCTCATGCCAGACAGTTTTTCTCCTCACTGTTTGCAGTATTCACCTTGCCATGGCAGACACTCCGTTATTTCAGACAAACACACCATCATTTGTTTGGCCTGCATTCTCAAGATTGGTTCCTGCCTCTCAGTGGAGACAAATGATTGTGTTCTTTTTTCTGACAAGCAGTCAATACTTCATTTTGTTACATCTCCAGGAGCTCATCTTAGACATAAAAGGTTTTTTTGGGGTAAAGGCCTGCAGTCCTTTGCAGTAGACCTAATTCAGCTAGTCTTTTCACTATTTAAGAAACTAGGAGTTGTTTAAGTCTAAAAATCAAGATAAACATGGTCAAATAAAGATTAAAGGTAAAATCTATACAGAACTCTTGTAGCATGTGTATATGATAATGAAGTTTGACAAAGAGAGAAAATGAAAATCTGTCATTATTTACTCACCAATATGTCATTTCAAACCTGAACGACTTCAAACCTGCAACACAAAAGGAGAAATTTTGATGAATGTACCGGATGGTAAATGGACAGAGACATTAGCTACAGTATGTTTTCATCCAAAATCCGTCACTTCCTGGGAAATTGGTGCAAAATATCTGTAATAAAATGAAAGTTGCTGCAATCAGGAAAGCCACTGTGGCTCTGTTTTCTACATCATAAATGGCTCGCTTCTCAGAGGAAACGCAATAAACGCTATCATGTTATCGTGCGTTCGGATGCTGGTGTTTGGGAATGCATGTGAGACATTTTTGGGAGGGAATTAAACCAAATCATTGTGATGCTAGACTTTGGCTCAGGCATTTCAGAATGATCAATCCATCATTTATGATGCTGTACAATGAAAGTGGTCCACTGATTAGTTCAGTTATCAATCACATCCACCGTTGAGGCAACGTCATGTGAGTTTTTGTTTCAAATAGACACATTTATTTGGTAAATGTGTTTCCATCGTAGCTTATGCACATGTCTTCTTATAGGATAAAAAATATGATTGTGAAATGCCCACTTAAAGGGATGGGACATTGATTTTTTGTTATTATTTTAATATTTTCCTTGAGGTTCAGTTATAATATATGTGAATCAGGATCTCTGCATGTGATCACAACCACAAGAGGTGCCAAAATTTGTGTCAAATATGGACAAACCCAAATGTTGGGTTAAAAATGTAATTAACCCAACGGTTGGGTTTGTCCATTTTTGACCCAAATTTTGGATTGAAACAACTCATTTTTTAGAGTGTGTGCCACCAGGTTGCGATTACAAAACTCAGAGCCCATGCTGAGGCAAGTCAATGGATTTCAAGGAGTTTCATTTCCACAATTCACCCCTGCAACCACATTCAATCTCCACATTGTGGTGTTCTCTACAGAGAGATGCAAATAGGATTGCTGACATGATTCCCCAGTGGTGATGCACTAGGTAATGAAATGGAGTGAATGCTCTTGAAAACAGATTATGGGGAAATAAAAAAAAACCTTTTGTTCCAGGTGTATTCATGAGCTTCCCTTCAGTATTACTGGAGGACAGGACATATATATCTCTTTGTCAGCAAAGAAGCTGAATATATTTCTAGCCTTGATTGATTTAGGAACCTAATCATGACATCAACTTAAACTGAAAAAGAAGGTCAAGAGAACTTTTCATCACAGAAACTTGTTTACTAAAAACAATTCAGCAAAAAGCAGAGGAGGGCGAAGTACACAAAGTTCTTGAGTAAAAGTACAGATACTCTTAATAAAATATTACTCCAGTAAAAGTTTGAGTACTCCTTTCCAATTTTACTTGAGTAAAAGTACAAAAAAGTACTTGTTTTGTAATGTACTTAAGTATTAAAAGTAAAAAGTACTGATCAATGAATGTTTGTTTTGTAATTTTATATAGGCCTACTTTTAAATTAATTTTATATTACTGGCTGCTCAAAATACCTGGGGGAGGGGGGTTGCTGGGTCTGACATCATTATGAATTATGAATTGTCAAGTAGCTAGTCAGTAAGGATGATGATTAGTGGATGCATTGCAGTCAGATACATAATAGGCCTATTTAATGTGTGTCGACAAACAATAAAAACAGACGTCACACAGGGCTAAATTCACAAGATTTTCAAATGAACGCTATGCAAGCATAATAGTTTTGTCATTTGAAACTGTGCAAGTGCAATAATTTGCGTTATTTTAATGTTGTGTTGTTTTTTTAATCTTTAAATCTACACCGTTGAGATGATGGTGATATGGATATGCCTGCATTCTAACTCTTTTACAGCAGATTTAGTTCACAAACAACTGACAGTTGTGACATAAAGATGAGTTTCGTTTACAATAATCAATCCTAAAATTAGGCATTTAACTTACTTTTCGCGCCATCGGTCACTCGCGCACTCAAGCTTCGTTCACGAATCGGACACTGCTTTTGCGTCTCTGAGCACGTGACAATGAAATGTAATGGAGTAAAAAGTACGATATTAGGCTTTAGTGAAGTGAAGTTTCTCCGAAAAAAAGATACTCCAATAAAGTACAGATTACTTGAAAAATGTTAATATCCTTCGTTACTGTCCACTGGCAAATAAATGAAAAACACGACATCAAATATGGTCAAATGTCATGACATTATTGTTCAGCTTTATATTGCTATATGACTGTGACAAACATTAACTTCATTCTTTTTGAATTCGTGGCACATTTGAGGTGTTTCTTCTAGGTATGATAGCCTACTTGCACTTATAGTGAGGAAAAAGAGATGTTCTCTGTAAACAGACACGCCTCACCACCTCTCCATTTTAAGAGGATGATTGTATTGCTGAAAGGTTCCTAGGACAAAACTCTGGCTCTGGATCAGCCAGGTGCAAGAGAACCGTTTGCTTTCCCCCGGTCTCAGCTTTTTTTGTCACATTATCTTCAATGACTTACTCAGCAATGTTCTCTCACAGGTTTAGTCTTGTTGACAAATCACAACGAATCACAAAGGAACGCAGTTAAAAGAAAATAATATAGAAATGCGCGGACTGAAATTGTTGGAAATAACATACACATCGTTTATCTTGTTCATTATATTGTATATTGCAATTTCTAACGAAACATTAAAAAAAAAAAAAAAAAAAAAAAAAAAAAAAGACGTGCTCCTACCCGACAGCAATCTCTGTCTCATGAACAAACACTTTCTGAGACAATTCTTTTGAGTGTGACTCACATATCACATAGAATGCTTCATTTGTGAATTCGATTGATCCGATTGCAGCACCCAAAAATGAAAATTCTGTCATTAATTAGGCTACTCACCCTCATGTTGTTCCAAACCTTCGTTCATCTTCGGAACACAAATTAAGATATTTCTGATGAAATCTGAGAGATTTCTGAGTGCCGATAGACTGTAATGTTACGATAACGTTATTACCATTGAAGAAAGTCGTTATTTTTGTTTGTTTTTTGTGGACAAAAAGCATTCTCGTCGCTTCATAACATTAAGGTTGAACCACTGTAGTCACATGGACTATTTTAATGATGTCTTTACTTCCTTTCTGGGCCTTAAAAGTAATCGTTGCAGTCTATCGGAGGCCAGAAAGCGCACAGATTTCATCAAAAATATCTTCATTTGTGTTCCGAAGATGAACGAAGGTCTTACGGGTTTGGAACGACATGAGGGTGAGTAATTAATGACCGAATTTTTATTTTTGGGTGAACTAACCCTTTAACACTCAATCATTCAATAGTTGGAGCAAGTCTCAAGTTCAAAAATCACTGAATCGGTCTAGTTCGACTCAAAACAAGTCAAGAGAGCGATATGATCCTCTGAGCTCAAGTATCTTGACTTGTAACAATTTATTATATTTATTATTTATTTAATAAACAGGTATTTTGAGCAGCAGGATGGAGTATATAGCAAAACAATAATAAATATATTGCAAATTGTTATATTTGAATAACTTCTGTGGATTCATGCATTTCTGACTTGATGAACAAACTTCATTTTCTGAAGTTGGGCATAAATGTAGGCTAGTTTTATAAATTATGATTTTCGCAGCCTGTTTGATATGTCTATTTCTCAGAACATTCTCTATTCAAATAAAAATTCTATAGACTCAGCAAACGCCTTTGAGTTATTTGCTTGAGAAATCATATCCAAGGCCAACTGAGTGCATACAGATAGAACTCATTCAAATAAAAGCACTGCCTCAATCAGCACAAATCGGGAAGATGGGCTCTGAACCTTTGCTCCTTAGTCAAAAAGCCCTGATCTGTGAAAAGACTTCTTCCATGAGAGGCTGGGTTTTAGATAAACTTCCTCCAGACCTCAAATATATAGAGTATTTCTCTGTCTCTATCGCTCATCCATTCACTCCCACACATTAGTGCCACTGACAAGCTTAGCTCTGAAAAAAACCCTCTTCAGTTCACTGCTGTTATGCAGATCTGTTTCAGCTCTGTTTACTTAAGCTACAAATTCCAAACAAAACAAAAGTTGTTTATCTTCATTAAAGAGGTGAATTAAAGGAAATTGACTTGTCAAAAATGATTTAGTGCACAGGTATTTCAGTTCATTACTTTTTAGCACAGCTACAAGGGCGGAACAGAGGAGCTGCGAGATAACAGTATATACAACAATCCTAAAATCATTCACAGCACATTAGTAATTGTTGAAAGTGTTGGCCAACATGATCCTAGATGTTTAATTATCACTAGATATTTGGTATAAGCAACAATACCACATTTTTTTTTAGCATAGCTGAGAATTATTTCTGTCAACCAGGCGGTTAGTTTGACAGTTGTAGGCACATACACTGTATTGACACACACCACACAGGTGAAAAGATGAGTCAGAGCACTTCTGCAGGTACGATTTGAATCTTGCATGTATATATGAAGATTTTTTGAACCAAGTTCTTAGTCTGTCATTATAGTGTTTACAGTCTTGTGAAAATGTGTATGAAGCATAATACATTCATTGAAATCCATATTTACTTTACTTATACCATAAGAACTTCTTATCATTAAAGACTTACAATGCAGCAATATCTCTTCTGCCAGACAAATTTATGAGCCAGACATCTACTGTATGTACAAACATAGATATCTAGCATATAGTCTTATTTTTTTCTTGGATAGTTTGCCTCTTGTAATCTGTTCCTCATTAAAACTGTTTATTCTTTTTGCAAGCCAATTAAATCACTCATGCACAGATTCATAATGAATATTTAATGATATAAAGAGTGCTTTTTAAATAGCAATTTCTAGCTTACAACTCACTCGTACAATATGACTGACTAAAAGGCTTTTAGAAATTAAAAAAAAAAAAAAGTGAAGTGACATGTGGCCAAGTATGGTGAACCATACTCGGAATTTGTGCTCTGCATTTAACCCATCCAAGTGCACGCAGGTTTGTTTTGCTATCTTAGTGGGGACTCTCCATAGGCGTAATGGTTTTTATACTGTACAAACTGTATATTCTATCCCCCTACACTACCCCTATCCCTAAACCTAACCATCACAGGAAACATTCTGCATTTTTACATTTTCAAAAAAACATCATTTAGTATGTTTATTAATCCATTTCCCTCGTGGGGACCGCTGGCTGGGCCCCACGATGTAGGTGATCTCAGGTTTTTATTACATCGTGGGGCCATTTGGTCCCCACGATGTAATATAAACAAGAACACACACACAGCAGTGAACACACACACCGTGAACACACACCCGGAGCAGTGGGCAGCCATTGCTGCGGCGCCCGGGGAGCAGTTGGGGGTACGGTGCCTTGCTCAAGGATCTCACCTCAGTCATGGTATTGAGGGTGGGGGGGGCGCTGGACATTCACTCCCCTCACCGACAATCCCTGCCGGACCTCAGACTCGAACCCATGACCTTTGGGTTACAAGTCCGACTTTCTATCCATTAGGCCACGACTGCCCCGGAAAGGGGCAGTCCTGATATATCAAAATAATGCTGTTCTTGTGTCTATAAACATTGTTAGTTGATTGTTCAGTGGCATTTACATGTCTGTTGGTTTTATTAATCACTTTTTCTATGCATCCTTGACAATGAGCATCACAGGAACTTCACTAAGCTAGTTTGAGTCCTACCAAAAAAATTGGGATATAATAGGAAAAAATATTACTTTTGACTGTGCTGTTTATAATATTTATTTACATAATTAAATCAAATATATTTTGGTGAGAAGAAATGGAAAAATAATTCAAATATAGGCCTAAGTCATATAAGTGTTTTAGTTGTTTCCACTCCAAAACTATATAGTGTGGGTTTTTGTAAGTCACCTTCATAAAAAAAAAAAATAATACAAATATTAAATATTGAAAAATGCTGTTGAACAGTGGATTGGACCAAGCACCAAAACACACTTGTAGCCAATCAGCAGTAAGGGGCGTATCCACTTATGATGGGGGAGGAGAGAGAGCTCAGTGCACAAGACAGACATTGGGCAAATTCCAAACGGAAGGGAGCATTCCTATGCCCTACTCCCTTCGAAGGGCAGAGGCCTTGAAGTGGGGACTTTGGAGGGAGCATCATTTCTTCATTATCTTCACCTGGGATGTTCCCAGGATGTGTCCATCAGCTGATTAGCTGTTCTTACGACAGACTTTCTTATTATTGCTGTTAACATAACTGTTGGAAATAAACATAAATTATATATATATATATACAGTACAGTCCAAAAGTTTGGAACCACTAAGATTTTTAATGTTTTTAAAAGAAGTTTCGTCTGCTCACCAAGGCTACATTTATTAAATTAAAAATACAGTAAAAACAGTAATATTGTGAAATATTATTACAATTTAAAATAACTGTTTTCTATTTGAATATATTTCACAAAGTAATTTATTCCTGTGATGGCAAAGCTGAATTTTCAGCATCATTACTCCAGTCTTCAGTGTCACATGATCCTTCAGAAATCATTCTAATATGCTGATCTGCTGCTCAAGAAACATTTAATGTGTACAATTGTACAAAATATTTGTGTACAATATTTTTTTTCAGGATTATTTGATGAATAGAAAGTTCAAAAGAACAGTGTTTATCTGAAATCTAATCTTTTGTAACATTATAAATGTCTTTACTGCCACTTTTGATTGATTTAATGCATCCTTGCTGAATAAAAGTATTCATTTCTTTAATTTCTTTTCAAAAAAATAAAAATAAAAATTCTTACTGACCCCAAACTTTTGAACGGTAGTGTATAATGCTACAGAAGCTTTGTATTTCAGATAAATGCTGTTCTTTTGAACTTTCTATTCATCAAGGAATCCTGAAAAAAAAAGTACACAACTGTTTTCAACATTGAAAATAATCATAAATGTTTATTGAGCAGCAAATCAGCATATTAGAATGATTTCTGAAGGATCATGTGACACTGAAGACTGGAGTAACGATGCTGAAAATTCAGCTTTGCATCACAGGAATAAATTACTTTGTCAAATATATTTAAATAGTACACAGTTATTTTAAATTGTAATAATATTTCACAATATTACTGTTTTTTACTGTATTTTTAATTAAATAAATGTAGCCTTGGTGAGCAGACGAAACTTCTTTTAAAAACATTAAAAATCTTAGTGGTTCCAAACTTTTGGACTGTACTGTATATATATTTTTTTTAAATATGTGTTATATGTGTGAGTGTATTTCTCTGTTCTCAACTTCAAAACCTCGTCTCATTTTTGGACACTGCATTACTTAACACATCTATGAAACTTATTTAAACATAACATGACAAAAATGTGTGAACTATTTCACGAAACAACTTGAATTGCTCTGTTTGTAAGTTCGAATTCTCAAATTCTCCTGCCATCCAGCTTTAAAATGAATCATGAGTATTCGCCAGGTCACATGACCATAAATGATAAAATTACTTCCTTGAAGTGACCATTGCATGTACCCTTCGCTAAGGGTCTTGTGGATTCAGTTGTTCACTTACGTTTGGATCATCCCCACAAATGGCCTTGAAGTGCCCTTAAAAGGCGCAAAAATGCCATTTGGAATTTGTCCATTAGCAGAATGACTATAGAAAGAGAGAAATGGCAGAGAAATACAAAAGAGGAAAAGGCCCAGGGAATATAACTTTAAAAATAAGGGTTACGATCAGGCAAGAGGTAGGACCTGCATTAATATTGGAGAAGCTTTCTGGTGTTGTAGAGAACTTAAGGAGCAGGAAGGCCTGAAAACGGATCTGTTCTCAATACGTGAGTAATGTTGGTTTTGCTGTGTTTCACAGCTATCTTTTGCTTGTACTCATGTGTCATCTTCGCTTGTTTGTTTATTTGCATTATTATTATTATTAAGCCTGGAACGTCTAAACCTCCTCCACCGCCCGTTTCAAGCATCAAAGTGTGTCAAGCATCAAGCATCAAAGTGTGTCCGAAAAGTTTCATACTCCTAATATTTGTTTTTTCTTTTGGTTTTACTTTTAGTGATCAATATAACCCCTTAATCTTGTCACTTTTGTAATTATATTAGTTACTTGGACTATCGTGTTGTGTAGGGAGCTGTTCATGAAAACTGTGGGGTTGTTTTTGGGATGGAAGGGATGACCATTTAGGAGTAGAAATAACAATTAGCCATTCGACCTGAATTATCAAAGTAACACAAATTGCTTTCACTTATTGATGACTGCCATAGTCATTGCATGTGCTGTAGCGTACGTGAACATGGGGCGGAGGCACCAAGATAGGGGTGTGTTTGTTTTGGTGATTTCAAATACCAGCAGCGTTTACCAGAAATCTCTTACTGCACCTTTAAGGCATCTCACATGCAACTGTGGCTCCTTCCTTACTGGCAAAATACACGTTGGTGTCTTTTGACTGATGCTTGTTTAATTTGCATACTGTCCCATGCAATGTGTCTGAATCAATATCTTGTTTCATATTTCCTCTGTGAATATAAAGCATCACAAACAAAAGTAATAAGAAATGCCCAAAGCTCATGAATAATGAATATGTGTCAGCTGAACTGCATCTCCATAGGTAATCAGGCCCTGGGCTTCCAACAGCACAAAAAAAATGAAATGGATTGTTCTATTAAACAGGTGCCTTTTACAGTTTGATCTTTAAAAGAGCATTTGTACAAACATTGTATGAAATAAATAATCAAAGTAAATAATATATATATATATTTTATAACCAAAGTGAAATCAAAAAGCCACACCTTCAGTCATTTATTCCTCACTCATTTGGAATGAAGGATGTTTTTGGTTTTACTGTATACACAGCAGGATAAAAAATAGTTATCTGATCATTTCCATTTCAGAGAAACATGCTTGACAGGGATTTGTTAGCTTTGGTCTTTGTCAAGAATGAAATATCCCTACTTCATGCAGAACTTGATGTTATGCAGAATACAAATCAATGAATAAAAGATTTCCTACTTTTTTGGCCAAGTCTCTTGTTGTACTTCTGTTGAAGTGAGTTTTACCTGCTCATATGAAACCATCCATCTTCAGGGTCGACAGGACTGCAGTGATCCACACTGTCTTGTTGATATGTGGTATAGAATATCAGAGCTTGAATAAATATGGATTGATGATGTATTTGCGACCATTACACATGGGCAAGCATTGCCATACGGATGACGGGAACAGCGGGCAAAGCCCTCAGATCCATCAGAACGGCTTTATGGCGCTTCCATATGCAGAATAATTCTTCAGACAATTTGTCACAATTCTCCAGATCCATAATCTGCATTACTGCAAGAGAGAGTCAGTGAGGCAATCGTCCTGTGCAGTTTTAATCCTGGACAGAAATGGGCAAAACAAGTCTGTGATTCACATGCAAAGCTTGTAATGTGAACTTAATAATGTGAACCAAGATGTTGCTGTTGCTAGGTGGATTTTGGTCTCTAGATATGGATCCGGTCTCCATACACTCTAAAAAATGCTGGGTTGAAAACAACCTAAGATGGTTTGAAAAAGGACAAACCCAGCAAATGGGTTGTTTTATCCCAGCGGTTGGGTTAAATGTTTGCCCAACCTGCTGGGTAGTTTTAATTTAACCCAGCTATTGTTTAAAAATCACTTTTGCTTGCTTAAAATGAACCCAAAGTATGTTGGAAATTAGCATGTATTAATATGTTTAATAAATTTACATTTATTATTACAACATGTTATTGTTATAACATCATTAATTTTAATGAATAATAATTAAACAATAAACATTACATACATACATTACAAAAATATACATTACTGTAAAAAGCAATACGCTCTATCTACTCAATAAAATTGTGGCAACAGATTACACGCAATATTATTAATTAAATTCAACATATAAGAATTGAGTTATAATTAATCAAATTAATTCCTTAAAAGTCAACAATTTAAAATGTGTAAAATTAGCAAACAACATTACAAAAACCACAAACTGACATAAAAAGCAGAGTCAAACTGCCCAACTAAATGAAATACTGATCACCACAATGGTGACCAAACATTTTCAATAAAATCAATATCTAAACTTCTGTTAATTCTTGTGTTTCTCTTTCCTTCAGTGATTCTTGAAGGAGATGCTTGTTATCATCAGGTGTCTTCAATTTTGGCAATAAAAAATAAAGAGTTCTTAATTAATCTTTGACGTCTGTCTGTTATTCAGATATTTTTGTTTAAATTTTACTTAAATTTTACTTGTTTTAAATGGTTGACATTTAAGGAATTAATTTGATTAATTCTAACTCAATTCTATTTGTTGAATTTAATTAATAATATTGCTTGTAATCTGTTGCCAAAATTGTGTGCAGTAGATATAGCATATTACTTTTTACAGTGTAATAAATGTTCACCTTTTGATTATTTTTGTTGCCTCTAGTAATTATGTGTCTGATTTTTAATTTCCAACCTATTTTGGGTTCATTTTAATCCAGCCATATAGTAATTTTCAAACAATAGTTGGGTTAAATAGGTGTGTAAAAAAACTACCCAGCACATTGGGCTGTTAAAACAACCCAATTGTTGAGTTTGTCCATTTTCAACCCAACTTGGGTTGTTTTTAACCCAGCATTTTTTAGAGTGTACCATGTAAATCTATGGGATTTTTTTATGAAAATATGAAATGATCATTGACCTAAGAAAATGTTCCTAAAGCAAATAAACAGCTCACAAAAAAACCTTAAAAAAATCCACAATACTCTACATTTGTGCTTTAAAGGGCTCCAAAGTTCTAAAGTTGAAATGACCTTTACCGAAGTCTTGACATGGCGTCGTTACCTGAATTTATTGACCGTCATTAATGGATTGGAAGAGCATACTGAACATATTTATGCATTCACATAAGCCTAATTTATCACTGTGCCATCCTTTTCTCTTTCTCTCTCTCAGGATGTGGATCACCTCTTTCTATAAACACTTGTTCTATAGCAATTATCCATCATGTCATAGGATGAACTTCAAACGCCGTCGGCAAGCTGCATCACAGACACTCACACACACACACACTGGGTGATATGCTGATACATTCTCTGTGCCAGATAAAAGTAAAGCCATAGTCATTTCATTTGTTTTTAATGACCCCATGCAATGCAAAAAACATGGTATAGCATAAGTAATGACTGAAGATCAAAACAAGCATATCATTCATGGAGTATGCGTTTTTAGTCTGGGATATTAGAATTTTTTTTGTCATTTACAAGAGTTGACACGGGCTTGCCATTTAAAACTGCTCAGAGAATTTATTAGTGTCATTGCAAATGTTAAGAGTGAATACATTTCCTTAATCAACAGTCTGAATTTATATAACATTTGCTTGTGAAATATTGCTGAGGAAGGGCTGCCTCATTATTTCTCCTCAGGTGCCTTTTGGACAATTTGGCTTTCTTATGCTTTATTTAGGAATGAGCACAAGACTTCAAAGCTTCCTTTCATCCCACATCTCTGTCTCTTGACCTTTTGTGGTGACCGTCTACTATTTGGACAGTATTGTCATTAAAACATGTTTTCCTCTGACATTTGCTTTTCAAACAAGCGTACTGATGTCCTCAGTGTTGGGACTTCCAGAGCTTCCACATCAAACAGATACGTGTCCAGAACCCTTACTATAGGACCTATGAAATTATCCTCAATATTGCAGTACAAGTTATGTTTGTATTCAAAAAGAGCTGCTCAATAGTCCAACCTGAAGGCTAAGACCTCAGCTGACTCTAGGATTTTAAATGTGTTTTTAGACTAGCATTTCTCGTTTTATAAGTAAAATAGGGGTGTTTTACTTGAGGATACTTTCTAGTTTTGTTGTAAAGAATAAATTATGCACAGTCATACCTCAAATGTGAATTTGCATTCTAAAAAACGCTGCTGGCCTGTCTGATTTGTAAAGTTTTTTAGTTTTGATCTACAGCATAAAGCCTACAGTCGGACACATCAAATGTGAATTTGCACTCAAACAACGTTGCCTACAAGCTACCAATGCTACATAGATGGCCTGCACAACTTTTTAAATGACACACAGTTGAACCCCCAAAATTGTTTTCGTAAAGATGTTGCTAAAAGTTGTCAACAAGCTGGTCTGATTTGTAGAGAAGAAACACACACAGTCAAATGTGAATTTGTGCTTTACAATCATTGCTAAAAGTTGCTAACAATGCTACATAAACACTACAAT
>RJVU01018281.1:1575205-1591759 GCA_003731715.1 Anabarilius grahami
ATAAGAAGAAAGTTATATACACCTATAATCCCGGGTGAAAAAAAAGTACACTTCCATAATGTACTTAAAGTGCTTTATTTTTAAAGTACTTAATATACTAAAAATTCTTCTTTAGTACTTCTTAATATAATCTTAAGAACATCTAAGTGTACTCAACTGTGCTATTTTGAGACACCATGAAATATGAACTAAAATGTGCTTTTAATATACTATCTCTGTATCTAAAAAATGTATTTAGATCCCACTTATAGTACATTTGAACCCATAGTGTACTACAAATGGTTACTAAATATATTTTAAAATACAGAGATATTAAAAGCACATTTTAGTTCATATTTCATGCTGTCTCAAAATAGCACAGTTGAGCACACTTAGATGTTCTTAAGATTATCTTAATATACTAAAAAATCTTCTTTAGTACTAATTAAGTACAAAATTAGTGTGCGAAAATAGAGCACTTTAAGTACCTTATAGAAGTGTACTTATTTTTTCGGGTGGGGTGGACTTTTTCAATAGGTTGTTTGCAATCACGTGGTTCTGGTGACGCGCGAATTACCGGTGGAGGGCAAGCAGTGAAAACTAGAATGAAAGAGATGGAGGAAAGTCCTTTCTGTGCTGATTTACAAAGGTATAAACAGAAAATCACAACATATGTTGGACATGATCCTTATGTTATGAAGAGGAGCGACTTTTCCACTGAATTGAAAGACTTCCTGCCATCGAGGAGGTAGATATAGAGAATGTGAAGCTGCCGTCACGCCGTGTTCAGTTCTAGTCTGGGTTTGTTTATATCGCGCTGCCTTTCTGCTAGTGAAGTTAGGGCAGTATTTTGATTTTCTGTCGTGATTGTGAAAAATATCACCATTGTAGGTCGTTTATGCTGAATCGAGAATTGCAACAGGAGCTCACATCATCGTTCAGGGAAAAAACTGGACGGTGTTATACAATTGTTGCCTTTTATACGTGTAAAAACACACTAAGGGAAGCAGGTTGAGGAGGTGACGGGAAGACGCCGTATATCAAATCTAATAATGTCACTGATTTAACCCATTCCCTATCACTCAATAAAATAATCACATAGCTGAGTGTTTTTGAAAGTGTTGTCTTTGTTGTTGAATCGACTTCTGTCAGCTTGTTAAACATTTATTTATTTGGACATTTTCTACCATATGCTGGCTGAAGCAACAGCACGTGACACTGTTCTCATGGTAACCACATCAACATTGTGAACGGAATACTACAAAACTGAAGTGAAAACACCAAATTATCATTCAATGGGATAAAATAGCTTCTCTTCCCTGCAAACGATACCATGAAGAATGTGAATATTTCACCAAGTCAAAAACAAATAAGGTAAGCAGAGCAGGTATATTCATTTCAGTATCGGCAGACGCAACAACTTTTAAAGTTAAAAAACTATATAAGTTATAAAAAACGGTATAAGTTATGTAAACACCTTCTGGGTTCTCGATTTTATCGATTTGAGCAACCATAAACGACGCAAAACATACGAATTTTGAGTTTTTTATAGGATTCCTATATAGAAAAATCAGTCCCTGCCCTCCAGCCTTTCGCGCTGCTGCTGTGACGTCACGCGCAAACAACCTATTGTTCAGTACACCTTGTAATTACACACTGTCGTACCTCAAACATGAATATGTGCTTTAAAACATTGCTAAAAGTTGCTGACAAGCTACAAGGGCTACATAGTGTGTCTGATTGTCAAACATGTAAACTCACAATGTAGTAGTGCTACAAATCCGCCATTGTAAAAATCCATTCAAAGATGGCTTGAAAATGCTAAATCTCTTCAGGGTTTTAGACTTCAAATTGAAAAGCTTTTAGGAAGCTAGTAATAATAGAGTTAGTTATGCATCCAGAGATGGCCAGACATTTTTTTTACACTGTTGAAGCACTTTCCAGTACCTGCGGGTGGCCGGTCGTAGGACGCCACAGTGATTGGAGTGGGTTAATGGCTTTGCTATGGAGAGGAAGTGGAGTGGATTTAGATGAAGCTCTCCACATGTGGTCAATCAATTTGCAATACAGCAAAAGTGACTGTGAGAACAATTAATCAAGTTCCTGTGAAGTAGCATATGGTGGGTGGGGGCAACATGCAAGAACATTATATTTTTCCATTTTCTTTCTTCTCAGCATAATGTATTGTGTGTACCTCTCAGATGGAGGGAAATGCTAAGCATGTAAGTGCGTGTAGTTCAGTGTGTAAGTGTAGTGTGGGCTCTGGAGACAGCTCACCCTCTCCCTGGGTCTCTGAATTACTCCTCAGGTTCTCTCTGCCTGCCTAATGATTTGAGTTTACAGCCCATTGCCTCCCATCTCTGCATGCAGCACATAATCTCTTTGTAGAGATGATAATTATGGCTTCATAGAGCTCGGAGCTCTTTTCTGAAGCAGTGCCTTGCTGTCTGGGATGGAGTTAATGAGAGAGGCAGAACTGAGTTAATCCATCCTGAGGACTCGCTGCCCTGTGTTTCGTGTGTTTGAGGCCACAAGCAGCTGTGAAATCAGGTAATAAGATACAAAACACCACATCTTAATCTCTATAGCTTCTGTTCTGACTGTGATGAGATTCTAATGCCCAGCATTTCAGGAATTGGTCTCATCATAAGAAAATGATAAAAATAAAAACAAAGACAGATACTGGATCTTAGAATAGATAAGAAACGACTTTGTCACACTGATTTGGGATTATTTAATCTTTACTGGATCTCATAGCCTATAACCTTTTTAAGGTAAGATATGATATGACAATAATTTTACTTATTGCATATATGGGTTTGTAGAGGTCTTAGTTGTATTAATATGAATTTACATAAAATTGCACATAAAATTATATTTTTCTAATTGGAGGTGCACTCTTTTTACTGTACAACTGAGGTAGTTCTAAGACCACTGATTAGTTGTTGGCGCAGTAGCTTATCAGCATCGTCATAATTACAAACCTAATCAAGACAAACTGCAGATTTTACGATCCACCACATCATTTAGTAAATAATCTTAAATCATTGTCAGAGTAAATATTTATATTCCTTCTCTTTGCTGTAGTTGTAAAGGAAACAAGACTCTTATAAACCCGCTGTATACACTCTTAAAAATAAAGGTTCCAAAAGAGGGTTTTTGAAGTGATGAAGTGAAGAGCCTTTTTCCACCATAAAGAACCTTTTGTCCAATGGAAAGGTTCCATGGATGTTAAAGGATCTTCATGGAACCATCAATGCCAATAAAGAACCTTTAAGAAACAGTGAAAGAGTTCCCTTGTCCACCATAGTAGGAGCTTTCTGTTCCAAACAATGCTACTGAGCAGTAACAATCCCATGGAGTGGATGAGAGACTGGACATCATTCTCTGCCAGGGGCTTGAGGCTTTGCCTGAGCATGCCATCATGATTAAATGTATCTTACCTGGCTATCTTACATTTACACCAGGCACAATGCAAGTTATGCACATATAATAATCACACAAGAAGCTGTTAGTACAACAAGAATCCAAGGTCTGTCATGCTTCAGACTTTCAAAACAGAAATCCCTTCTGTAACCTTGTAACGCTGTGGTTGGTCTGAATGTTATTTCTCCATTATGGATGAAATTGTCCAGAGGATGTTTACCAGTGGAATTTATTTTAAAAAATGCTAGAGCTAGCAGCAAATAAAGTGTGAAGGCGAAGCTCTTTAAGTCTCTTGCTCCAGTATCACAACTGACACAGACTATGATATGACTCCTCTCTAAGAGAACCCAGGGTAGAAAAAGTATATTTACTCACCTTCATGTCATTTCAAAACTGTATGACTTTAGCTATTGACTTGAGCTATTCGAGATATAATAACAATGGCCTTTGGAGTTTAAATCATTTCATAAATTCTGCTGGATGTATTTGGTTGAGGGGAAACATTTAGCTATTTGTTGCTTTCTGCATTATAATATGTGAAGAAAAAGCATTTCACAAATGAAGGCAGAAATGTCCTTTCGCTGATGATTAGTGATGCATGGTTTAAGATGAAAAGAGCCCTGAAATATCCAATTTGTGTTTATCAGATTATGTTATGATTCACTGACTCATTCTCAGTAATCGTGCCAGTATTTTAAGAGCATAATTTTCTGTTGAATGCATTTTACCATTTTTTATTTTAGTTTCGACATTTGGCCCTCTCTTGATTAAACACATTAGCTCTCCCGTACACTCTTTATACAGTAAATTACCACGAAGTGGACGTTTTATTGAGTTCCTCATCCCTTAAAGAATGTATCTGCTGAATGCCTTTGAACCAAATGAACTTGATGAAAAATTTACCTGATTGAAAAATATACTGCAATAATATTTGCCTGAATTTTTTATTTAACACTCAAAAAGTACATAAAAGAACTAAAAGCCTGCAATATTCAACCTCAATCAGCAGATATTTTATTGAAGGATACACAGTCGTGACACACAGTACACGACTTCTCTGGTTGTGTGAAAATGGACTGGAATCACAATTTAAAATTCCTTGATATTTTCAGGTTTTCGGTGACCATGGGAACCCTGATCATTTTTCTTAGAGAATGTGAAATTATATAGCATGACCTATCACAAAGCATGCTGTACCTCAATGACAATGCAATCATACTGTCTGAATGGGGTGAAAGCCGGACTCACTGTGTTTAATGGATTCTGAGGAAATAAGATTCTCTCAGGCAGGAACTTCTAACATTCCCTTATCTTAAAACTGCCAGGAACAAGAATACAAACTAAGCACACAGATTTTCATATCAGAGAATGTAGACTTGCACAAGAGAGACTGTCTCACATTTCACTGAATATGATACAAGTAAGTTTGCATCTGTAATATTAGTAATGTGTTTCATAAATTAAACTGTATTATTGACAGTCTCACTGTATTGTGCATTATTTCTGAAATACATACTGTAGCTAAAGATTATTATCAGTCGCATGTCTTGTTCTCGCTGAAATTGAGCCTGCTTTCCCTCTGTTATTGAAGTATGGACAATCTTTCACTGGTAAATGAGCTCAGCCACTTTTGAATTGATCTGACTACAGCTTAATTCACTAAAAATCTCTCTGCATGACAGTATGGCCCAACATTAGCATTCTCAATTGATTTTGCAATGTGAAGCCCACATTTGCAATCTAAAGCCCACATTTGCAATCTGAATCCCTTCCACTATCAAAAATGACATCTAATGCAGTGTTGGAGTTGCTTCTTAAAAACTTGAACTTGCCAAGCTTCCCAGTATTTAAATCTGTTAAACTATAGTCAAGCTACACTTTAAAAAAGTAGGAGGCAATATACACTGATCAGGCATTGACCACCTTCCTAATATTGTGTTGGTCCCCCTTTTACTGCCAAAACAGCCCTGACCCGTCGAGGCATGGACATCACTAGACCCTGAAGGTGTGCTGTGGTATCTGGCACCAAGATGTTAGCAGCAGGTCCTTTAATTCCTGTAAGTTGCGAGGTGGGGCCTCCATGGATCAGAATTGTTTGTTCATCAGATGATCCCACAGATGCTCGATTAGATTGAAATCTGGGGAATTTGGAGGCCAAGTCCACACCTCAAACTCGTTGTTGTGCTCCTCAAACCATTCCTGAACCATTTTTGCTTGTGGCAGGGTGCATTATCCTGCTGAAAGAGTCACCAGGGAAAACCTTTTCCATGATCTGCGGCTATGCAGCCCCATACGTGACAAACTGCGACGCACTGTGTTTTCTGACACCTTTCTATCAGAACCAGCATTAACTTCTTGAGCAATTTGAGCTACAGTAGCTCGTCTGTTGGATCGGACCACACAGACCAGCCTTCGCTCCCCACGTGCATCAATGAGCCTTGGCCGCCCATGACCCTGTCACCGGTTCACCACTGTTCCTTCATTGGACCACTTTTTATAGATACTGACCACTGCAGACCAGGAACACCCCACAAGAGCTGCAGTTTTGGAGATGCTCTGACCCAGTCGTCTAGCCATCACAATTTGGCCTTTTTCAAACTCGTCTAAATCCTTACACTTGCCCAAAATGTTCACTTGCTGCCTAATATATCCCACCCACTAACAGGTGCCGTGATGAAGAGATAATCAGTGTTATTCACTTCACCTGTCAGTGGTCATAATGTTATGCCTGATCGGTGTATTTTAAAATCTGAATATATCATTTCTAATATAATCAGGGTAGATTTTCTCTGTCTTTGGTTTGTAAATAAATCTCAAATAGACCAATTAAATTTAAAGTTTAAAGTTAATTTAAGGAAATGAAAATTCACCCTATCTATTTTATAAATCAGGGTTATTATATTAAACTAAAACAAAAACTAAAACAATTTTTGTTACTTTGAAATAAAATAAATGTTAAAAGGAAAAAAACTACTAAGATAACTAAAAAAAATAAAATAAAAAATCTATATAAAAATATAAAAAAATAAATAAATTGACAAAAAACACAAAAAAATACTAAAACTTTAACTAAATTTAAAAATAAAAAATAAATAAAAATATTAATGAAGCTATAATAGTATCAGAATAATACTAAAATAACACTGTTCTAAATGCATGTTATTGTGAATGATTCATCCACGCTAAATTTTATTTTATTTTTTACATTATTATTATATTCTAGAAAATATAACTCGATTTTCCAGTGACTTTCCTCTGGTGATGTATGCAGTCATTTAATCCACTTAAACTTAAACACTTAAACTGCAAGCTCACATTCATCTGCCTATATTTTTGAGTGCAATGCACACGTCTCAAAATCCAATCAAAAACCAATGCACAGTGACAGAACCAACGAACCCAGAAGTCCCCTTCCAACATTTTTTCTTCTCAATAATCTGTTACACACTATAATCTGTTACACGGATGCACGTCACAATATGGAACAAAAAATCCCGTGCTATTTCCATTTCATTGTGACTTTAAAGGTACAGTACAAATTTATAGGTTCTCTATCACAATCTGTGGTTAAAACAAAATTGCAAGTGAACATTTTTACACTTGAACTTGAGCTTCAGAGCAGCTTTTCTGCACACATGAGAGTAACAATTTGAGGTATTGCCAATTTTTTTCAAGCCAAAAAAAAAAAAATGTACAAGAAATCCTCTGCAATGTAGCTTCAAAAAATCTTTTCGATTCAAACCAATTACACCACAACTTCCTAGAAAAAGTGTTTTGAAAACAGTTCAGCTACTGGCATGCTAAGTTAGCAAGTCAGACCCCAACAGTAATGCAATATTTCTATTCTATGACAACGTCTGTCAAAATCAATGGTCAACGCAAAATAAGACCATTTGTCTCAAATATAAGAATAAGATAAAATAGCAGTGTTTTAAACCCCTAAAAACAATACTTGGTGGATTTGCATGATTTTCTTTCCAAAACCATTTAAGCGTAGATCCCGCCCCACAGCTGATTTCATTGGTCAACTCAATGCAGTCACCTGTCAACAAAAATTCTGACTTCTGTCAACAAGAGTTCAGAAGAGTCATCGATGGATCTTATTGTGGCAAACAGTAAATGCCTCGTTTCCACCAAAATTACCCAGAACAATTTGTCCCATGCAGGAACTTTTTTGCCAGGAAAATTTTTTCCCCCAGAACTGTTGCTGTCAGCGGTTCCATTACGGTCTAAAGTACCGTGAAGATCAATTCCGGTGACGGAGGACTGGGTGAGACTTTCCAGTTCCTGCTGGATTTCGTCCTCTGCATATAACCTTAATAAATCCTGAACCTCGTCATCGGTCCATCGGTTGTATTTTTTAAACATTGTTGATTTGAATAGCAAACAACTCTTACTGCACGCACCACAACAGACTTTTAAAAATGGTGGTTGAAATAAAATGCTGCGTGAACTCAACAAATCAGCATGTTCAGTGCCCAAGTCCTACCCCCGAAAGTTCCTGACCTTTGAAAAAGTACTACCGAATGAGCAGGGACTTTCTGAGGGGGAAATTTTTACCCGGAACTTCATTTAGACCCTGGTCCCTGCGGTCGAAACACACAGAGTACCACCCCAAAGTCCTGGGGAAAGTTCCTGCGGTCGAAAAGCGGCTAAACAATGCTATCTATCAGGATATGCTAGCTATACCAAGGTTATGATATGGTTTAGGTTAGAGTTTGGGGTTAGTATTTGTTTCAACATTTTGTAATCAATCAGCACTGTGATGACCAATAAATTCTATTGAATCTGCTGAGGGGCGGGGTTTGCCAACTGGTTTGATGGGAAAAAAAACATGCAGTGGACTTGCATAACCATAATCCACCACATGTTTTAACATTCACCAAGTAGGTCAACTAGGTTCTCATGGAAAGCAATCAGATTAATGTCGTTGCATGCTCTGCATCAGGAGGACTAGGGGTTCTGATTAAGGAAATTTCACATTGCTCTTCTGGGCAAGAACCACCATTGCTATTGATATTCCAGGCAGCGTCTCCTTCCCTCTGTTACATAGCCGATATACCCTAGACCTCTCATTTTAAATTACAGCCCAATAATATCTCACTGCAGTGGGGGCTGTGGCAGACAGAACGGAGCGCATTCTGTCTCATTGATCTTATGCATAGCTGAGTCATAGGATCCATGCTTAAATACATTGCCACAGGAAGTCACGGCTGGATGTGTCGGTAACCAGGTGGTGCAGAGTACATTTATCTTGTTTTAAAGATGTACAGTGTAAAACAAGGCTAAATAGCGATTCAAAAAATGTAGGTGCTCTCTAAAGCAATCCGATTATTTCAGCAGGTGGAGCGGGATATGGTAGATAAAGACTCAAGGTCTTCGCATCTCCCAGAAGATACAGTCTTTCATTTCCCAAGAAGTCACACTGTAAGTTCTCACCTTTTTTTTTTACCTTGCCTTCTTTAAATCTAAAACACACCGTGACATTTTCTCTTTTAGGATCAATCATTCATAGACCTTTGGTGTAGATCCCCTACATTTTTTTTTGAAGTAATTACAGGCCTAGGTCTCTACCGAGAAATTCTCTATCCTTTAATATTTCAGTGTCCATTCATATTTCATGCATCATTTCATGCAGCGGTGGCCCCGCTGGTATCTCTGTGTGCATTTGGGTAAACTAAACAGGTGAAGGAGTAAGTTGGTACGCCAAAGACAAAGATCAAAGCCAGCACCTCAGGGTAGTTTGCTCTTGACTCCATCTGTTAAAGTAATGTTTCTCTGATGCTTTTTTCTCCTCGCCTGATCGCCCTGAAAGCCCTGAATGGAGTGAGGAGGCTGATGAGGAGCATCTTTGAAGGCTGTTTTCGATTGCACTCTTTCATTTGAGTTACAACCTGACCGTTTAAGAGGATATAACAGAGAAGGGAATTGGGCCACCTTGTCTTCAAACAGAAATCCTCTAAATATTTAAAGGCATTAATTAAAATGCCTTTAATCTCCCTATAAGAAAATAATCACATTAAAGAGCACTGTCAGAAATTTAATACAGTAAATCACAAACTATTGCGTATCTATCAACACATTATGTCAAGATTGCTTGATTGACTTCCTACAGTACATATACGCTATATATTGTAACTGTTTCATAACTTTAAAGTGAACATAAAATGTAATTCCAACTCATTTTACTAAGGCAATCTGATGTATCTGAATATGATAATCAATCAGAAAGACTTGATTTTATCCATCTAGAATTGATCGGATTGTAAAAAGTGACTGTTTCATACCAGAATGGAGTCAGGTGGCTTGAAAAGTAAGAGTGATTCCTTGTACCAGCAGCCATATCACCCTGTAGCCCAAGACTGGTTGCCCACTGAAGCTAAGCAGGGCTGAGCCTGGTTAGTACCTAGATGGGAGACCTCCTGGGAAAACTAGGTTGCTGCTGGAAGAGGTGTTAGTGAGGCCAGCAGGGGGTGCTCACCCTGTGGTCTGTGTGGGTTCTAATGCCAGAGTATAGTGATGGGGACAATATACTGTCAAAAAGCACTGTCCTTCGGATGAGACGTTAAACCGAGGTCCTGACTCTCTGTGGCCGTTAAAAATCCCAGGATGTCCTTCGAAAAGAGTAGGGGTGTAACCCCAACATCCTGGCCAGATGTCCATCATGGCCTCCTAATCATCCCCATACACTGATTGGCTTCATCACTCTGTCTCCTCTCCACTAATAAGGTGGTGTGTGGTGGGCGTTCTGGCGCAATATGGCTGCCGTCGCATCATCCAGGTGGATGCTGCACATTGGTGGTGGTTGAGGAGATTCCCCCTACTATATGTAAAGCGCTTTGAGTACCCAGAAAAGCGCTATATAAATGTAACAAATTATTATTATTATTATTGTGTCATCCAAAACAAGGAGTCAAAAAAGGTCTGGTTCCCATGAGCAAAGACAGAAGGAAGATTTCAAATTTAAACTGCCACCGAGGTAAATGGGAATGATAATGGATAGCTTTCTCCAGGTATGTCATCTGAAAAGGGGCATCATTTCAGAAACATAAAAAAAAAATTTAATTTTGGAAAAATATTGTAGAGATGAATTGCACACAATAAGCTCAGAAACGATCTTTAATAAAGTAAGTAGGATCGCAATTAAAACTTTCATTAGAATGCTTTAGTATAGAGGATTTGTACTTTAATTGGTGATTTTATTTACACTACATCTCCACAAATGATCCCTGCTGTAGTTTGGAGCAGATGGGGTGTGAGTCAAATCAGAGATCTCAACTAATGTGTTAGGATCCAAAAATAAGTTGCAGGTCTGCAAGGACAATAGGGAAAAATATTGGTAACACTTTAGTTTGCAGTGCCGTAGTTACACGTTATTATACATAATTACAAGTAACTAACCCTAAACCAAACCCTAACCGTAACTCTATAGTAAGTACATTTAGTTAATTAATAGTACTACTCAGTACTTATTTGAGTAATTACAAATGTAACTACGGCACTGTAAAATAAAGTGTAACCAAAATATTTGTACAAAAAAAAAAAAGCAAACCAATTGATATTTAAATCAAATTATTACACGATATGATGACAAATTAATTGCATATTTTGGTAAGAAACGTCCTCAACTAAGGATACATTACATGATTATTGCAGACAAGGCTGCCGTACCGTCCACAGCATATGTGTTAAACTTATGATGATAGAAATATGAACATAAATATTCATCATGAACATTGAATAGGATTAACAAACAAAAAAAAAATTACCGTTTTTAAAAACGAAGAGAAAACGTTTCTGTTGTTGTTTCATAACTGTTGTCAAGTGCCGTGTGTCCAATCATTTTGACGCTTGGAAGAGGCTATAGGCAAATAAAAATTAGCATAACATTAATGCATTTCAATGTTTGACCAACGACATTTTTGTATAATAAACAATTTGGTATCCCTTACTTAAAAAATCTGAGTGAAAACCAGTTTGCCTCAACCATTGGCTGTCAACAGCAGCGCGCGCTGCAACATGGTGCGCGTGTCCCCCTGGCTCATGACGCCGTCAAGTATAGCAAGCCGTGCGCGTGCTGCCGAGCTGTAAACCCGCTGTCAAACAGTGCGGACGAGCGCGAGAGGCATCCGTACCTATCCGAACAGCTGCAGCTTCCTGTCACATAAGATGTGCTGGAGACGCAAAGCCGAAACGTTATACGGGAGATCATTCCGCCGGGCTGTATGAGAGCAGAACCGCTGCCAAAAGCGTAAAGGATTTGTGCCTGTTTCTGCGCGCGCTGCGCACGTGGGGATGTTGCGATGGCATGCACTAGGAGAACCAAAACTTTGGTGTCCACGTGTGTGATTTTAAGCGGCATGACCAATATTTTGTGTCTGCTCTACGTCGGATGGATCACCAATTATGTGTCTAATAACGGCAACGTCAAAGTTGCAGGGAGGACGCATGAGAAAAAGTTTGATGATGAAAACAGAGGAGAAACCCTGAGGATTATAGAGAGACTGGACAGGCTGGAGAGTGTTGTTAACCAGCACATACAAGGTAATGATGTATTTATTTGACAGCACATGATTTATAATAATTAATTGCATGTTCTCTCTTTACAGTAGCCTGCATCACAGTCCTACTTGCATGAAGATCAATACAGGTTTAAAGGGCTTTGCTCTTCAGATGCTGAGGAGCCTCTTTAATGGCTCTGTTTCTATATACACCCACATGCATGAATCATATATTTATAGAGATGCAATGGATACCGATCTTAATACTATATAACACCTCTATGTGGACTGTATTCAGCCCCTAACAGATCTCTGTATTCAGCTGGTGCAGTGTAAACTCAGGTTTATTGCAGCTAGAGAGGGGGGCATAAATTTAGCACTTGGCAAAGTCCTCACGTAAACATCAGTCCCGCGGCTGGTGCCATCATGTTGCTTTGCTGAACTCAAACAGGACAGCTGGGGAGTGATGATAACCTACAACAGTTTGAACAGCCACTCATCCTGGATGATTAATCATCATTAGTGTACTGTTGATGTAAAAAAAAAAATCTGGCATTGGAATGAAATAAGGGGGTGTTGTCTCCAAAATAAACTCCCATTTATGCCTTAACAGGCTTTGTGTGAGGAATTGTATTTCTGTAAAGTATTAATGCATGCGTTAATCTTGTTGAGAAGCATTTGGCTGGATTTATGGGATATGCTGGCCTGTGCTATAAGTACAGCTCCTGTGCTGAGCTCAAGGTCTTAAAGCTCACTTCTTGCTCAGCGCAGTCATAGTGAAGCCATAAATGTCAATCAGAATATACCCTGCACACCTACACGGTGAGGCACTTAAGCAATTGAGTGTATCATGCTACTGTTTTGCAAGAAGATACCACGTTTCTCGCTTGTCATTTAAGTATTTTATTTTAGGTGACGTGTATTTTTAAAAAAATATTACACAGAGTAAACCATAGCCATTCTTTGGCTGATTTCCATAAAAAGTGTAAACATTGTGGCTCTGGTCCTGTCAAAACACGTTTGTTTGAGCCTTCGGATTAGCCCGACAACAGCAACATTAGCTCAGCCAATAGCATGAGTTTGGGGCGGGGCTATTTGTTTGTCCAACCAATGGAAGATGGATGGAATATTCAGAGAAACCTGTTTGAAAACAACTGTTGTTTTTGCATTTTCATTTGGGGACTCTACAGTAGTGCAGTGGTTCTTAGCCTTTTTGATTGGAAAGTCCCAAGATATTTTTGAAATTTCTGCTGTAACAATGAGAAATATACTTGTTTATTAACAGATTGTTTTTTTAATTGTCAGAAACTGAGAGAGTTATGTCAAATTATTTAACCACAGTTCTCCAGAAGATTCAAAAACTGTATATTCTTCAATTTTTTCGTGTGCCTTTTAGGTTTAGAAATGGATTTTAATACGTTAACAAAAATGTATTAATTTAAATACTTTTATTTTGTATTTTTATTAGAATTTTATTCTGTACTTTCAGAGCATAAGTCAAAGACATAAGTCTCAGAGAAAGAAATAATCAAAGCGCCTCAGATTTGCTTGGAGTCTCTTCTAGTTTTACGATGACTGAGTCAGTGGCTCCTGCCAGAGAGTCTTATTTCTCCCAAATCAATTAAAAGTGAAGAGTCCGGTTTTCACGCCCATCTGAACTGTCTGATTGCATTGTCATTGGCAGAGACTGAGACCGGACCTCCAGTTAGCGTTGGCATGAGCAGCAGTGTTGATGTGCTGTCTTACCGAGAGAAAGAAATGTAGCCAATTCTTCCCCTGTAATCCAGTTTCAATTAGCAAAAGCGAACATTGGTTAGTGGAAGGTCAATGTGGAAATACCACCTTTATTATTTGGCTTCACTTGTGACAGACAGGGTTACATGTTCTGGTGTTGTTGTGTCATTTGAAATGCGGAGTGTAATGTGCTGTAGGTGCATGTCTATAGCTATATTTCCATCACCCTGTTTTTATGCGCATTTTAAAGTATTGCATTCAAAATGAGTGAAGGAAATGGCAAATTTTAAAAAAATAAAATCCCTTAATTTGCAAAAACGTTTTTTTAACTTTCGCTTGAGGTGGTTTTTGACTTGTGCGAAAAAGAGCTAATGCGAATAATGGGAGATGGAAACGCATTTGCGAACGCATAGCGAACATTAAACCCACTGTCAACACTGATGCCGTTTTATTTACTGTTGGTTACTAGCTTACCAATGCCACCGTCATCCTCTCAAACAACTTGATGGAAACACACCTAATTCGCATTTTTTGCGAATTTTTCCAAACTTTGAAAAGATTCGATTCACATTTGGATGGAAACCCAGCTTATGTCTGTCTAAAATGTAGTGGTATGTCCAATAAAAAATTAGGTTTAAAGTTTAATTAAGGCACCCACATACTACAAGATAATTGGGCCGATATTGGATCCAATTCTTCCTTTCCGACAATCCTACTTAAAGTCTTGATTATCTTGATGGTTCTACAGATTATCTTAGATTTTCCTGTGGTGTGATGTGTGTTAAGAGTGATGGAAGAACGTTGGGGCCGCACCAATCTCAAATCATAAATATCCAACATGTTGAATATTTACAATCAGAAATCCTGTTGTGTGGGGGGAACCCCGAGAACAAACGCGCACACACTCCGTAGATTGTCAAGTAGAACGAAACTATACCAAATAAGAAAGTGAGCGGACGGAAAACGAAAGCATATCACGGCTTCATCTAAACCTTTTTCTACAATTTTTCTGTAAAAAGCAGTCCAAACACTATTATAGCAATTTCTTCTTGCCTGTCCTCCACCATGATTGTTTAATTTGAAGTCATGTTTGACCGTGAGAGTTTTTGCGAGATTTCCTGTGTTCACAGTCGGGACTCTAGTTCAGGGATTGGCAAACTTGGTCCTGGAGGGCCACTGTCAGAGTTTAGGTCCAACCCTTGTAAAACTCACCTGACTGTATCTTTCTAATAATCTTAAAGCAGGGGTTCTCAACCCTGGTCCTCGAAGGCCACTCTCCTGCAGAGTTTAGCTCCAACCTTGATCAAACTCAGCTGCCTGTAGCTTTCTATTAATTCTGAAAAGCTTAATTAAAAAGCTTGTTCAGGTGTGTTTGTTAAGGGTTGGAGCTAAACTCTGCAGGAAAGTGGCCCTCGAGGACCAGGGTTGAGAATGCCTGTCCTAAAGACTTTGATTAGATGGTTCAGGTGTGTTTGATTAGGGTTACAGCAAAACTCTGCAGGCAGTGGCCCTCCAGGACTGAGTTTGCCCATCCCTGCTCTAGTTGTTTGTGAATGAAATCTGTTAGTGTGCTGTGCTGCACTGAAAAAAGTGATTCGTTGGCTCAACATCTATTACTTAACAAGATAAACAGAATAAACTGAAAAATTTAAATATTCATAACATTTCAAGCTCTACTTAAATTTTCTAGTGTANGTTACAGCAAAACTCTGCAGGCAGTGGCCCTCCAGGACTGAGTTTGCCCATCCCTGCTCTAGTTGTTTGTGAATGAAATCTGTTAGTGTGCTGTGCTGGCTTGGTCATGTTGCGGCGCTCTATAGGAACAAAAGTGATTTTTTTTATCATCATGTTTGTGGTCTCTCACATTTTGAAAATCTGATAAGATTTTAAAAATCTTTTAGTGTGGGCCAGCCTTTAGTAGAACTTTTTTTCGGATTTAATCAAAAATATCTTAATTTGTGTTCTGAAGATGAATGAAGGCCTTACGGGTGTAGAACGACATGAGGGTGAGTAATAAATTACATTATTTTCATTTTTGGGTGAACTAACCCTTTAAAGGGATAGTTCACTCAAAAGGAAAATTCTGCCATCATTTACTCACTCTCATGTTGTTTCAGACCCATATAATTTACTTTCTTATGCAGAACACAAAACAATTTCCAGCCTTTTGTGTGAAACAGCTTCTCAAATGAGAAAAAAAAAATACTTACACTAGATATAGTCCATCAGGAATTGACTGGATAATGATATGCATGGATTAATCATTAATAATAAACTTTGCAATATTCCATAAAAAACTAATTGTCTTTTTTATATATATATCTTTATGTACTTTAAAGGTGCTGTAGAACGTGTTTTCAAAAGATGTAATATAAGTCTAAGGTGTCCCCTTGAAGTTTCAGCTCAAAATACCCCATAGATTTTTTTTAATTCATTTTTTTAACTGCCTATTTTGGGGCATCATTAAATATATGCCGATTCAGGCTGCAGCCCCTTTAAATTCTCGTGCTCCCCGCCCCCGGAGCTCGCGCTTGCCTTAAACAGCATAAACAAAGTTCACACAGCTAATATAACCCTCAAAATGGATCTTTACAAAGTGTTCATCATGCATGCTGCATGCATGCTTCAGATCATGTGAGTATAGTATTTATTTGGATGTTTACATTTGATTCTGAAGGAGTTTGATGGTGCTCCGTGGCAAAAGCTAACATTACACACTGTTGGAGAGATTTATAAAGAATGAAGTTGTGTTTATGAATTATACAGACTGCAAGTGTTTAAAAGTGTTTAAAAACTTGTCTCCGTGAATACAGTAAGAAACGATGTTAACTTTAACCACATTTAACAGTACATTAGCAACATGCTAACGAAACATTTAGAAAGACAATTTACAAATATCACTAAAAATATCATG
>RJVU01018281.1:1593125-1627431 GCA_003731715.1 Anabarilius grahami
TAGTTTCTCGCCACTCATCTGTTACCATGGACAATTCATCATTTAGTTCATCACCATTGCATATTTAAGTTCACTCAGCGTTTGTCCTGTCACGTTTAAGGGTATGTTTACACGACAACGATGTACTAAAAACGTAAATTTTTTTTCTTTCTACAGATGACAGTGTTAATAAAACTATCCCCATTCACACGGATTCGCAAAAATGGCAAAAAAAATAATAATAATAATTATGTATACCAGACAAGTAGTTGGCAATAATGTCACTTTGTAAAGAAACTACGCGCCTGCACATACACATTCTTTTACAGAGCACTCGCAGAAAACACCTTACCTTTGTGGATATACTAAACGTGTAATACGCATGTGCGCACTATCACTGTTTTCAGATTCATGTTTTTGCAGTTTATACGCAGATGACAATTGTATCGTTTTCAAAAACATGCTTTTTAAAACCCATTTTCAAAAGTTTGTGTTTTCAGGCCACCAAAACACTGTCGTGTAAATGAACTGCCATAATGGCTAAAAAAGTTTTCCATTTTTAGTTGAAAACGGTGTTGTGTAAACAGCCCCTAAGTTAAGCGTGTTGCATCCTGTTTGCCTGTCATTTGGATTATTGTTATTAAAGCTTTTTGCATCTTTGTCTGTTTGCCTGCAACCACCCGTGACAGTGTTTAGAGTAAAATAAAATAAAACAGTAATGAAACGATAAACTAACATTTATTTTATTTATTAGATATAAAGGTGATTTCTTGTTATTTCAAAACATTCTATCTCATTTTGTGTTATATAAATACATTATATTTTTCCCACTGTAAAACAATCTGAAACTACCATGTAATGTTGTAAGTAAATACACATTTGCTATGCTTTTCTTTAGGATAGCCATGGTGACCTAAAGGAACTGGAACAGCACACACACTGAGGATTATCACGAAGGTGGCTTCATGGACGATCCTTTAAAGACTGGAACTTTCTTTTGGTGAAATTGTCACTTTTTTCAGAAGTACTACAGTCAGTCATGATTTTTGGTTTTAGACTATTTAAGTTGCTGTTTCCAGAGTAATATTGCAGTCTCTGTCAGAAAACCTAAAATGCTTTATTTTTGTACTGATTTTACTAATTGTACTAATTGTGTGAAACCCTTTTGTTGAAATGCTGTCCAAAAATGAAGTAAAATGCTGTTGTTAATTGTATGTGTTGTACTTATTTTAAGACATTGAATGTTCTAGAGCAGTACAGTAAGTTGTATTCAATAGCTCAAGGTCTAAAATTAATTAAAATTTTAAGTTAGTTCAACTCAATGAACTGTCTTTTTTTTATGTAAATTAGCTTAAATGTTAAGTTAAAAACAACTTGCTATTACTTGGTAAATTCAACTTGTGTTTTTAAGTAAAGAATGTTGAGTAAACAAATATATTTAAGTACCTATAACAAAGGATTTCTTGTTAGTTTTACATAAATTTGCTTCAAGTTGGATTTACTTAAAAAGTGTGATGCAAAAATGGTGCATATGTATTTTAAGTAAATCCAACACATCATTTTTTACAGTGTGGCTTGGTCATGTTGCGGCGCTCTATAGGAACAAAAGTGATTTTTTTTATCATCATGTTTGTGGTCTCTCACATTTTGAAAATCTGATAAGATTTTAAAAATCTTTTAGTGTGGGCCATCCTTTAGTAGAACTTTTCTTCGGATTTAATCAAAAATATCTTAATTTGTGTTCCGAAGATGAATGAAGACCTTACGGGTGTAGAACGACATGAGGGTGAGTAATAAATTACATTATTTTCATTTTTGGGTGAACTAACCCTTTAAAGTGATAGTTCACTCAAAAGGAAAATTCTGCCATCATTTACTCACTTTCATGTTGTTTCAGACCCATATAATTTACTTTCTTATGCAGAACACAAAAAAATTTCCAGCCTTTTGTGTGAAACAGCTTCTCAAATGAGAAAAAAAAATACTTACACTAGATATAGTCCATCAGGAATTGACTGGATAATGGTATGCATGGATTAATCATTAATAATAAACTTTGCAATATTCCATAAAAAACAAATTGTCTTTTTTATATATATATCTTTATGTACTTTAAAGGTGCCGTAGAACGTGTTTTCAAAAGATGTAATATAAGTCTAAGGTGACCCCTGAATGTGTCTGTGAAGTTTCAGCTCAAAATACCCCATAGATTTTTTTAAATTCATTTTTTTAACTGCCTGTTTTGGGGGATCATTAAATATATGCCGATTCAGGCTGCGGCCCCTTTAAATTCTCGTGCTCCCCGCCCCCGGAGCTCGCGCTTGCCTTAAACAGCATAAACAAAGTTCACACAGCTAATATAACCCTCAAAATGGATCTTTACAAAGTGTTCGTCATGCATGCTGCATGCATGCTTCGGATCATGTGAGTATAGTATTTATTTGGATGTTTACATTTGATTCTGAATGAGTTTGATGGCGCTCCGTGGCTAAAGCTAACATTACACACTGTTGGAGAGATTTATAAAGAATGAAGTTGTGTTTATGAATTATACAGACTGCAAGTGTTTAAAAAATGAAAATAGCGACGGCTCTTGTCTCCGTGAATACAGTAAGAAACGATGGTAACTTTAACCACATTTAACAGTACATTAGCAACATGCTAACGAAACATTTAGAAAGACAATTTACAAATATCACTAAAAATATCATGTTATCATGGATCATGTCAGTTATTATTGCTCCATCTGCCATTTTTCGCTATTGTTCTTGCTTGCTTACCTAGTCTGATGATTCTGCTGTGCACATCCAGACGTCCTGCCCTGCCCTTGTGTAATGCCTTGAACATGAGCTGGTATATGCAAATATTGGGGGCGTACATATTAATGATCCCGACTGTTACGTAACAGTCGGTGTTATGTTGAGATTCGCCTGTTCTTCTGAGGTCTTTTAAACAAATGAGAGTTATATAAGAAGGAGGAAACATTGGTGTTTGAGACTCACTGTATGTCATTTCCATGTACTGAACTCTTGTTATTCAACTATGCCAAGGTAAATTCAATTTTTGATTCTAGGGCACCTTTAAGTAAACCATTTGTCGGTTAATATCCACAAGTGCAAACCTTATATGACTATGAATAAAGACTGTATCTATACCAACTTAGTGCACTCATATTACTATGAATGGGAGAAAGCACATTATGATTAATTAAGTCCTGCCTTTTAAACAAAAGAGCCAATCACAAAGTTGTCACATCACTGTTGCTGTCATTAGAAGTTCCGGTTCCCATAAAAACAGTCAGTATCCCGAGACAGCGTTCTAGCGTTGGCTAGAAATATACATTTTTTTAATGCTATTTGAGCATAAGAAACAACATTTATGGCACAGTTCATGATATTTAAATGTGAGTTTGGCAAGCAGTTTTTGAGATTTCAGTATTTTGATAGGAGTTGGTCTTGCATGCACAAAATGGCTGCCGGAGCTGCCAAATATGGCAGTAAATGATCTGACTTTCTTTAAAAGAGATGTTATGAAATCATTGGTCTGTTTGTTTGAACACCCCAAACATGTCCAACAACAGTAACATTGACTCATCCAATGGTGTGAGTTTGGGGCAGGGCTACCAAATTGGATGACCAATTAGCATGCAAGGAGAGTGTTTGAGAAACCTCCTTGACAATTTGGTAATGTAAGTGGCTCATTTTAATTGTAATTTTTAAAAAATGTAGTACAGCTTCATTTGACACATTCCATCTGTTCATGGCCATTTAAATATGCTTCCCTCCTCTTTGAAGCCTTCATAAGCATGGCCCATTACTGGATCCAGTATATGGCGAATACAGTAGAGTCTTGTTTGAATGCTCATGGGTGATTGCTGTGCAAACAGCTGCTGAGTTTTTCTGTAGATCTGAACAGCAGTGCTATAACTTACCCATTCTCTTCCCATTTTCACACAGCTCTTCACTGGAGATCAGCAGGGTGTCTGAGTGCTATAAAAAATACCGCCTTCATACTATTATCTTTTCTTTTTCGTGCCCTGTTCACAAGTTCATAAGTTCATGAGTCACACTTTCGAGCTGAGTGTTACCGCGCTAATTTATTTAGGACTGTCTCATTATGGTGCACTTTCCCGACAATTAACGCTGGATGTTTTTGCACGCGCACCCCGCAGGCATGTGTTGTTCTGTCGTACCGCCTCTGTTAAATACCACCTGAGATTGTTATCATTATCAAAGGTGTTTTTGTCCACGGTTCTCTCATTATGGGATAAGACACACAAGGGCTCGTTTTAACACTATGCTTCACTTGCTGATGGGAAATGAAGGAGAAATGCCAAAGGAAAGGAGTAAATTGGGAAGAGGATACTTGATAACATGGAGTTTAGAGGGGGCGTTAAAACTGCGCACTGGATAGTTGCTTCCACAGTCTGTGTTTTTTCTCAAAATGTCTTGATTGGCTCTTTAAATGTGTTGTAGTTAATTAAAGGTGATTAATTGATCAGACACCAATCAGATTTTGATAATTAAATGAGTTGTCTCTGTGGTGTCAAGGCGTGCTGAGTCTAGAGACAGTGAAAATAAAGTATTACCAGCAGTTTATTTACTGCAGTCTTGCTGTAAAAAAATATTTTTTTGTTTTTATGATCAGGGTACATGGTAACCACTGAAAGATTTGTTGTGCACAACTGCACGCAAGATAAAAGTAGGGATGCACCAATATAAAAAAATCTATGAAATGTACCGATATTAGAAATCTATGAAATGGAAAATCACCCCATCTATTTTCTAAATGTATCTTGTGCCCCATTATACTATTTTAAAGGTTCCTAATTTTGTTTTGTTGGTCTCCTACAAATGTATTTATTTTTTTCTATTCATCCAAGGTCAAAAAAACACTTTTCTCATAATATACATTGCAGTAGGGCTTGGGCGATATTGCTGAAAAAAGATTTTCACAATAAAATTTTCATATCAGTCGATATCGATTATTATCACACTACGATTATTATCACGATAAATGTCAAATCTTTATTCCTTTTAAGTTTAAAGGCACATTTTTGCTCCTACGTGAAAGTTGTAGAAATCAGACCATTAATTGTGGTTTTAAAGGGGACCTATAATGCCCCTTTTACAAGATGTAATATACTGTAAGTCTGTTCTGTCCTCAGAATGTGTCTGTGAAGTTTCAGCTCAAAATACCCCACAGATCATTTATTGTAGCTTGTCAAATTTGCCCCCATTTGGGTGTAATCAAAAACACGCCATTTTTGTGTCCCTTTAAATGCAAATGAGCTTCTGCTCCTGGCCCGCTTTCCAGTAAAGGGCGGAGCTTTAACAGCTCACGCTTCGGTTGCTCAACAACAACAAAGCTGGACAGTCTCACACAGCCAAAATGAATTGTCAGTAACGGTGTTCAGCCTTACATTGTTCAAATCAGAGTCGGACACTGATGGAGAGACTCAGGAAGAAGTCACAAATTTTAGAATGCAACTGGATGTTTCTGAATGGTTAGTGGATACATTTATGTAGTTGCTGTGGAGTTGATTCAACTCATCGACTAGCATGTGCCGTCATTGACCCTTGTTTGTGTCTTCTTTACAAATTTATCCACTAACCGTTCAGAAATATCCAGTTGCATTCTAAAAGTTGTAACTTCTTTCTGAGACTTTCCATCAGTGTCCGACTCCGGTATGAACAATGTAAGGTGAACATCGTCATTTTGGCTGCGTGAGATTCTCCATCTTTGTTGTTGTTAAGCAACCGGCCAGGAGCAGCAGCTCATTTGCATTTAAAGGGACACACACAAAAGCAGCGTGTTTTTGCTCACACCCAAATAGGTGCAAATTTGGCAAGCTATTATAAATGATCTGTGGGGTATTTTGAGCTGAAACTTCACAGACACAGTCTGGGGACACCAGACAGATATTACATCTTGTAAAAGGGGCATTATAGGTCCCCATTAAAAGTGAAATTATTAGAGTTATTAGAATAATTATAAGGGTTAATTTTATTAGCTATCACTTACATGCAACACAGAATGCAATATTTAATTATTTACTAATCTTCTTGTGCAACATGCTTTGAGCTGAATCAGGCGTCATTGTGTTTGCTCAACAGGAAAACGGCTGTACACGAAAGGAGGCAATATCACAAGCTAAGCGTGTAAAGTGCACCTAAGTCATGTTTGGGGTCAGGATTATGGTTAATCATAATGCGTGGAAGGCGTTTCCATTTGATTCAGAACAGTTTTTTGTAGCTCTTGTTTGCCTGTGTCTGATGAGGTCAGCTCCTGATAAACACTTTTCTTCCCTTCTGTCACTGAGCTCCATTTAGGGTGCATCCGGCTGCACTTATTTGTCAGCTTGTCTCATGGATGTCTGTCGTCCGGAGAACAGCCCGTAATCAAGCTAGAGCTTCGGTAATCCTCAGAGCTTGAAACTATATCTGTTTTATTCCACCGTCCAGTCAGATGTGATCTGAGGGATGAGGTTGGAATGAATGACAATGTGATTTGTTTTTATGATTACATCTACTGAAATCTGACAACAGATGCAAATACAAACTTATAGTGAGGTGACTTGTCTGATTCATTTCATTGATCCAGTTGAGACTGATTCGTTAGAAAGAATCACCTTAGTTGATTCACATGTTAGACAGCACTTAGGTCTGTATGTTCGTTTGTTGTCTGGCGTTAGCCAAGCAAACAGTCATGTGGTGCTGCTCCTGAATAGCTATTCAGGAAACACTCACTGAGCCAATGACCCAGGGTTAAAAATTGAGTCAGTTGCCCTTGACTAACTGAGCGAGACCAAATACTGTGTGCGGTTGAGATGTCCTTGCTTGAATGAGTGACAGTTCCCTGAATATCACAGACAACCTGTAGCATGTTAAGTCTCCTGAGGCTGTTCTAGCTATTATTTGGCGGCAACAAATAAAATTAAACTACTCTAGCTAACTGAGTAAAAGAAAGCTCTTTAAACTTGTGTTTATTTGTCTTGCTTGGAGAAACTGACACTTTTGTTCTTGGTAATTTTAGCAAAATAAACCCAGATGCAAATCTTATAACATGTCTATTGAGTTAGTTCATTGGATGAATATATAGAATATACACAATTATACAACAGTTCTTTCTGGTTCTCGAATCTGATTGGCTGAGAGGTCTTTCCAGCCATGCTATATTGTAAAAGTATTGCCACAGGATTTTGAGAATTGCCATTCTCACAGCGAGTGTCATGGCGGACGAGCCAACCCACTATATTTTTATAGATACTACTGTTATTTTGAAACAGAATGTAGTTTTAAGAGTTTATTAAGTGAGAATATAGTTGTTTGGACCTCAGATATGCGATGTATTGTGAAAATTAGTTTAGATGCTTTTCGGAGCTCCAGGCCGCCAGCGGCCATTCAGCACTCATGTACCCGCAGAGAACAGCTTCATCTCGGCCAGTCTTTCGGGAATTTGCCGCTGATTCTTATGTAGATAGTGTTTAAACATGAGGTATTATTCGTTTTGGGTATATCAAACAGGCAGTCTTTGGTCTTATTAATCTATTACTTGTTCCATAGCTAATAGATTTGCCTTAAGGGCTATATTAAGTTTCATAACTTTTTTTATTTACACTGAAATTAAACTAGAGCGCTGCTTTTGTACGTTTGAATGAACTGTTTGCTTGTGTTTATTTCCTGTTTTACTTCTTATACTGTTATAATGGCTATTGTTGTTCATTTAAATATAATTGTTCAATAAATAATATTTTAAATAATAACATGCCATATTTTTTGGTTTTGAGAAAGTTGAGTCCGTTAGTGATTTTGACTTCCGTGAAAGTTACATTAATACGCCATTAGATGTCTTTATGAGTGAGTGAGTGAGTGAGTCAGTCCTAAAGAATTTTATATTGAAATGGACTGGACGTTGCTTTTACTTTAAACAACATCTTACGAGACACAACTGACAAATGCATTGACTAGCGCTGCCATGGGAGTGATGACAGCCTGATGTTAAAAGGACAAAGATATCGCTTGTCTCAGCTGACATTCAAACTGATTTTGTGATTATGAATATAAGATTGACCTGAACAATATCAGCTTGATGCAGGTAATACACTCGCTCAGGCAATCTCTCTCATATAATACTCTACATATTTCAGTGTGTTTCAATGAAGCAACTCAACGTTCCTTCGTTACTAGTTCTAAAGTGACATTTTAGAATTAGTAACAGAGGCTTGGGTTCAACTGTTAAACTGTCAGCTTGAGATTTGAATCAGTGGCGGAAGGAAGTAGTTCCTCACAAAAGAAGGTTTTTAAAGACAATCCAATGTTGTTCGTTATTTATTTGCACACTTGTGTCATCAAACTGTTGTAACACAATATCACACTCGTACATATCGCATACTACTGTATATAGGTATACTACATTTTGCATATGCTTTTAGATATTAGGTATTAGATATTGTAGTTATACATACATAATGAAAAGGGCAAACACTAGCTATTCAACTAAAAGAATGAAAGAGCCTTTAGGTTCGTCATAGAGCAGAAAACAAACCATGGCGACTGTCTGTCATAGCTGAACATCTCATACACTGACCCATGAGGATTTCATAGAGACTGGGCCGTGGCTCGCCCAGCGGGCGCACCTAAGGGACTGAATTCAAATGTCTCTCTGTGACTTTATTAACCTTTGCACTGGTTAGAGAGTGCAACAGTATATCACCCACAGCAGAAACTGAATCTTAAAACTCTAATCACATATGCGCCACACAGCATCCTGACAGTTGTGCTCAAGTTGTGTGCATCAGGACAATAATGCCTCCTGAACAGAAGCAGAAAACAGATCAGTGCAGCTGTCTCTTGTTATCATGGTGCTAAAGTTGGAGAGCCATTGTGTTTGCAATAAGGCCTGTATGACTGTCTTAATGCATTCGGAAAAGTTGATATGTAATGTAGTTTGCTAACACACACAAAAAAGATGTTTTTTCACATCATGTTTGTATATGGCTATTTAACAGATTCAAATGTGGCTCAATCAGATTTTTATGGAAGCTTGTTTTCCCCCATGTAATAAAAAAAATAAAAAAGGTAATTCTGACTTTTTTTCTAAGAATTGTGAGATATAAATTCGTAATTGCGAGAGAAAAAAGTCAGAATTCTGAGATAGAAACTCACAATTAAAAAAGGTAATTGCGACTCTTTAACTCACATTTCTGACTTTTCTTCTCACAATTGCAAGTTTATACCTTGCAATTCTGACTATATTACTCACTATTCTGAGTTTGTAACTCACAAAGCTGAAAAAAGTGACTTGCAATTGCAAGAAAAAAGTCAGAATTTTTAAATAAAAGTCGCAATTACCTTATTCATTTTTTATTCTGTGGCGAAAACAAGCTTCCATGGATATTAGAGCTGGAATCTATTTAGTGGGCTTAAAGGGTTAGTTCACCCAAAAATGAAAATTCTGTCATTAATTACTCACCCTCATGTCGTTCCACACCCCTAAGACCTTCGTTCATCTTCGGAACACAAATTAAGATCTTTTTGATGAAATCTGATGGCTCAGTAAGGCCTCCATAGACAGCAATGACACTTCCTCTCTCAAGATCCATAAAGGTACTAAAAACATATTTAAATCAGTTCATGTGAGTACAGTGGTTCTACCTTAATATTATAAAGCGACGAGAATATTTTTTGTGTGCCAAAACAACAAAATAACGACTTTTTAACAATATCTAGTGATGGCCAATTTCAAAACACTGCTTTGATCACATATCAAACCGTCAAACTGCTGAAATCATGTGACTTTGGTGCTCCGAACCACTGATTCGATTCGTAAAGCTCTGAAGCTTCATGAAGCAGCTCCAGACAGTCAATGACAATCAAAACCCAGCCATAAACCTTCATTCCAGTGATATTCTTTTGAGCTCTTTTGTATTGTCTTATCTCTCTTTCTGCAGTCTTTTTTCAAATCTCCCTCTTGCTCGTTCTGTCTCCTCGACCATCATATGCCCCCTAATGCTGATAGGTTACACGTTTGTTGTTGGTGTTTTTGAAAAATGACCTACCCCACCTTTAATTTGAACTCAACTATCAAACCACATCCTGCATTGAGTTTTATAACTTCATCCTTATAACTTCTTATATTGTCTCTGGTTTTTGAAGGTCAGTGGATCTAAATATCAGTTGTGAAATATAAATGTTGACTCCTGCTCAACAAAAAGAGATGTTCTGTATTAGACAATCCCAGCTGTAAGCTATTTTATAAAAATTGGTGGGAACAAAAAAAAACCATGTCAAAAGTGGTGGAAATGACACACATATGAGTTCTGGACGGTCTTATGTGTCATGTTGTGACTGGATAATTTATTGTAAGGCAGTACTTGGCAGACACTTTGTAAACATGGCCCCTAGGAATTATTTTTCTGTCATATTTCACTCTCTGATATGGCATTTATGTAACATGTTTTTATTTAAATAAATAAGTAGCTCAAAAGAATCACAGATGGTGGAGTTTTGACTTTTTTGAGTGTGTGTAATAGGGACCTGTGCTGGGCTGTCAAGACTAAAACTGACAGCTCACTCAATGCATTAGGCCACCTGTTAATGAACTGACATGAGAGGGAGGGAGGGAGAGTAAAGCGAGCAAAGATCTCTGCCATTATAATCACAGAAGCTATCAATTACAATACACAAAGCTGCACTCCCGTTATAATCAATGATGCTTTGCAACGAATCTCTTATTGACATTGTATTTATACTTTGTTGGATATAATAAAAGGATTTGTGAGCATGCAGAACTCGCACTGAACAAAAAGCATCTTAAAACCAACTTAAACATCATACATTGTGTTCACATGCTTAAACAATATGTCTGTGATTGGCTACAAAGCTCAACACTGCAAAAAAAACACATGCTGTAAATAGAAACATTTAACGCTCTTCACAGAGCGCTTACACAAACACTCACGGGGGCGTCTTAAAGAAGCTGACTATCAGCAAGTACCGGTACTGAAGAACGACGGGTATCATTATTCAAATAAATGATAATATTGATCAAATAAATCTTTGGTAGGAAAAAAAAATTCTGATTAATCTGCAAATTATGTACTTGATTTTATTAAATATTTAATCTATTTACAGTCCTAGTTAATTTATGCCATTCTTATTTTAGGAACACCAAAAAACTTTTCTACAAAATGCCACATAATTTATGTGTCAACATTTATGTCATATAATTGTGTCCCCCCCCAAAAAAATATATAGCATTTATTGGCCTTTGAGTGCACTCTGTATTTTCTGCTTCCATGTTTGCAAGGTCACTACAGTAATTTCATCTAGAGCGTCTTGTGCTTTTATTTGTTTGGCAGAAGTGGTGAAGCTGGATGAGGCCATAATCATAATTTGTTTTTTCCAGGATTGTGTTTTGCATGTAGAAATTAGAGGCAATGAGCTGTAACGTTTGATTTATGAGGCCAAAGTCATTCATTTTGCAAGAAAATCAACAAATATGCTGTTCTATAGAGGGGAAAAAATTGTTTTGCCTTTATGCAAAGCCTGTTAATGGTTCTGACACAGATTTGAGATTTGGAGCCCACACATAATAATGCATTATTTCACCTGAGGGACATTCACTGCCATATAGCCCGTTTCAAATGGTGTTCTGACGATTAGCATGGTCATCCGAGGCCACCCATGCGCTCGTATGAACATCCTGGTGACTTCTAGGTCACCTGCTAATGTAATTACTAGCACAGCCCACGGCCGTCCATGTGAACAAAAGGCTGTGCATTAAATAGCTCAATTTCAAAGCAACTGAAATACCCCGGTTTTTTTGAAGCACGTTTTTGTTGCTAGTCCTACAGTTTTTAATACAAGGCAGTGAATGTTATCATTGTGACAGGAAGTCTAATAAAATACAGCAAAAAGAAAATGGGCTTTTGTTGCATTTTTTTAATACTGGTGTCAAGGACAGAGGACTGCTAAACAAGATACATGATTGGTTAGACTCTGACATAGTGATTCAAGGACAGGTTTGTGAGTGCAATAAAATTAATTGAATGAATTTTCAGAACAGAGCTGTTACTAAAATGCACAAAGTTTCTATGGATGGACACCCTCTACCCCAAGCTGAAATATTTCTTCATTTACACCAGGTTTAAATGTTAAATTATCCAATAAGCAAGATTTTAACAATATTTTGTTAAATATCATTATGAGCACTGACAGGTGAAGTGAATAACACTGATTATCTCTTCATCACGGCCCCTGTTAATGGGTGGGATATATTAGGCAGCAAGTGAACATTTTGTCCTCAGAGTTGATGTGTTAGAAGCAGGAAAGCATAGGGATTTGAGCGAGTTTGACAAGGGCCAAATTGTGATGCTATAGACGACTGGGTCAGAGCATCTCCAAAACTGCAGCTTTTGTGGGGTGTTCCTGGTCTGCAGTGGTCAGTATCTATCATAAGTGGTCCAAGGAAGGAACAGTGGTGAAACGGCGACAGGGTCATGGGCGGCCAAGGCGAATTGATGCTCGTGGGGAGCAAAGGCTGGCCTGTGTGGTCCGATCCAACAGTCAAGCTACTGTAGGTCAAATTGCTCAAGAAGTTAATGCTGGTTCTGATAGAAAGGTGTCAGAATACACAGTGCATCGCAGTTTGTTGTGTATGGGGCTGAATAGCCGCAGACCAGTCAGGGTGCCCATGCTGACCCCTGTCCACTGCCGAAAGCGCCAACAGTGGGCACTTGAGCGTCAAAACTGGACCACGGAGCAATGGAAGAAGGTGGCCTGGTCTGATGAATCACGATTTCTTTTACATCACGTGGATGGTCGGGTGCGTGCGCGTCGCTTACCTGGGGAACACATGGCACCAGGATGCACTATGGGAAAAAGGCAAGCCGACGGAGACAATGTGATGCTTTGGGCAATGTTCTGCTGGGAAACCTTGGGTCCTGCCATCCATGTGGATGTTACTTTGACATGTACCACCTACCTAAGCATTTTTGCAGACCATGTACACCCTTTCATGGAAACAGTATTCCCTGGTGGCCGTGGCCTCTTTCAGCAGGATAATGCGCCCTGCCACAAAGCAAAAATGGTTCAGGAATGGTTTGAGGAGCACAACAATGAGTTTGAGGTGTTGACTTGGTCTCTAAATTCCCCAGATCTCAATCCAATCGAGCATCTGTGGGATGCGCTGAACAGACAAGTCCGATCCATGGAGGCCCCACTTTGCATCTTACAAGACGTAAAGGATCTGATGCTAACATCTTGGTGCCAGATACCACAGCACACCTTCAGGGGTCTAGTGGAGTCCATGCCTTGACGGGTCAGGGCTGTTTTGGCAGCAAAAGCAGGACCAACATAATATTAGAAAGGTGGTCATGCATGATTGGTGTATATATATATTTGACTTTCAAAAGTTTGCTTTGTGAAACATGCACAAAGAAATTATTTTATTAACTTCATTCAGTCTTACATCCTAAGGTTTCTAATGAAACATCCCTGAGCATTTGAAAACCTCAATTCTGCATAACATTCATTCCTTTTAGCATTCTGCTTTAATGAGAAAGTGATTGTGGAAATACCAAAATTCGTTTGAATAATTCACAGCTCAATGTCATGGATTAATAGCAAGACATATTGAAAAAGAACCACTATTTTCTTTTTTGCCAATGTAAGAATAATTGTCTGTGCCGGAGTGTGGAATCCATTCAGAACAGCAAACTTCCCTACAGTGTCGTAAAGTCCTGTTAGTTATTATGATTATTCACAAGCTCTCTGAATAGGTTATTAAATGCTTTGACAGATGATCATTTAGCTCTGTGTGGTGCACATCATGGCCAGCATTTACCAGCAGGCTCACCGAAATATTAGCAACAAAAAGTTTTAAAGCCATTTCTGCTGAAAGCACAGTGGGCTGTATTCTATAAGTGAAAAGAGACCATTTCATACACATTTACTTAATGGCAGTTTGCCTGTATAGCTAACGTGCCAAGCTAGCAGGGACTAGATTGAGGTATCACAAGTGACTCAAATGACTCTGTTTTAATTACCCAGAAAAGCTGATAATTGTGAGTCCTGCCTCCATTTCACACTCTGCAGGGTTGCATGAACTCCCAGCTGTGTGGCGTTTGACAGCTTGACTTTGAAAGGCCATTAGCACATTCCAGTTAAAGAGGCTAATGTACATGATACCAAACTAGCACTTGTTGTCACAATATACTGTAATGCATGGACATTGGTTTTTTGGCCATCTGATGCTGTTTTTGCATAGTGGCTTGCAAATTTGTCCTCTAGAGTTGGCTTGCAAATTTGTCCATCTCAGGCTAATTGGACCTGATTGGATAAACATGCCTGTGGTGATATTTTCGCAAAATATTACATCGCTTCTTGCACTTTTCACAACACTCTCAAAGTGAAATTTCAAGTGATTGGCATTAAAAGCGTGTTCAGTTTTATCCAAAACAGATGAATGTGAAAATAAAATGTAAGACGTGTTATAGCGCAATAAGCCACGAAAATATCTCATATATTACTATTAGCATATATTACTCATGCTGACTGACACACACCTGAAGTGCACACACAGAAAGCTGCCTCTCAGACAATATGCGATCCTGAATCGTTTTATAATCAAATCGTTACCCTCTGAATCATAATCGAAGGTAGAAGCACATTTTTCCAATGAGCCTATATTGAATTTGTCAGCTAACCATTTTACTCTCCTTCATGTTGTCTGAAAACTTCTGTCAAGAACAAAATGAAAAATTTTGAAGGCTGTGCTTGTTTATTTTTAATGCAAGCACAATGGATCAAAACAGAAGCTTTCAAACGTCAAAAAAGGATGCAAAAGCACCATAAAATTCTCATAAAATGTCTGTAAGAAACATACTGAAATTTAAATCATTATTCTCTGTTCTTCACCACTGCTGCGACCGTATCATTGTGTTGGGTTAAGTTGAACTCAAGAACCGGATCAGTCCACTGAATGATTGAATCAGACTGATTCATTGACTCCAAAGAATGATTCGTTCATCAGTAATTGTCATGAATATGCCAAGAACAGCTTGTTTTGTGTTCCACTAAACAAAGAAAGTCAAACAGGTTTGAAATGACATGAGGGTGATCAAATGATGACAGAATTTCTCATTTTAAGTGTGAACTATCTTTCTAAGTCTCTATAGTATTTGTGGTCTTGTTTTGTCAGACTGTGACTGTAAATCATCACAGTCTGATAGAATGGGGCTGTTTGAATTGTGATGCCTTGTTGTGTTTTAGCTGTTTGTCACTGAGTAAGTTTTACTCTTGCATACATGTATGATTCAAATGCTCAGATGTGTCTCTGTGAAGTCTGAAACCATTGCGTTTCGGTTACATCAGTGGCATCTTGAAGGCATCAAGTGCTTCTAACATCTGAAGCACTTCAGATTGGTGGAGATGGGATATTCATAGTAACATGGCAATTGAAACCGACTTTGTTGCTGCGTAATGGTACGCGCCTCTCAAGTTGGGTGCTTAGCATGCACTCGGGTGTGATATATCCCACGGCAGATCATAAAAAATTCATTGATTATTTTTCTAAGAGTTGCCAAGACATTCAGGACCTTTGTCTGATCTATTAATTTACGTGTCTTGTAGCTTTAGTGGGGTATTTAATGTTCCTTAAAAAAGGCGACAGGATCTGTCAACTTGAATGTCTCATCTGCTGTCGTCATGGCGCCGGCAGGACATTTTAACCCAGCAGATGCTTACATAACAGCTCTTAATGAGAAGAGCAGCCAAAATGGCATTCATCGTCAGTGAGTGGTTCACTTAGAAGCTTGGTCATTTCCACTGTTGTGAATATAACACCTATATGCTCTCAACTGTTTTATGTGATCTGATTAGGCCTGACGTTTTGAGAGGTAGCCATTTGGATTCAATTAATTAAAGGAGCAGGATGTCAGTACGTTTGTAATCAGTTTTATTCAGTGCCTCATTGGGATCAATGTACGATGATTTCAGTCTTTTGTCCATTGTATTAGTGGAAGACATTTCCCGAAACTTTAGTTGGAAAGAAATGTATTCCAAAGGAAAGTATTTTGAGATGGGAAGATTAAAAAAAATTAGGCAACCAAATGATATTCTGTTAACAGTTCTTCCATTTGCTTTATTCTACTGATACGGATAGATGTCACGGTTCATGGATTCACTTACTCGCCCTCGTGTGTTTGTTGTATGTGTATGTGTGTGAGTGAATGATTATGTGGGCATCACCCAATATGGTCTGATTGCGATCTGTTGCCAGCCGTGTCTTGTTAGTGTTTGTTATGTATTGTGCGTGTCTTTATGTGGTCTTTGTCAGTTCGTTGCAGGCTGTCCCGGTGTCGTTATCTCTGTTGTCTCTTCCTGGTTCTCGGATTCTGGACTATCGCCGTGTGCCGTTTTCTGGGTTGGATTATCCTTGGTTTCTGATACCCGCTGTAGCCCTGCGCCACCCTGTTCATCACCACTCTGCACGCCACCGTTTCTGCACGTCACAGTCTCTGCCTCAACTGTCCATTTGGAGTATTCAATATTCAATAAATATTGTTATACTTGCACTTGGATCCTCTGTCTGTGTTCAGTCCCTGACAATAGAACACTGTACTAAAATATTACTACATACTAAAATACTATTTATTCAGAGCCGCCACAACACCGCTCCTAAATCTACACCGCGAAACGTACAGCGTACACTCTAAAAAATATTGTGTTGGCTCAACAAAAAAAATTATTGCAACAGTTTGCATACATTTTTTTGAGTTATGACAACTTTGAGTGACGTTCGACCAACAAGCTACATTGAGTTAGAGGAACTTAATAATTTGTAGCATAAACACAAATTTTTAAGTTGATTACTTGAAAAAATGAAGTTGTTCCAGAATTGTAGCCGTGGAACCAGTTAGTCTCATCTATTTCAGTTCAAATCAACAGCTATCATAGCACATGCTAACATAACTATAACTAATTTAACATGTATATTTATTGAACAAGTAAGATATTATTTGTCACTGGCATTAGCACAGTCATTGCTTATAGAGTCAGTAGCCGTGTTTCCATTACCCTTTAAATTGTGCAAATTGAAATTGCGAATTGAAAATACGCTCAATGGAAACACGTCAATTTCGCCACACCTGCCGTGTGTAAAAGTCGATCATTCTTTAAAGAGGGCATGGTATGTTTGGACAGAAGACGAGAGTTCTTCATTAAACTCATAAAAGACAAAAGTATTACGGGATTCTAAACAAAAAAGAAATGCCACAATTTTAATTTATCAAGACCTCGAAGCAGAAACACCCAGAAACAAGTATAAGGGGCTTTCCTGACATAAATGCTTGAATAACATGCCTACGCCTCCTTTGATTAAAAATAATGTTTAGTGCAGTGGCTGGGATATATGTAAACCTACCAACATCTGTTGCCATGATTTTTGGAATGACTTATCGCGAGAGGAAAAAAGAAGTTTTAGTCGCATAACAAACGGCGTCATTTCACAATTTTTTAATAGCTATTTAGAAAATATCGCAAAAGTTTTGCACAAATCTGTAATGGAAACGCAGCTAGTGTAGTGCTTACAACGCGTCTTGTGTTTACCTTAATGTATCTATTTTTCAGTAAAATGGTAACCACAAAAACTTAACAACATTACAGAAACTCTTTTAAATGTCAAACATAACAGCATTAAACACTAACAGGTCTTTCCCTTCGCTAAAAACAAATAAAGTAACACTTAATTTCAACATTTATTTTCCTTATCCAGTCCTATGCAAAGCATGCTGGGAACTAGAAATCCACTGTCTAATTACTGAAGTTATCAAGACAATTTCATTAAGTTACTACAACCTAATTTTTTTAAAGGCCTATTAACACAGAAATTTGAGTTTAAATTACAGACGATATTAAGTTAATGTAATGATCGACATTATTATGTCAACAAAACTCTACAAAATAATGTTTGCAACTCAAAAGGTTTAGTTAAAATAATTAATTTGAATTTTTAACTTGCAACCATGCATTTATTTAAGCTGTGGTAACAGGTCCCCTGAATTGAACCGTTCTGACTCCTAAATAAATTACTCTTATGAGCGGTTTTTTAGTGCATCAAAACATACCGCGCAGCTTGTGTTGTCCGAATCTTGAACGAATGACTCTTATGAGTCTGTTCTTTTTAGTGAATCAAAAACTTACAGAGCAACCAGTGTAGTCCGACTCCTGAAAAAATGAGTCTTGTGAGCCAGTTCTTTAATTAATTAAAAACATGGTGCAACCAGTGTAGTCCGACTCCCAAACTAATTACTCTTGTGAGCTATAGTGAAACCAAAACATACAGCAAAACTAGTGCAGTCCAATTCCTAAACGAATGAGTCTATTTTTTTGTGAGTCAAACACTTACATCATCAACTAACTGTGAGACATAAATCAGTAGCTACTGACTGGTTGTTCAAATAACATTGTGCAGTTGAAGTTTTGTCAGTGTTTTATAAATGTTAATGAATGAAATATGGCAAGATTTTTGTTTTATTTAGCATTGAGGTTTAATTATTTGATTGCATTTTAATTGAAGTGACTCATATTGATTTAGCAATGCAATTCCTTCTTTTCCCCCTAAATGTTTGATCCTTAAAATGACAAAAAAAAAACATTAACAGAACCGGAATAGTTAAATTCTTCATGATTCTTATCCCTTAACAAATTTATGTGCAATTATTAGTGATTGAAATCCAATGGATTTGATGTACATGCTAAACTTCAGAATGTCTTGCCGCTCTACATCCGTCTCTTCTGATCGAGGTACTCAATGTTGGCCCATTTTTGGCCCAATGTTGACCCTCTCTTGTGGTCAGACAGATGGCCAGCCTGGACGGCGGATCACGTTACGCCTCACTCTCCTCAGAACCGGCTCTGGCTCCAGGCTGAGCCAGGTCATCGAATCCAGCCTCACTTGCTCTTTGTGTCACCATCCCCGGAGGGCTGCAAAAACTCTCAGAGAAATTGAATAAAATATATTTCCTGGGTTTGCCAGCAAGCTGTCCTGTTCCATAAGCTGCTCATCGTGTGATGGAGGGGAAGGCAAATGTGTGCAGATGGAGCGTTTAGACGGTCAGGACATGTACCTTCAGTTTCTCCATTCTGTAGCCTTGGGTTGCCCTGTCTCAGGTCACAATATTGTTTAATGACGGAGGTTGGGACATTAGCCCTGTAGCCATTCTACTTTCAAGGGATTCATGTCCTGAACTCAGAAAAAGAAATGCTGTTTGGCAGTTATAGTCTGGCATTAATGATCAGGGAAGACAGATATGAATATCTGGGTTTTAAAATAGCTTTAAAATATTCCAGTGGCCATTGTGTAAGAAATATAATAAATCAACAATTAAATGTGATTCACTGTTGCTCTTTTGAAAAGGCAGAAGTAATTACAAACATATTGGAAACATGAATTTAGCTGAGTGCTCACTAACTTCTGATGTCTTTCATCTGAAATATGTGCTTAATATAATCGCTTTGAAGGGAATAAGGTCAGTCTGACCCATATCGGTGTAATTAGTCTACTTTGAAAACTGTGTAATGAAAAGGGAGGAGGCCAGATAACAAGGTCTATGAGATCCAGGAAATGCAAAGTGGCATGAACATATTTGATAGTACAGGAATCTGCATGGTTGCTGGAAGTTCAGCTTCGCCATCACAGGAATAAATTACATTTAAAACATATTCAAATAGAAAACAGTTAAAGGGTTAGTTCACCGAAAAATTAAAATTCTGTCATTAATTACTCACCCTCATGTCGCACAATTTAAGATATTTTTGATGAAATCCGAGAGGTTTCTGGCCTCCGATAGACTGCAACACAGTTACCACTTTCAAGGCCCAGAAAGGTAGTAAAGACATCGTTAAAATAGTCCATGTGACTACAGTGTTCAACCTTAAAGGATTAGTCCACTTTCAAATAAAATTTTCCTGATAATTTACTCACCCCTATGTCATCCAAGATGTTCATGTCTTACTTTCTTCAGTCGAAAAGAAATGAAGGTTTTTGATGAAAACATTCCAGGGTTATTCTCCTTATGGACTTCAATGGCCTCCAAACAGTTGAAGGTCAAAATTATAGTTTCAGTGCAGCTTCAAAGGGCTTTAAACAATACCAGACGAGGAATAAGGGTCTTATCTAGCGAAACGATCTGTCATTTTAAAAAAAAATTTAAATGTATATGCTTTATATAAACAGATGATCGCCTTCCAAGTGGTTCCGCCAAAACCGCACTTTCGTATTCTTCAAAAAGCTTACGCTGTATGTCCTACGCCTTCCCTATTCTACTTACGGAACAAACACAGCACCAGTTCTGTTTTTTCCGTAAATTTAATAGGAAAGACGTAGGAGAATAAGGAGATTAATCCTGGAATGTTTTCATCAAAAACCTTAATTTCTTTTCGACTGAAGAAAGAAGGACATGGACATCTTGGATAACATGGGGGTGAGTAAATTATCAGGAAAATTTTATTTGAAAGTGAACTAATCCTTTAAAGTTATGAAGCAACGAGAATACTTTTTCTGCGCGACTTTATTCAACAATTTCTTCTCTTCCATGTCAGTCTCCTGCGCTGTTGACGTAGTCCAGGTTCTACGCCAGAACGCTGGCTCGTTTGAATAAAGTCATTATTTTTGTTTGTTTATTTGCACACAAAAAGTATTCTCATCGCTTCATAACATGGCGATTTCAAAACACTGCTTCATGAAGCTTTACGAATCTTTTGTTTTGAATCAGTGGTTCGGAGCGTGTATCAAACTGCCAAAGTCACGCTCCCCAGTGGTGAACCATTGAAATTTTGAAATGCTTATGACATAACGAAGCCTCGTTTACTGAAATCACGTGACTTTGGCAGTTTGATACGCGCTCCGAACCACTTTTGAAATCGCCCATCACTAGATCTTGTTGAATAAAGTCGTTATTTAATTTTTTTGCCGCACAAAACGTATTCTCGTCGCTTCATAACATTAAGGTTGAACCACTGTAGTCACATGAACTGTTTTAAATGTGTCTTATTAGCTTTCTGGGCATCTGAAACTGTTAATTATCTTGCTGGCAATGCAGGCCTTACTGAGCCATCGGATTTCATCAAAAATATCTTAATTTGTGTTCCGAAGATGAACGAAGGTCTTACAGGTGTGGAACGGCATGAGGGTGAGTAATTAATGACAGAAATGTTTGGGTGAACTAACCCTATGAATTGTTAAATTGTAACAATACTTCACAATATTACTGTTTTTACTGTAGTTTGATCAAATAAATTCAGCCTTGGTGAACATAAGAGACTTCTTTCAAAAACATTTTACTGACTTCAAACTTTTGAATCTATAAAGATATACATGAACTGATATGAAAAGTAAGTAATATAAAAAAGTAAAAAAAAAAAATACAAAAGTACTATAACTGTAAATAACTTTGAAGGTATGATGGTCGTGGAATGACTAAGGCTTTTCAAAATATTAAGATGTATGTATATGGTATAATATATTCAAGAATGCTGTCTAAAAGACCCCTTATGCAACGAGTAATACCAGAATAGATTGAGCATTTCAAAAGCCATTCACAGCACTATCTGTCACGGTTACAGATGCTCTTGCTGTGTAGTACAGCTTGTGGAAATGGCTTTGGGCATCTGGTCATTTTGTTCTGCAATGTGAAGCATTTCTAGCAGCTCTTGACTGGCCAGAATGTATAATGACGCTGTTAGTGTGCAGAGAGACGATCCGGCCCTGAGATATGTGCAAAACAGCAAGAGAGTGTTCAGATGTGTTGAAATACAAGAGCTATTTGGATTAAGATACACTGCATTGAAAAAAGCAATAAATTGTTTTATGAAAGTGTCTGTGCCAACTGTTTGCACTGGCACAATAAAGTGAACGAATAATGAAATTGGTCTGTGGTGCTATAGACAATAAACAGAAGTGTGTTTAGAGCTATTTACATTGGTTGATGATCTAAATTGCTGCATGAAGTTTTCAAAACAGTGGACTGTGTCATCATTTATATATTTAAAAAAAAATATTTTTAGATAATGTGAACAAATTGTTATGGTGTATCTTTGCTCACCTCTCTTAGAGCTGTGCACTACTGGCTAATTTAATCAAGTAGAGTATCCTGTTACCTCTTAGTCATGCACTTCTTATCTTACGGCAGCAGCAGCTTCAGGCCAACAAGTCAATGACGTCATAGCTTTAATACAAGTGTTGCATCTTCACAAAATGAATGTATCTTAGGAGATGCAGCTGGAAAACAATATGCATTATTTATTATGGGTGTTCCTTCAACTTGGTCCTGTGTACTTTGTGAAAGAACTCTTTTAAAGCACACTTTTCACTCTTTGTTTAACTGATTTCATTTGCCTACTAACAAATTAAATGGATTAGATTTATATTTAAAAATATTTATTAATATTTAATTTATCTGGTTACAGGGTATATACATGCAGTAAAAATCGCGTACATATAGCAATATAGCGGGTGAATTATGTACAGGTCCTTCTCAAAAAATTAGCATATTGTGATAAAAGTTCATTATTTTCCATAATGTAATGATAAAAATTAAATATTTCAGGTCTTTATTGTTTTAATACTGATGATTTTGGCATACAGCTCATGAAAACCCAAAATTCCTATCTCAAAAAATTAGCATATCATGAAAAGGTTCTCTAAACGAGCTATTAACCTAATCATCTGAATCAACTAATTAACTCTAAACACCTGCAAAAGATTCCTGAGGCTTTTAAAAACTCCCAGCCTGGTTCATTACTCAAAACCGCAATCATGGGTAAGACTGCCGACCTGACTGCTGTCCAGAAGGCCATCATTGACACCCTCAAGCGAGAGGGTAAGACACAGAAAGAAATTTCTGAACGAATAGGCTGTTCCCAGAGTGCTGTATCAAGGCACCTCAGTGGGAAGTCTGTGGGAAGGAAAAAGTGTGGCAAAAAACGCTGCACAACGAGAAGAGGTGACCGGACCCTGAGGAAGATTGTGGAGAAGGACCGATTCCAGACCTTGGGGGACCTGCGGAAGCAGTGGACTGAGTCTGGAGTAGAAACATCCAGAGCCACCGTGCACAGGCGTGTGCAGGAAATGGGCTACAGGTGCCGCATTCCCCAGGTCAAGCCACTTTTGAACCAGAAACAGCGGCAGAAGCGCCTGACCTGGGCTACAGAGAAGCAGCACTGGACTGTTGCTCAGTGGTCCAAAGTCATTCGGAAATCAAGGTGCCAGAGTCTGGAGGAAGACTGGGGAGAAGGAAATGCCAAAATGCCTGAAGTCCAGTGTCAAGTTCCCACAGTCAGTGATGGTCTGGGGTGCCATGTCAGCTGCTGGTGTTGGTCCACTGTGTTTTATCAAGGGCAGGGTCAATGCAGCTAGCTATCAGGAGATTTTGGAGCACTTCATGCTTCCATCTGCTGAAAAGCTTTATGGAGATGAAGATTTCGTTTTTCAGCACGACCTGGCACCTGCTCACAGTGCCAAAACCACTGGTAAATGGTTTACTGACCATGGTATTACTGTGCTCAATTGGCCTGCCAACTCTCCTGACCTGAACCCCATAGAGAATCTGTGGGATATTGTGAAGAGAAAGTTGAGAGACGCAAGACCCAACACTCTGGATGAGCTTAAGGCCGCTATCGAAGCATCCTGGGCCTCCATAACACCTCAGCAGTGCCACAGGCTGATTGCCTCCATGCCACGCCGCATTGAAGCAGTCATTTCTGCAAAAGGATTCCCGACCAAGTATTGAGTGCATAACTGAACATAATTATTTGAAGGTTGACTTTTTTTGTATTAAAAACACTTTTCTTTTATTGGTCGGATGAAATATGCTAATTTTTTGAGATAGGAATTTTGGGTTTTCATGAGCTGTATGCCAAAATCATCAGTATTAAAACAATAAAAGACCTGAAATATTTCAGTTGGTGTGCAATGAATCTAAAATATATGAAAGTTTAATTTTTATCATTACATTATGGAAAATAATGAACTTTTATCACAATATGCTATTTTTTTGAGAAGGACCTGTATATGATACGATGTATATTATGATGGATATTACGATGAACTAGATGTCTTTCAAAGCTTTTTTAAGGATGCTGATTTTTAGAAGGCAGCTCAGTCTGACTCTGAGATGGTGAACAGGAACATGGTTTGTGTAACATCAGCAACACATTATTAGCGGTTTGATAATGTAGTCAAGCCAAAAGCTAATCATATCAATTACCGTTATGTGCCGACGTTGTAGAGAGTGATGCATAAATGCATTACCATTCTGATACATCGACTTGTAGACGACCCTGTATAATGTGTTCTTCCTCTTCTTCTGAATCATGCAGTTTCCACTTGTAATTGTGTTGCATTTACTACAGTTGATCTAGTGGATCAAGAAGTTCAAGCTGGTGGGGACTAATTTGCATATTCATGGATCTGCCTATACTAAATAAAGCAAGGATGTTAAGAAATTAGGCATTAAGAAATTATTTTCAAAGTAAAAAACACTTAAATATGTCATTTTGATTGTTATAGATGAGTTTTAAGGGATACAATTATTGCCTGGAAGATAGGGCTGTGACAATTCCTCGATTGAAATTTACCCGTGTCGAGTAACTGACAAAATACCAGAATTGGCACGTTCCACTGACGAGAATCCATGAACCACATTATTAGACCGTTTTCTAAGCACCAATTAAATAATTCAATAAATTATTTATTTCAATTGAATAAATATATGGGTTTAATATATANTCTCGTCCTTCACTGTCGTCGCTCCTCCTTTTATGCCCCCGGAGCTCCTCCGTGAGAGACTCGAGGCCGGTGCGCATCGCAGGTGGAGCTCGTTATCTCTCGCGTCACCGGCCTCGCGCCGTTCCCTCACGACTCTCGCCCGCCCTGCTCGTCACAATGAGTTTTAAGGGATCAAATTATTGCCTGGAAGATAGGGCTGTGACAATTCCTCGATTGAAATTTACCCGTGTCGAGTAACTGACAAAATATCAAAATTGGCACGTTCCACTGACGAGAATCCATGAACCACATTATTAGACCGTTTTCTAAGCACCAATTAAATAATTCAATAAATTATTTATTTCAATTGAATAAATATATGGGTTTAATATATATATGCGCTTTATTTGCATGCGTGTAGGTTATGTGCATCACAGAGCTGCTCTGTTCACAGTAAACACTGCTCCGCATGAACTGTTATCATTTACATGCGTGGAGCGTCTCAAACTCCATCTCTGCATATGCTGCTAGTTTGGGTTGCTTATAATGTTCATCTGGGAACACAATCTGCGCCATTTCATCAGATTTGTAAGGTAAATCATTTATAAACCCACGCCAACACAGGAGAATGCACAAAGACTAAGACGCATCACTCGTATTGTTTTGAATGGAAAAAAGTGCAACGCGCAATATTGCGGAATAAATCCCGGCTTCTAAATAAGAGCCAATCGCCGACTGGTAAAGTTATCGCATCACTGCACCGTTAGAAGCTCCGGTTCCTATAGAAACAGTCAGAAGCGCATTAGCTTGATCCAGCCTGAAAAATAACATTTTTGGTCATGATTTGAGCATTTAGAAACAAAATTTATGAGACAGTTGTTGTCAGATTTCATTCGTGACTTCAAATATGAAATTTAATCGAAAGCTTGGCAAACAGCTTTGGAGAATTTGATGTTTCCCCATTCAAAGAGATAGGAGCTGCACTTGCATGCCCGAGAGGCGTTTCAAAGATGGCCGCAGAGTGAAATGACTTGTCTTAAAGGACTTTGATTTTAACAGTGTTGTTCTGTCAAGCCATATGATTACTTGCTTTTGAACCAAAAATTATTGCCTCGTCAGCAAATACACTAACTTTTGAAAAAAAAAAAATGTTGCTCATGGTAAAAACGACGCTACGATTAAAAATCACTTACACACAAGAAATATTGTTCATTTAAATATTGAGCTATTTCACTTTTAATGGTCGAAAATCTGGGTCTGTTAAAACAATACAAATCTTAAAAAGTAGAAAAATAACGAAGGCATTTCCAAGACAGTTTTAATGTGACCTTCAAGTTAAAATCAGTTAGTTTTAATAAAAATCAAGCCCTGGGAAATAAAAGTGACTGTAGTTGAAGAAACACTCATTCCAGTGATTTGTGTATTATATTCGTTCATTGTGTATTGTATTATATTTTTTTGGGAAGCAGAGCTCTGTTGGCCTGCTGCATTGTCTCATCGGTCTGTGGAGATGGATTTGACAGTAAAACATTAGGTCAGCTATGTAACTCATTAGGGTCATGTGAGCGCTCTCATATTTTGGCTTTCAACATCGTCTCGGGTCTGTGAGTCATAGTCGTCTTCAGTCCTCTTCAAACAAACGCACAGGCACACAAACCACATGTGACATGCGCGCTCACATGAACCCTACATTTGTGGCAAAGAGATTCTCTGAAATGTCAGAACGACATGATGTTTTTGCATTTGCAGGCTGTTTGCATGTGCTCTTCAATAGTTTGGGTTACATGCTGGGTGTCTTGTTTTACATTCGCTCCATAGAGCTGGCACTGACAGGCAGACAGCATGCCACAGGCGAGGTCAGAAAGGCTAGCCGTCCACTCTGACGCAACCCTCCCGAGGCTTTTGTATTTTAAAAGATAAACAACTTTGTTTTGGATTGGATCTTTGCTACTATATTTCTCTCACAACATGAATCTTTTCTTTCTAGCTGTGTTTTAAAGGAATATTTCTCCCTCATGTCGTTCCAAACCTGTATGACTTTCTTTCATCTGTGGAACGCAAAAGGAACAATATTGGATAATGTATTCTCTCAAAGCTATCGTATGACTTCGGAAGACTTGGAATATGGTGCACCACTGTTATGATACTTTAATGGTGCTTTTTTGTCATTTTGGAGCTTCACAGTCCCAGTTCTCTTTGTTTTTTATTATATTGAAAAGACTGGCCTGGGTATTCTTCAAAAATGTATCTTGTGTTCCACGGATAAAAAGAAAGAAAGGTTTTGGTGGAGATACTTTTAACGTAAATATATTACCTGATTCTACTATACCCTTTTTTTTTTTAAATATTAAATCTGTAGCTTGCAGTGTTTCTTTATTTTGTTAATAACTTATGTACTTAGAGCTTACAGGGATGAAATAGTAATTTACTTAGCAGTGAGAACTTCATCTAGTAACAGTCACTGCTGTAAGTACATACATGGTTTTGTCTAATCATCTTTAGTGAGCACAGCGGTTAAGGATTATAAAAATTGATTTCAAACAACTTTGTAAAATGAGCTTGTACTTTTTGTTGAATGGATTAGAATTAGCTCTATTTGCTGAGCAAAGGCCATGTTAGTACTTCTTTGGCAAGAAAGAATAATTTTATTAGTCATTTATTTCATACTGCCTTGAACAAGTCACTTTTTTAACAGATTTACAGAGTAGTTTGAAAATGGATATTGCATTAAAAATTATATATATATAAAAATTATTGCATATAGAAATTATATTGTTTTAGAATTTAAATACTTTTTATTTTTTCCACGAATATAGCAATTTCTGCTGATATGGCATCAAATCATAAATAAATAAATAAATTAATATAAAGGGGAAAAACTATGGAAGCTTGTTTCTGCCACTCAATAAATACAAAAAAAAGGCAATTGCGACTTTATCTCACAGTTCTGACTTTTTTTCTCATAATTGCGCAATCTCTGAGTTATCTCGCAATTCTGAGTTATTATGTGAGTTATAATGTCACAATTGTGAGATATAAACTCGCAATTCGGACTTTTTGTCTCACAATTCAGACTATTTTTCTCGGAATTGCGAGATATAAACTCGCAATTCTGACCTTTTTTTGTCTTGCAGTTGCGAGATATAAACTCGCAATTCTGACTTTTTGTCTTGCAATTCTGACTTTTGACCTTTTGTCTTGTAGTTGCAAGATATAAACTCGCAATTCTGACTTTTTGTCTTGCAATTCTGACTTTTGAATTTTTTTCTTGCAGTTGCGAGATATAAACTTGCTATTCTGACTTTTTGTCTCACAATTCTGACAATTTTTTTTGGAATTGCGAGATATGAACTGGCAATTCTGAGTTTTTGTCTCGCAATTCTGACTTTTTGTCTTGCAGTTGGGAGATATAAACTCGGAATTCTGACTTTTTGTCTCGCAATTCTGACTTTTTTTCTCGCAATTCTGACTTTTTTTTGCAATTGCGAGATATAAACTCACAATTCTGACTTTTTGTCTTGCAGTTGGGAGATATAAACTCGCAATTCTGACTTTTTGTCTTGCAGTTGGGAGATATAAACTCGGAATTCTGACTTTTTGTCTTGCAGTTGGGAGATATAAGCTCGGAATTCTGACTTTTTGTCTTGCAGTTGGGAGATATAAGCTCGGAATTCGGACTTTTTGTCTTGCAGTTGGGAGATATAAACTCGGAATTCTGACTTTTTGTCTCGCAATTCTGACTTTGTTTTCTCGCAATTCTGACTTTTTTTTGCAATTGCGAGATATAAACTCGCAATTCTGACTTTTTTTCTTAGAATTGTGAGATATTAACTCACAATTGCGAGTTATAAAGTATAATTTTTTTCCTCAGTCTTCCTCAATTTTTTTCCTAAAAAAAAAAGTCTGAGGACTTTTTTTTCTCAGAATTGCAAGTTTATATCTCATAATTCTGACTTTATAACTCATGATTCTGACTTTATAACTCGCAATTGCGACTTTATACCACGCAATTCTGACTTTATAATACACAAATGTGAGTTTATATCACGCAATTCTGAGAAAAAAAGTCAGAATTGTGAGAAAAAGTCGCAATTACCCTTTTTTATTTTTTATTCAGTGGTGGAAGCAAGCTTCCACAGAAAAGTGCATGATGGTGGAATAATATGCATTTATTTTTGTAGACTTGATTATAATTAGCTCTATTAGGTAAAGACCATCTTCGTACTTCTTTGGCAAGAATTAATATTTTTATTAGTAATTTATTTCATACTTTTTTAAACAGATTTACAGAGTAGTTTATTATGGTTATTGCATTTAAAAAACATAATTGAGTTTTTGCCACTGCAGGAGGTTGTGATGCAAAGCTATGAATGTCTTTTAAATTATGTTCATTTTGAAGGATTATTGTTTGTATGTTTCATAAGTATTTTATGTATTATATATTTATTTTATATATGTTTTATATTATTGTATTGCTAGGTTTAAAGTGCCTGATGATGAAAAAATTTATATATTTGATAATAATAGTGTAAAGGCAACTAGAGGGGCTTTTTATCATTTGAGTTAGGGCTATTGTGATATAATGTAGAATAATAGGTAATTAACCCCGTTGGAACCTATACATAAAATATTATTGTTGCAAATATCAATTTTTCACCTGTATTTATTCCACACATAAATTAGAACAAAAGGCCAGAAAGAGCAATGATTTCAAATTTAATGGCTAAGTTAATTGTAGCATGTTTTGTCCATAACTTTAGTTAGCTTGTTGCTAATTTAATTGTTATCTGTGTGATTTCTAAAAGAGCCACATTCATTTTCAGTCTTCTCTTCTGGACAGCAGTAGGTATATCACAGTAGGTGCCAAACTACTGCAAATCAGCAAACTTTAAAGTATCCTTCTCTTTGTTCACATCATATGAAGGGAAGATAATTTTTTCCACCTACTTACACTGATCTGTCAGCTTCTGCAGTTCTTTCTAGTTCAGTCACTGTTTGACTCTCTCCTCTTTTCTTATCATGATACAAAACAACAGTGTCAGTGAAACTGCTTAGATTATCATCTGAATCTGAAGTCATTTTGAGCACAATGACAGAGGACACCTATTTAGAGTATTTACTCTGCATATCAGTGTGGTCATGTTGAGACTACCTGAATTACATGGTGAACTGAACTTCTAAACACGATAAAGGAGGCTTTTTGGACCATAAATACTGTTATTCATCTTCCAGTTTGATTCCCAGCCAGTAAAACGCTGTGGCCTGTTTTCTATTGGCTCTATTTGAATGTAGGCTACTATGCTGAATAGAGCTGGAATGAGGCTAAGCTCTATTTGACTGTAAACGTTACTCTCAAGCCGCATGCCTAGCTTTCTATTTTACGGATTCAAGCCACAGTCCTACGTTGAGATCGCTGTTGCTGTTTGGAAATAATCGAAAAAGATAATGTTCACAAAGTAATCTAGAAATAAAAAGTGTCAAGATTAGCATTAGGGATTGTTTTTTTTTTTTTTTATGTAAATTTAAAGGAATGGCAGCCTAAAACTGACTTATTTTTGTGTATATTTACACTAGAGTTGTCAAAAGTACAGACTTCGGTACCAATTTTAAAAATGTGACGATAGCATTTCCCCCTAGTATTTTGAGTGCTGTTGAGCGGATTTTTAAACACCTCTGATTGGCCATTGCGTTCACGAGTTATATGTCTGTGATTGGCTACAATAATCAACGCACTGGAGCGTTTGAAAGCACATGGAAGTGTTTGAAAGTGTTTTGAAAGCGGGAGGTGCTCGCTGATAGACGCCTGCTTTCAAATGCTCCTGTGTGTATCTGTGTAAGCACCCGGTGAAGAGCGTCACAGATGTCTATTTTCAATATGTTTTTGAAGCGTTGATCATTGTAGCCAATCACAAACCTATCTGTTGAGCGCGTGAACACAATGGCCAATCAGAGGTGTTTAAGAATCCATTCAACAGCGCTCAAAATGCTGGGTGAAATTCTGGTGTTATCACATTTTTTAAATTTCAGTACAGACTTGGTACCGAAGACAGTACTTTTTACAACACTAATTTACACAACAGCCCCTTAAAAGGAATTTATAGCTCATAAAAGCAGTGTCTTATGCTCTGAAGTTGGTTTCAAACTGTCAGTGTCTGCAGTGGCAAAAGATGAAATATTCTCCCCGGACCAGGTCTTTGCAGTGGCTGTAATTAAATAACCTCTGCTGTTAATTAACATTCCTTAATTACCTGCATTGGCCTTTCATCATTCTTTGTGCATTGCCAGGGCACTTTCCCTCTGTTCTGCCTGCGTACTCAGCATTCATAGTTCCGCAGCCTGTCATATTTTCTTAGTATTTGAATTTGATGTAGTGGAAGGTAGATATTTGCTGCCTATGCAGCTTGATGGAGAGTTTCTGCAAGAAGAATTAGCTTTCCTCAAGACCTTGATGGGATCACTGAATTGATGAATGGAAGTTATTGAAGTAATGGAATCATAATTTTTGTGGTAACAGTTTCCAATCTGCAACTGGCTGTCTTCCATTGCAAAGTACTATGGTGTCATCATACCATAATGCCATAGTATTAAATTATAACCTACCATATTCATATACCATGTATATGTACATAGTACTCCCAGGTACTCAATAGTATATGAAATTAAATGTCCAAAAAATATGGATGTACCATGGTGTTACCTTAGTGTCATGTTAAAAAACATGGTATTTTTTTTCCATTGTGTTGTTCCTCATATTAGTTTTTTATTTATTCATTCATTGTACAGCATTCTGGTCAACTTCAGATGTTTTTCAATGTGTTTTATAAATAAATATTGATTGACTGATTAGTGTATGTAATATATGTAAATGTATTATTGTTATTATTAATACTATTACTGTTGTTATTATAATTTATTGTTTACTGTTATTATTGTCGTTGTTGCTGAATAACAATAAAATACTAATAATTTAAAGCAAATATTTAAAGCTTATATTTAAATATTTATGAATAATAATAATACTTATTAGTAAATATTTAAATTATTATTGAATAATAATAATAAATTAATTGTTTATTAATTATAATTTTAATTATTAGCATTTAACAACAGCAGCAATACTAATACTAATACAAATAATTAAAATATTTAAATGATAATATTGTTGTTATTTATTATATAAATTATTGTTATTATATTGTTTATGAATTATATGCAATTTCTACATTATTTGTTTTTATTAACTCAGCATGAAAATGTGACCACCCTTACCCAGAAGCCTTTGGGCTTACACTAACACTGCTAACACTGTTCTTTTCGTCTGAACTTCTAGAGAAACCATTAAAAGATGGAGATGACACAGCTGACATGTCCCTCTCAGATTCTCTTTTTGCACACTGGGGTCATGACCTCGGCCCAGAGAGCCGCAAAGTGGCCCTGAAGAAGTTCCAGTACTACGGTTACAACGGCTACCTCAGTGACAGGCTCTCTCTAGACAGAGCCATCCCAGACCTCAGGCCAGACGGGTGAATGAATCATTTTTATCAGCATATATGCACACATCCTTTGTTCTTTTACAAACATTGGTTTTCCTGCATCATTATGGTCATAGTGAACAAAAGAAATCACTTAGAAGAAGTTAAGATATGGAAATTTCCTCATAAATCATCAGTCCTTTTAAATTAAATATTAGTGGTGGAAAAAATATGGGATGGGAGAAAACACAGGTGTTTCTCGGAGGAACGCAAACATTTTGTGAGCGAACGCAAAGTTTCTCGGGGGAACGCAAACATTTTGTGACCGAACGCAATGTTTCTCGGGAGAATGAAAACTATTTGCGAGCGAACGCAAAGTTTTTCAAGGGAACGCAAACAATTTGTAAGCGCACTTAAACTTTCTTGGGGGAACGCAAACATTTTGTGAGCGAACGCAAAGTTTCTTGGGGGAACGCAAACATTTTGCAACCGAACGCAATGTTTCTCGGGAGAATGAAAACTATTTGAGAGTGAACGCAACATTTCTTGGGGGAATGCAAACATTTTGCGAGGGAACTAAAAGTTTCTCGGCGGAACGCAAACATTGTGCGAAGGGATCGCAAAGTTTTTCGGGGGGAAGGAAAACAATTTGTGAGCGAACACAAAAGCATTGAAATAGATTTTTTTCTACCATCCCATATTTTTTCCACCACCATGTCCCTTAAGGGCCTCCGTACATTTTAGTATTGTTGTTATAATAAGTTAAACTCAGTTTAAATATAGAAAATATTATACTTTATATTAAAAATATAAAATGTATAAATATAATATAGTAAAATATATTTAAATAAAAAGTAAATATTTTACAGATAATATTTTAATAATTTATTTTGTCTTTATATACAAAATAAAAATGTATTTAATTTAGCTAAAAACACATATTTTTATAATGTCGCACCAATACCAATATGGACTTATGTGAAGCAATAGTAAATGTGGCACGGACCTCATCTTTTAAAGCGTCAAACTTTTAATTAAACACCTCTGTTTATGTGATTATATATATAACACCTATGTAAAATGGTCGTATAAAATCACAGTCTTTCATTTAAAAATGAAAAATATAAGTCAAAATAGATATCCATTTCCTTTTAGACTCTTTTAGAATATTTAGTCATGGAAAGACTTCTCTTCCAGGTGTGTGATTCTCTTTTTATGTTTGCTTTTTTCCCCCCTCTTGCAGATGCAGAAACATCTCATACCCCTCCAGTCTACCACAAGTCAGCATCATCTTCATATTTATGAACGAGGCGCTGTCGGTCATCCTGCGTTCCGTTCATTCTGTGATCCATCGGACGCCCTCCCACTTGCTCAAGGAGATAATCCTCGTTGATGACAACAGCAACAACGGTGAGGGCCTGTTGCTGCCCCAGCACTGTTTTTTTTTTATTTGCCAGAAGCATGCAGGGACTCCTTCAGTGAGGATTAATTCTTGTATGACAGATTACGATGAATAATGCATATGAATGTGGATTCATGTGGAAAGAATATCTGAGGTCTGTAACATGATAAGACTAGGGGATTATGGGCAGCAGATGTACATGTATCCCGTATGCTCCTCTAAATGTTTTATGCTTTGGGTGTCAGAAGCAAGACATTTCTCTCACAAATGTTCTGGTCTAGAAGCAGCCAGTTTAATCAAACAAAATCTTTAATTAAAGAGAAATCTACTTAGGCTGTGTACCAACTTGCATATTATGTGTCCTAAGTAGTATGTGAAATGTGTGCCAAAATCATAGTTTCCGAAAGGTTCCCAGATGGTATACTGTTCCTTGTAGTGTTTTGAAGTGTGCGTCCATCAGCTAATATTTACATTTGAGCAAATACATCTTATATATACTTTATTTCAATCTATGCATTCCGTGGGAATAAAATAGAATAAAATCAAATCTGAATGAATTATTCTGGTATTAATACAAGGACAATATAAAATCACATTCAGTATCAAATACAGTATAAATGGGTCTATATATATATATATATATATCACAGAATTATTATTATTATTATTAATATTAATAGTG
>RJVU01018281.1:1642300-1675264 GCA_003731715.1 Anabarilius grahami
ATATATATATATATATTTTTATAATTTTTAGGATTTTAGAATGTATGAAAGCAAAAATGCATATTTTGATTGGATGGATGGATGGATTAAATTATTGTCATCATTATGGATGCATGATTATTATCAAGGACGCATTAAATTGATCAAAAGTGAGAGTAAAGACATTTATAGTGTTATAAAATATATCAATTTCAAATAAATGCTGTTCTTTTAAACTTTTGTATTCATCAAAGAATCCTGATGAAAAAATATTAAGCAGCACAACTGTTTTCAAAATTGATAATAATAAGAAATGTTTCTTGAACAGCAAATCAGCATATTAGAATGATTTCTGAAGGATCGTGTGACACTGAAGACTGGAGTAAAGACTGGAGCATAAGGGACTTTTTTCAAAAACATTAAAAACTCTTACTGACCCCAAACTTTTTAATAGTATATATACTATAGAAGCTTGTTTCCACCACTATATAAAAAATAAAAAAGCTATTTGTGACTTTTTATCTCACAATTCTGACTTTTCTTCTCAGAATTGCGTGATATAAAGTCGCAAATGTGTTATGAATTCAGAATTGCAAAATATAAACTCAGAATTCTGACTTTTTTCTCAGAATTGCAAGTTCATATCTCACAATTCTGACATTATAACATGCAATTGCAAATTATAAAGTCAGAATTGTTAGTTTTGAAGTCAGAATTGTGAAATATAAACTCACAATTTCAAGTTATAGTCAGAATTTGCAAGATATAAACAAAAAATTGCAAGTTATAGTCAGAATTGCGTGATATAAACGCGCAATTGCGAGTTATAAAGTCAGAATTGAGTTATAAAGTCAGACTGACTTATTTCTCAGAATTGTTTATATCTCGCAATTCTGACTTTTTAACACACGCAATTCTAAGAAAAAAAAGCAGAATTGTCGCAATTAAATATTATTTTATTATAATATATTTGTATATTTTAGATGACACAAAGTGTTTAATTGTGCATCAGCCCTGGTACTGTCATACTGCCAGTTCCCCCCTTTTAAATTAACAAACTATTCCATAAATCAATAAACTTTGTCATCTTAAAATGTCAACACTATTACCATCATTTTTATTCATTTGTTCAAATACATAGGATATGTAGGTAGAAATATGAGCATTAAATTATTTTTCTAAGAGACATCTTGTCATCTCACGAGGCTTGTAATGTCAAATTAAACTGTAAAACTTGATTACCTTGATTACATAATTATATAACAACAGTCAAATTTATTAATTTCACTTGACACAGCACAATGCAGTTTATTAGCACACAGAGACATTACTACATCTGATAGATGACATTGTTTCTCATAATACTGAGTTATAGAAATAGCTTGTACTAAGTATTATTTTCTTTCTCAGGGCCTGCCGTTTCATTTATCACAATGCAAGGCCAACAGAGCGGTTTTCCTAATTGGCATTCTTTTGTGGAATAGCATAATTAACAGCTCCATTGTGAAGACAAAGGAAAGCTGAGCTTCAGGCCATTTTCACACACATTCGCCATTAGCAGACAGAGGAAGAAAGATGTTTTTAGTGATCTTAATTCATCTTCTCCTCTGTGGTTTTTGCAGTATGAAATGGGTCTGATGTGTTGGTCCATTTAGTGCATCTTTGTGTGTGTGTGTGTGTGTGTGTGTTTGCATGTAGCTGAGGAACAGCCTGAGGCCAGATCTGTGTGTGGATCAAGGTCCCGACTCCGACAACATTCCCATCCTGTACATCTGCCACGGCCTGACGCCTCAGGTTAGTGTTCAGTCCACTGCACCTTCTGGCTTTCATCCTTTTTCAGCCCTCTGAGTGTGTGTAATTCATTTATATATATAAGTGCTCATGTCCGACTCCATCATGTCTCCTGTTCTCTCTTTCCACGTTTCTCACTGTGTTTGCACAGTATGTGAAGTAAGACATTTTTAAGGTCTTATTTTTGGCCTAGAGATCAAGAACAGGAATTAACGAGTTAAACGGGATCAGGAAATCTAACGAGTAGATTTCGACCTGGCTATATGTTTTCTTACTTCTTACTTTCTTACATTAATTCATTTATGTGAATCAGTTAAAACTGTCCATTCCAATGAATCGATTCAAAACTTTGAATCAAAAAGATTCAGAACTTTGAAGCAAAATCTTTTTGTCACCACACAAAAGTGTTAAAACTTTACAGTAAGGTTCCATTTGTTAACATTAGTTCACATGAACTAAAAATACTTCTAAAACATTTATTAATCTTAGTCAAAAGTTGTACTTGTTAATATTATTTTATGGACCTGAGCTAACAAAATAATATTTTTCTTAATAAATACTGCAACAAATGCGTTATGAATGTTAGTTAATGCATTGACATTATCTAATGGAACTTAGAGTGTTACATATAAATATTTAAAATGATTCTTCTTTCAGTTCATTTTGTGAAAAACCTTGAATCATTTGAACTAGATTTTTTTTTTTTTTTTTTTTACAGTATTTTAGCTCTTGGATTTAAAACTTTAAATCTATTTGGCAACAATGGCTGTTGAAAAAAAATATTTTAAACCATTTCAGAGCGAATACATAAATATTGAGATATCAAAAGTCTGAAAAATATAAAGATTGCATTTTTATAGCTATATCATTCATTCTTATTTCCATCTACTGTACAAAGGCTCTGCACACTTCAGTTATTTAATTCATGGTGAAAATGTGAGTTAAAAGACATTTTCCCCTCTGTGAAGATTTCTCTTTTATGAAGATTTGGCTTCGGCGTCTCCTTGTATGCGCTTGGCTTGTGCTTTCCCATCTTTCCTTCACAACTGATCTCAGTGTTTTACAGTGATAGACTGTCGGGTTTTTTGCAACCCGTAAAACAGTCATTGTATTGCATAAAATCTCTTCATTATTTTGTGCTGATGCACGAAATATGAATTTTCAAGCAGTTGGGCTGCTTCAGGCAATCCAGTCTTTTTTTTCACCTGAGTGTATTACACCACCAGGTTCTACAACAAATGATATCCTGCAAAAAATACAGTAAAAATAGGGAGCTTTCTCCATAAAGCATCGACTCACCAGGGGATTTCGGATTTAGACAGATTCCAGGGCTATAGTCACTATAATGAATCTCAATAAAGAGCAATGACTTGGAACACAAGCAGGGAGGGTTGTTTCACCACCACAGGCATCATTTAGGTGAGGAAGAAATGTAGAATGTGTGTCAGAGATATATAAATGAGAGCGAGTGAGAGGGAGAGAGGGAAAGAGAGAACGAACAGCACTGTCAGCATGATTTTAACTACTTAGTTGGGTCTCTTACACCTGCTGAATTCATATCTGTGTGTGCTTCCACCTTTCTTATTGGAAACGACACAATGGTGCCAAGCAATGCAGTAATGTTTCTATTCTTGCTGACTCAAAACTTTCTAGAATCTGTTGAGGAAATCAAAATGACACCATTGCTAATTATAGGACATTTTAGAGGCCCCAGGGATATTATTGTATGATCTTATATATATATATAAGATCATACAATAATATCCATGTACAATACAATAACAGAACATGTATTCATCCCAAACCATAACGGTACGGACGTCATGGTTAGGTACAGAGTCAGATGACGAATGCAGTCAGTCACAGGCAATCCACACTCCATTGCGCGTGTGGTAATGCAACGCTTTTTGCTAACCACCACAACAGGAAAAAGAGCAGAAGAAGAAGAGACAAACTATGCACCAACCCAAAACAAGAGTTCAGATAACATGCAAGAGTTTGCTAGTAGCCTATACGCTGAGTTTTGAATAATTTTTGTTACGCACAAACTTCACGGAACGAAAACCTGGGTGGCAGAAAGCTTGTTTGTTTTCTTTATTTTACAAAAGCAGAATGTTTTCATTTATTGTGAGTGTACACAAATAAAGCTTTGAATGATGTTTTACTCTTATCTGTATGACCATAAATGACTTAGAATTTTAAGTTGTTTCCGCTGTTATAATGAGACAAAATCATTGTGCCGATTTGTGATTTCTTGAAAAAGCGTAATATTGAACTGTGCATTCACTATTGTCACCACGTTAATGAACTCTCACGCACAAAGAAAATCACAGCATAAGCTACACACAACACATTAATCAAACCAATATGTTTGAAAACAGCTGTTGCATTTTACTACGCAGCATTGGTCAATCTATCAATTAGAGTAACAAATTAACAATTAATTCTTTTTTTATTATTTTAAGCAATCAGAAATCTGTGGTGGGGGGAATGGGTTGATTGGCAAGAGTGCATTCTGTTTACTGCTTAGACCGAACTCGTATCGAACCCTGACCCCAAAACCGAGGTATGTACCGAAATGTGACCTCTGGGTATATATATAATATATATACACCGATCAGGCATAACATTATGAGCACTGACAGGTGAAGTGAATAACACTGATTATCTCTTCATCACGGCACCTGTTAGTGGGTGGGATATATTAGGCAGCAAGTGAACATTTTGTCTTCAAGTTGATGTGTTAGAAGCAGGAAAAATTGGCAAGCGTAAGGATTTGGGTGAGTTTGACAAGGGCCAAATTGTGATGGCTAGACGACTGGGTCAGAGTATCTCCAAAACAGCAGCTCTTATGGGGTTTTCCCGGTCTGCAGTGGTCAGTATCTATCAAAAGTGGTCCAAGGAAGGAACAGTGGTGAACCGGCGACAGGGTCATGGGCGGCCAAGGCTCATTGATGCACGTGGGGAGCAAAGGCTGGCCCGTGTGGTCCGATCCAACAGTTGAGCTACTGTAGGTCAAATTGCTCAAGAAGTTAATGCTGGTTCTGATAGAAAGGTGTCAGAATACACAGTGCATCGCAGTTTGTTGCGTATGGGGCTGAATAGCTGCAGACCAGTCAGGGTGCCCATGCTGACCCCTGTCCACCGCCGAAAGTGCCAACAGTGGGCCCGTGAGCATCAGAACAGGACCACGGAGCAATGGAAGAAGGTGGCCTGGTCTGATGAATCACGTTTTCTTTTACATCATGTGGATGGCCGGGTGTGTGTGCGTCGCTTTCCTGGGGAACACATGGCACCAGGATGCACTATGGGAAGAAGGCCTTAGGTCCTACCATCCATGTGGATGTTACTTTGACATGTACCACCTACCTAAGCATTGTTGCAGACCATGTACACCCTTTCATGGAAAAGGTATTCCCTGGTGGCTGTGGCCTCTTTCAGCAGGATAATGCGCCCTGCCACAAAGCAAAAATGGTTCAGGAATGGTTTGAGGAGCACAACGAGTTTGAGGTGTTGACTTGGTCTCTAAATTCTCCAGATCTCAATCCAATCGAGCATCTGTGGGACCAAAACAATATTTGGAAGATGGTCATAATGTTATGCCTGATCAGTGTGTATATATAAATACATTTAACTTCTTCACCAGCCAGAATATTTCTGCATGATTTACAGTGCATCTTCTGTCTATTTGCACACTTAAACTGATTTCAAGCATTCTGATAGGATGCGAGCAGTATGAGCATATCACCGTCTCTGTACTTGAGGTTCTGGATTTGTTTTTTCTTTAAGCGTATTAACACTGTGGCAGTTGCTCGGGGATTTGAGCATGTTGGAAATGGAGCATAGACATGCTTGCTCTTTCTTTCAGTGCGTTATCTCCCATTCATTCAGCAAAAGGAACATTGTTCCCATACAACAGCCATAAATCTCCAAAGCAGTGAAAAAGCAAGCTTTTCCTCAAGCAGAAACAGTGCTAAATTAGTCCCTTGCAAGTTGATTCCTTATTTGTCATCTCTCATACATTATTCCCCATCCCATTTTAGCCCTCCATTCCTTCCCGTCACAGTTCCAGTGCTCATCAAAGGATCCCGAAGGATATGCATTGTTTCCATTGTGAATGAATGATTAGTTGTTTTATGTGTCCGTGGAGATACACTTGCTGCCTGTTCAGCCTTTGTTTCCACAGATTTTCATTTCAAGGTGCCTCACAAAAGTTTGAGCCATTGTTGCTATTCCAAAGTCAAACAACCTGATTTAATTTTACTGTAGGCTCAGGTGTACTGCAGTATTCTTAGAAAAAAATTAATTGACACACACAATTTGTCTCAGCGGAATGCAATGGTAACTCTCAAAACAAACCTAGAGATCAGAATTGATTTGGAGTTGAAGAGAAGAACAGAATGCCTAGATTTGTATCTGATATTCCAGAACTGACACAAGTTTGGATTGCCAAAATCGCTCTAGATGGTATACAACCAATTTAATCTATGTTTTTGAGAAAAGGATGCATTTCTGTGATCCGCTGCATTGGATATCTAATCAATAATACTGTTAGCACTTCTCCAAGCTTTGGCTTTTGAAGTGAAATATCAATCCATCCAGACCCTGAAGAATAAATGTGGGCATATTGCATGAAATGAATTCTTTCTGAAAGTGCTTGTTTTTCAGTATGGCAAGGGATTAAAGTATCAGGGCTATTGATTTAGGACTCGCTCCAACAGAATGTGCATTAGTGATTCAAAGCAAATGTTGAATATCAGGAACTTTGCTTATCTGAGTTCTTTTCCCATTTGCCACATGCCATCAGTGTTCACCTGATGTAAATGCAAGTCAATTAATTCAAAACATTTTGTGAATGTAATGTTTCTGTAAGTAGAACTTATAATTTCACAATACATCAGAACTGCTGTAGGTAAAAAAAAAAAATGAAAATAAGCCAGAGTGATAAACGTAAATCAGGACTGAATACTTTCCATATTTTATAGTATGTAATATTAAGATTAGTGCATGGTGGTGTATTATTTCCAGTGCACTTGTGAAGAATGCGTCGGCGCATGCTTTTTCGAATGTTTCTAATGTTTGCTAATATTACCCACAACCCCTTGCACTACTGAAGAGGAGGTTTAAATATATAAACCTAAAAGTGAAGTAACATTTAATTTTATTTAATAAATGTGTTAACACTTACAAATATTAGGCAGCACTTACACTTACAATGCAAACAGAACATGACAGAGGTTTGTGCTATCAAAGCGCAATAGTAAAATGTCCCATTACTTGCAGACTTTCTTTCTTCATACTTAAAGGGTTAGTTCACCCAAAAATGAAAATTCTGTCATTAATTACTCATGTTGTTCCACACCCGTAAGACCTTCGTTCATCTTTGGAACACAAATTAAGATATTTTTGATAAAATCCGATGGCTCAGTGAGGCCTCCATTGACAACAAGTTAATTTAGACTTTCAAACTCCCAGAAAGCTACTAAAGACATATTTAAAACAGTTCATGTGACTACAGTGGTTCAACCTTAATGTTATGAAGCATTGAGAATACTTTTTGTGTGCCAAAGAACAAAATAACAACTTTATTCAACAATATCTAGTGATGGACGATTTCAAAACACTGCTTCATGAAGCTTCGAAGTTTTACTAATCTTTTGTTTCGAATCAGTGGTTCGGAGCGTGTATCAAACTACCAAAGTCACGCAAACCATTGAAATTTCGAAACACTTATGAGGTAAAGAAGCCTCGTTTATTGAAATCACGTGACTTTGGCAGTTTGATACGCGCTCCGAACCACTGATTCGAAACAAAAGATTCGTAAAGCTTTGAAGCTTCATGAAGCAATGTTTTGAAATCGTCCATCACTAGATATTGTTGAATAAAGTATACTTGTCGCTTCATAACATTAAGGTTGAACCACTGTAGTCACATGAACTGTTTTAAATAAATCATTAGTACCTTTCTGGGCGTCTGAAAGTCTAAATGAACTTGCTGGGAATGGAGGCCTCACTGAGCCATCGGATTTTATCAAAAATATCTTAATTTGTGTTCCGAAGATGAACGAAGTTCTTACAGGTGTGGAACGACATGAGGGTGAGTAATTAATGACAGATTTTTCATTTTTGGCTGAACTAACCCTTTAAGTATGTATGTACTTTCCCATCACCAGTGATGTAGACACACTTTAAATGCTTTGTAGCCAATTGGCATTCAGCCCATGTTTGAACGAAATTAACAAATGAGAGTCATTCGATTAAAAAGTTATTCTTCCCTATTGAGCCCATTAAGATGCAATACTAGGTATCAACACTGGGATTTGGAACTGAGCCACATCTTCTTAGAGATTTCATATAATAATGTAATACAGAGCTGAATAACACACAATGTCCAAACAGACATTCAGACGGCCCAAATGAATGGATCAGAGTGATAAAAGATGTTATGACATTGCAATTTTCTTGTTATTGCAGTTCAGGGCTTGATATATAAGGCCTATACTTGACATTTTTTAGTTTTGTTGACAAATAAAAGTGTTAAAGTACAAATTTCTCTATAAACCTTTCTTTTATAAAATGTTATTTGTACAAACATTTAAAACTGATGTGATTTTCACAACATACAGTACTATTCAAAAGTTTGGGTTCGGTATGATTTTATAATGTTGTTGAAAAAAATCCTATATGCTCACCAAGACTGCAGTTATTTGATCAAAAATATAGTAAAAACAGTAATATTGTGAAACAGTATTACCATTTATTACCTTTTTTTTCAGCTGCCATTATTCCAGTCTTCAATATGTTCCCATCCGAAGTTGCGAATTTGAACTTGTACGCAAAATTGGAATATCGCATACAACATTTATTTGAAATAGAAATCTTTGTAAAAATGTAAAAATATTTAAGAAAGTACTTATTTCTTTAAGACCCCAAACTTTTGAACAGTAGTATATTTCCTATACTTTCTATTTGTAAATTATATTTACTGTTATTCTAAAACAAGTAATACAATGTTTTCCCTTTCAAAACTCTACTTGGAAACTTTTGCCTATTCGCATTCACATGTGAGCACCTAATGCAGCATGGAGCAGATTATGTATGCTAGGCTAATGTTAACATAATAAAAATTGTAATAATTAAGCAACAGTATGTGTGTAGACTAGTTATGTACATCTAAAGTGCTTTTCTCTTCTGTTGTTACAGAATGCGTACTACACAAACTCTCAGCAGTTGCATGTCGGAAGCTTGAGTCCGACCATCGACGACGACGACAACAAGTGCCTGGTGGACGTGAACGGCCGGCCGCGACTACTAGAATGCAGCTACGCCAGCAACAAGCACATGAAGCTCTCCTGGCTCTTTACTCAGGTATACATGCAAAGGAAACAATGAATCATTCACTCATTTTCTGTTCTTGTGCTCTGTAAAGTAAAAAGGTAACTGAATTGTATGATTATTACATAAATTACTTTTTTTATGCTAACTATTGGTTTTTGGGGGAGTTGGTTGCCTAGATGAGTCTAAAAGAGTATAGTATTGCAATGGTCTGTTTGTGCTGTCTGGTTTAATTTTGAATGAAGTTTCATGAAGAGCTTCTCTTTTCCATAGTGTGCCATTACATTCTACACAAAGCTTAGATAGACATCCCTTTCTGCACAGCTCAATTAAACAGGACCTATTATGCCCTTTTTCTAAGTCTTGATTAGGGTCAACTAAAATATATTTCATGCTTGAAAGTAAAAAAAAAAAAAACATTATTTTTTGCTTATTTTACATTGTTGCAGCACCTCTCTTTCCAGTCTGTCAGTAATGCTCTGTTTAGTTCCTGCCCCTCTGAATCCCCTCCTTCTGAAAATTGTTCTGTTTCGTTGGCTGGACGAGTGTGTTGTGATAATTGTGATGGCTAGACGACTGGGTCAGAGCATCTCCAAAACTGCAGCTTTTGTGGGGTGTTCCCGGTCTGCAGTGGTCAGTATCTATCAAAAGAGGTCCAAGGAAGGAACAGTGGTGAACCGGTGACAGGGTCATGGGTGGCCAAGGCTCACTGATGCATGTGGGGAGCAAATGCTGGCCTGTGTGGTCCGATCCAACAGACGAGCTACTGTAGCTCAAATTGCTCAAGAAGTTAATGCTGGTTCTGATTGAAAGGTGTCAGAATACACAGCCTCCCAGGTGGAGCTCATCATCTCTCGCGCCACCGGCCTCGCGCCGTTCTCTCACGGCTCTCGCCCGCCCTGGTCGCCACATACCCCCATCGCCCCTCGCAGGCCGGGGGGTACTCCCGAGACTGCGCTCTACTCCCCCCCGGGGCCTGTCTCGGCGGCCGCAGCACCTGGGGGTAAGGACAGACGAGACGAGAGAAAGGAGACGGAAGCAAGGGGAGCGACAGGACGAGAGAGGGGAGAGAGGAAAAAAAAAATTCTGGGTCCGGTTCCCAGACACACTGCCGCTCGGTCCTCAGCCTGCCGAGAGGCTCTTCCTCGCGGTGCCATGCGATGGCACTGGACGCTCGGTGGACGGCCCGATCCTCGACCGCCTCCTGGCGGCCGGCGATGGCTCCTCCGGCTGAGGGCAGCCGGCAGCGAGTCCCCCGTCCCCTGCTCCTCCCCTTCATGGCGGATGGCAGCAGGCTCCGGCCCACGGCGGACGGCGGCGACTCCTCCGCTCCCTCCAGGACGGCAGCCACCCCACCTCGACCCAGGAGCACGGCATCCGGGTCTCCGTCCCACCTTTCACCAGGCTCCAGTACCACCGCCTCGGGCAGCCTCTCGCGGTCTTCACTCCCGCGCTGCCCGAACTCCGCAGCACCGCGATCCCCCTCAGCCGCGAGGGCTCTTAGACAGCATGTTCCTCCTTCCTCCCGGGTTTCGGCACCAATGTAACACAGGTCGTAAATACGGGAAGAAGGAGGCGGGAACCGGCGAACGTTTAAACAAAACTTTAATTCAAAATAAACAAATACAAAACGAAAGTAATGCCGGCAGACCCTCGCGGACGTCTGCCGGCCACACAAACATAAAATAACATAAAATAAAGTCCAGGCCTGGTCCTCTCTCGTCCTTAACTGTCGTCGCTCCTCCTTTTATGCTCCCGGAGCTCCTCCGTGAGAGACTCGAGGCCGGCGCGCCTCCCAGGTGGAGCTCATCATCTCTCGCGCCACCGGCCTCGTGCCGTTCTCTCACGGCTCTCGCCCGCCCTGGTCGCCACACTTACTGATATAGGAAATAACTCCCTTTGGAGGGGACTTTGTGCTTTGTAACTTTGCAGACCTTTTTCATGCTCAAACAGCAGCATTACACACTACAGAAAGTTGAAAATGTAAAAAGCATAATAGGTTCTCTTTAAATGTCAAAACTTTTTTATCAAGTTCTGAGAACATTTAACATTTAACATTTATGCATTTGGCAGACGCTTTTATCCAAAGCGACTTACATTGCATTATACTATACATTTGTATCTGAGAACATTTAAGTAGCACTCCAAAACTTTCCCTTAAAATTCGCAGTCAATTTGCAGCATCTGTCAGCCCTCCGGCTGTGCGACTGCAACGGACACTTTCTGGATATCGAGCATTAATAATTCAGAGGTGTGAGTTGTGTGTGTGTGTCATAAAGCTCTCCTAATTCATTTCAAGTGCCGTTTTGGATTGTAGCAGACATCTTAATTTCATCTGCACACTGTCCGCGTAATGTATGCATCTCTATTAAAAGGTGGATGAATTAATATATGTCACAGTAGGCGGTGTCGTCTAAAAGGTTTAGCTGAAGTGTAGTGGAAATGTCAGAATAGGTTATTAGGAAAGGGTAATGCTGCCCCCTTGGGAGAGATGTCGAAGTAGATGAACAAACACGCACTATCGGGAAAAGTGTAAGAGTATGAACGATATCAATTCTCACACAAACCCTCGGGATGTGGTTTTATGTCTCAGATGAGCTCGGTTGGATAAAGGCTTTATGGCAGCCACCTTTTTTTTCCTGGAGTTTCTTAAAATGGAATCAGGTGGGGCAAATCCATTGTGGCCTTTTATATGTGATGAATAATTGATGTCAAAGCCAGTGAAAGAGTGAACTGGCTTTTTGACTCATAGGGGAGCATCAGAAATGGCTTTAATTAAGTCTTTATCGATTCATATTGTCTGTTGACAGTCTGCTTTTCAGTCTGTATCCAGGATACCGCATGACAGGTCGTGAATAAATGTGCCGCGAAGCTTACCTGACACATGTACCCAGCTGAAATATATTATTTAGCTCTTTAGGGCATTTGGCACCACCAGCAGTCATGGCGAAAACAGTGATATTATTATTTCTGGGAGGCTGATTTGGAACGGAACATAATTGAAGCAGATGCAGCGGTCCCTATCGGTGACAAACACCTGTTTAATGATGCATGCCAGACCATTCTATAATTACAAGGGTCTTAATAATGTCTGGTTTATAATCTACATGACCACAAATAATTATGTGGAGTTACACTACTTAAATTATATTTGCAGAAAATATCAAAGATTTCAATAGTATATAGGTTTTTACAGTACTGTCTATAGTTATGCTCTTTGTATTCTACCATCTAAATTGTTATAAACTGCCATAGCGAACTACCATAACTTTATGTGCCAGACCATACCACTAACTACCGTATAAAGGTATTCTCTTCTTTAATATAGTTTCACATTATATGACATTTTGTTTTCACATGCTAATGTTACAGCCATGACTATAATAAAGCAGCATAAAATACAAATATTCCAGCTGTGTATCTTCAATAATATGATTTAGCCTGTGTAGCGAGATATTTGGCGTCTCATTCAACTTGTGTCTGAGTTGGATTTCATACGGTAGCAGATGATTGGACGAGGGTGACACTTTGCCCGCGGCCTCCTCTTTCATGTTTCAGCTGTCTCCGGAGCCTCCTTCAACACTGTAAGACTCCAAATCCTTGAGGCTCTTCTTCAGAAGCAACCACTTTAGGAACATCACTTTTCTTTTGACATTGTTCTGAAAGGCTTTGGTGGTTGTATTTCTCGAAGTATTCATGTAGCTTTGATTTCTCATTTAGAGTCTCTTGGATTCTGCATTAGAAGGACGCATTAACACCAAGATGCTTTTAGCTCTGTGGGATTTTAAAGGGTTAGTTCACCCAAAAATGAAAATACCGTCATTAATTACTCGCCCTCATGTCGTTCCAAACCCGTAAGACTTTCTTTAATCTTCGGAACACAAATGAAGATCTTTTTGATGAAATTTGAGAGTTTTCTTTTCCTCCATAGACAGCTACACAACTACTAATTTCATGCTTCAAAAAGTTTATAAAGAGATCGTAAAACTAATCCATGTGAATCAAGTGGTTTAGTCCAAATTTTCTGAAGAGACTCGAACAGATTGAATTTAGGCTTTTATTCACATATAAACATTGATCAACTCACACATCAGTTTGTGGTAAACGGAAGCTCAAGCATGTTTGCTTGACGCATGTGAGAACCAATGAGGTTCGTTCTCGTGTTACGCAGCACATTTGAGCTTCCACAAGAGGTTTGTTCTCGTGCGTCAAGCAGTTTCGGTTGAGCTTCTGTTTATGTTCGCTGATCAATGTTTAAATGTGAATAAAAGCCTAATTAAATCTGTTCATCATATAAAGCAATCAAGTATCTTCAGAAAATTTTGAATAAACCACACAATTCATATGATTAGTTTTACAATCTCTTTATGAGCTTTTTGAAGCGTCAAAGTTTTAATTGCATAGATGTCAATGCAGGGACAGAAAGCTCTCAGATTTCATTATAAAGATCTTAATTTGTGTTCTGACGATGAACGAAAGTCTTAAAGGTTTGGAACAACATGAGGGCGAGTAATTAATGACAGAATTTTCATTTTTGGGTGAACTAATCCTTTGGTCCCGGAACAACTTTGTCATTGTTCACTCGTTTTGATGTGTATTGTGTCTTGCAGGGAGGCTCCATTCAGAATAGGAAGTCGAAGCGTTGTTTGGAATTGGTGGAAAGTGCAGAAGTGGATCATGGATATCAGCTGGCCCTTCAGAAGTGCAGCAATCAAAAATGGACGATTACCAACATATTGCCTGGGAAAGTTCTATAGGCATGGTGTCTTAAGGGACATATCACTGGATATATAGTGGACTGAGACACTGTATCCCTTTACACACATCGCTGTCTCATCAGCTGGAGGACAGAGAGCTGTTCTCTGTTATTTAACACTGTAAACATCTTCATGTCTTGTGCCGGACCTCAAAGACATCATGGAAAGTCTCCTGAATTTCATTTTGTCCAAAAGAGATGATTGGTTTAGAAACACTGATGCTTAAAGGGATAGTTCTCCAAAAATGAAAATTCTTTCATCATTTACTCATCTCATGTTGTTCAAAACCTGGGGTGCTTTTGCCAAATGCATTGTTAGCCAACAATGGTCACAAGTTCCGTCATTATCAGCATAGATTCAACGAGTCAGAGTTTCCCGAAACCATAATTCGAACGAACATTCGCACGGCATCGCAAAGTTTTGTGGTTGGAAAGGCAGCTCTCGATCTGTGGTTAGAAGCATAGTTTCTTGTTGACTTAATAAATCCTTATCAAAATAAGCAAGGTAATGTTCAATACAATCTATATCTTTCGTTTTGAATATATGCTTTTATAGCATCTTTTTGTTAAGAGATTTGAAACACATTTTTGAAGAGTGTGCATGTGCGTACTATGAGCCTATTGAATCCGAAAATAAAGTAAAATAACTGAGAATTAATCCTCAGATGCCATGTCAATAAAATCTGGCGTTGATTCGATCTCAAACATTTTAATTAAAAGAAGTTATATTACTCTACCACCTGAGTGACATCATTAACCAACGTGGTTGAATGACAAATTTGCGACAATGCGGTTTCGGGAAACAGTCGTGACTAGCTAGTTGATTTCTAGAGTTATGCCATTGTAAACCACAAAAAAAAGATATTTCGATTAATGTTGGTTGTGACCATTGACAAAAAATAACACTCAAAAAATTAATTTCTCAAAATATCTTGTCTTCTGCAGAAGAATGGCATACAGGTTTGGATTGACATGATGGTGAGTAAATGATGACGGATTTTTTTCATTAATGGGCAAACTGTCACTTCAAATGTTCTGCTGTATGATTGTATCTTGTGTATTTAGGCAGTTAGTAATTTAGCTACTGTGTAGCACCAATTTAAAATGTTTTTCTTTTTCTCAGGTTCGTTAATGCTGGCTGTGATTATTTGATGTGGAAAAATATGTTTTATAAATGTAAATAATCTTTCTAAATAATATTAAAGACTTTTAACTCTTCATGCTTGAATTTTACATATGAAACAAAATGTTCTAATGGTTTAAACTGGTTTAGTGCCCCAAAACTTCTAAAACGCAAGTCTAAAATGCTTGCAGGCCATCTAACCAACTAAAACTGGTCAAAACAGGATTTTCATTAAAATACCATTGGTGAAAAAATATGGTATAAAAACTTAATTTAGGTTCAGGCAGAAATCTCTATTCATATGGTTTTTCTAATCAAAAAGAGAGTTCTGGCATTCACAGAAATGAAAGTTCCACATTCACAGTTTGTGCTTTTGAGAAAATCTCTTATGTTCTGTCTTAACATCTACCATGGGACAAAACCCATTTAATCAAAGTCAGGAACACTTGACAACCTCACTTGAGCTCTGAGCTATCCAAATCCCTTAAATCTCCAAAGCGCAGACACACACGTTGATTTAACAAGGAAGATTTCACGAGTCGTTCTGTTTAAAAAGGTTTACTAGAAAACATTGGAACACGCTGAAACTCCAAAGACAAAGCTGGCAACACACTCTCATGGCAGTGCATAACTATTTTAGGTTTTGGTGAATCTAATCCGCACGTTTTTGGTACGATTTGCTTTCACCCCACTGAGGGTTAGGGTTACCGGTGGATCTTCATGTTTACTTTTTAAAAATCGTATGTTTCCATAAGAATAACATCATACAATTTCATTTGAAATCGCCAATAATTTTCGATTTGTTAACTTAGTGACTAATTCAAATGAATTCAATTCTCATTCATACATTTTCACCCCCACTGATGGTTAGGGTTACCGGTGGACCTCATACTTTTTTCTAATAATGTTTTCATACGAACTTAATAATAATAATTAATAATTTGTTACATTTATATAGCGCTTTTCTGGGTACTCAAAGCGCTTTACATATAGTTGGGGGAATCTCCTCAACCACCACCAACTTGTAAAATGATGTTTTCTCATGAGATCTGGTTGGAACTGAAGATCATTTCTTGCTACATTTAAGCCACAAAAGTGTCTCAACATTCTCGTGACAATCTCTTGGTAAAGCAACTTGAATGAATCTCCTCCATCCCCTGAGATAGGAAATCTAAATGAGTTTTAGAAGTGCATTTGTCAGGAAGTCTCAAATATACCTGCATCCTTGAAATAGTTTGTATTGATTCAAAAAAGCAAAACAAGAAAAAACACAGATCATATGAAACAATTTCTCATCTTCCTTCTATTTCTCTTTGCACTTCCAGACCTGTCAGAAATACAGTTTGCCTCCTGAGATGATAAAACTCCTATTCCGACTGACCTTCTGAGGGGGGAAACGAACATCTTTTTATGTCTTGAAACACAACGGTTGTACACAAAATCTCTTTATAAGATCTTTTTGGCCTGGAATGAAAATGGAAGAAATGAACCCTCTCCTTCCCCTGCTGTATTTTACTGCTGAGTAACCAGAAGAATTAATTTAGCAATATAAATTCTGCGCATGATCATTAATCAAAGGTATTAAGGCAGAACTGTCCCCGCTTCACTGTCTCATTGATGAGAGTATTAGAAGTGTGAGAAGCCCAGAGCATTTCAAGAGCTTGTTATCAGGCTTTAAAAATGTTGGGTTAGCACTTCTGAACCTCATAATCCTACAGGCTGGGAAGCCAAACCCTCTGAGTTTATTCAATTACTGTATTCTCCCATAAGGCCCTTTCACTATCTGCTATAGTGCTTGAAGTGTTGTGCAAATGGGGCAAGCAATAAGAATACTGAACATGGAGAAATTTTGTTTATCTCAACTTTATAGTGAACAGGAGATTGTTTTTTTTTTTGGTGGGGGGCAATTACATTATTCACAACATAAACAGTCGGCATGAAACAGAAGTTGTGATTGTCTTTTCTTCTCTATTTTGACATATATCCGAGTGAAACCACTTCTCAAATGTAGAAAAAATGTAGGGCGGGACTTGATTTTGTCCATGGGGAATTGCATGGATGGCAGGTGCGAAAGCGAGGCTGTGAGGAATAGATGTACCGTGTTTTCAATGGCATCCGCTGTCAAAATGAACAATTACAATTAATAAAGTAACAATTATAATTGTCCATAGCTCATATTGTTGGGAGTATTTTTGTCTAGTGAAATCCCTTGGAAAGATAATTTTTGCAGTGTTTTGTCAGCAGAACAATCCAAAAAACATATTAAATAACAGTACGACCCACTGAAGAGATTTACTGCATGTCTATCCCTCACAGCCTCGCTTTCATTCGTGTAAATCAAAGATGGCACTGCTGTAAATAAGGTCTATTGCTGTGATCTCATGTGAGTGACGTTTTCCCGCCCTCACGCCAGTACATGTCATCAGAGAAGGGAAGAGATGTCGCTGCAAAACGGAGAGGAGGTTACTTTGATTAAAGGTTATGAGGGCACATGAATTAAAAAATAACTTCTCAGGCTCCTTCAGGGCATCATGCTGATGACCCATACCGAGTTTTGTTCCGATCAGCCTCCGTTAACCTTGTTTAATAGGTGCTCAAACTTCATTGGCCAATGGCAGCCATGTTTTTCAAGATACGCCAATGTCCTCGTGGGCTCTGATGCCTCCTTGGACCAAGACACTGCATGCCAAATTTCATGTCAATCGGACTAACGGTTGCATAGTTATAGCTGTTTTCATGTTTTTTTCATGTTATAGCACCACCAAGTGTCCAATTTTTTTACTGTGACTAAAGATCGAGCACATACACACGTGTACCGAGTTTGGTGAAAAAAACGAATTTCTTTCAAGAGTTATAGCCATTTTAGTAAAAGTGGCTCCGCCCATTTCGAATGTTTTGGCGCCCCTTTGCGAATTAAAATGTCAACGTTTTTTTGATAATTATTGATATTCAGACTCCAGAGAATCTTTCTGCTCTGGTTTGGTTCCGATCGGGTGAAAAACCTAGGACCAATTCGCAAAAGTATGTTTTGGACAAAATTCAAAATGGCGGAAATTTTTTCATGGCGGAAATGAAATCGGATGTGCGCGAGTAAATCATTTATAATAAAAACTGCAATTGTCAATTTTGAATTTATGGCAACTATAAAAGTTCTACTTTAAGTATTGTATGAAACATTTTTGAGTAGATAGGCTATAAAAACAGGCTAAAGTTTATTGGGAATACTCGATTTTGATTGGTCATCTAGGTGACTGAAACTGGTGCTACTTTCATGTTTGTCATATCGATCTGCTGACTCACTATCTCATTTTTTTATACAAACACAAATGCCGCCATCTTGTGTCTCAGAGTACGTTTACACGACAACGATGTACTAAAAACTGAAAAGATTTTGCTTTTGCTTTTTTCATGTACAGACAACAACGTTGTCAAAACAATCTCCATCCACACGGATCTAAAATCGCTGTATCCTGCTGCCAGGCCAATAGTTGCCGATGTCACTTTGTAAAGAAATGCTACGCGCCTGAACACGTCATCGTTTTCACAAATTCACATTTTTGTTGTTTACACAGAGACGATAACGGTATCGTTTTCAAAAAATTGCACTTTGAAACCCATTTTCAAAAGCTGAAAACTTTTTATGCGTTTTGGCCGTTCATTTACACGACAACTCGTTTTGGGGGCCTGAAAACACAAACTTTTGAAAATGGGTTTCAAAGTGCGCGTTTTTTAAATCTCACTACAAAAACGCAAATTTGTAACACTTTAAAAATCACGTTATAATAACTTTAAGAACATTAGGTAATATTATTACCTTATATGTTGCTTAATGGATCATTAGGAAATGTTCATTTTGTTCCAAATGCCATAAAAATATGAGAACAATTGAGATCACTTTTAATATCTTTAATATCCTGACTACCTAAGAACTCTTGGTTTAATGTGTAATTATAGGCCACTGTGTTATAAATGTGTAACATCATGTAACCTTAATGTGAAATGAAGATGTTTCCCACTGAACAGAGCATTAAATAATTTTTTTTTTAAATGAAATACTAAAAAACAAGGAGATTAAGAGTCCTTAAATTCAGCTGCATATGGTTTTTAATTCTTTCGTGTGCAAGAAATTAGCCAGTCCCATCTGCTGTGTGCTGGCCCACTCACACATTTCAAGAAACATACTGCTGTTCATTCGTATATCTCGCTATTGGCACCATCTGCATTAACAGAAACCGAAAAGAAAGGAAATAATGACAGTTCATGCAATCATATGTTGCTCGGCGTTCCTACTGTGGTGGATAATGGAGCAGAAAAGAGTTCAGGCTTGATTAAATGGATTCACTAGCAACTGTGAAACTGTTTGTGAAGGTTGCTGGCAGGAAGTCATAACAGAAGGCAAAAGCGAAATTGTCTAATTGCCATCGGTTGGTGGAGAACAAATTGTTTTAGTTGAAAAAAAACACACCAGAGATTTGATACAAGTTGATACAGATAAAAATCACAGCCAAAGGCAAGAACCCTTAGGCTCAAACAGACATTTGCATAACTAACTTCAGGTTGGTCTTTTTTTATACTTTCAACACATTTTTCAAACCATAGAGGACATGTTTATCAAGGAATATCTTTAGAAGTAATTAAGGATAACCTATAAAAATCAAACCAGGTACATGTGTTTGTTATATATGGAAAACCTTGAATATCACATAATGAGCTTTCATTCATGTTGTCAGTTTATTTGATTTGCTTATTTAAGTAACACACCTTCTCAACTTCAAATTCAGTTCATTTTCAATTATTTAGCTGTTTTTGTTTTACCAGTGATAGCTTTAAGGTCCCAGACACAGAAGTAAACATCTTCCGGAGAACAAGAGGGTATAGTGAGATTTCACATGGCAGAGGCAATCGATTCATTCAGTGCAACGAAGAACACACCTACCCACAATGCAGGCTGTCCTGACTTTGGCTTTGTTGCATTTGACATGCTTGGCAGGTTGGTGAACTGAGCTCTGTGGCGCTTCCGAGCTTCTTCCCAGCTTTCACTTCTCCATCAGCTCAAAACAGAAGAAATATTGACAAGAAACGGCTTAGATATGTAGGGATACTGAGGGGAATGTGTCCCAATTGGTGGTTACGGTGGTCATAGAAATCCATGCATGGCATGGTCAACAGGGCCTATCATCGAATAAACCTCCTCTGCCTTGGGCGAGAGGTCTGCCTCATCAACACATGCAAAATTGCCAATTAAATGGCAGATAAAACCGGTCAAGTCTTAAAAAAACAGCAGGATTGCTGGACGAGAGAACAACTGCGCCACTTATGAGACGCTTCAAGAGAGTAGCTCTCAAATCAAGAGGGCAGTTTTGAGGAGGTTCTGGTGTAGTGACAAATTGCCCCCACACTCTCTTCAGCGCCTGATTACAATTCCTACAAAATCATGTTATGATAAATGCAGTTTCAGCTACATTATTTATGTCTGTGTTAGTTAGCTTATGTACTAGCATAGCATATGATACCGATTAGCCTGCTATCTTACTTTACACGCACTTACATGTATTCACAATCATCTTTAGTGTAATTATGTGTTAAATTAAGTGTTAAATGTCCAATATATATCAGTTATGAATAAAACAAATTAATGATGTATAATTATTCACTTAATAGGCTATTCGCTTATATGAAAATTAGCCATGGTTTTGTCATAGTAAAACTATGTTTATTTGTATAACCACAACAAAACCATAGTTAAACTGGTTTTTGTAGCAAAACCATGGTTAATTCGTGGTTACGAACTTTTTTTTTTTAAATCAGGTTATTATTTATTAACAGTTAAGTGTAATAAATTATGTTAAATTGGTTTATGAGCTAATTTGTTTTCTTACACATTATAGTAAGCTATAATATCATTCATATTAGGACAGTTTGTAGAGACCCGATTTCAGGGGAGGACCCGATCTATCATGACACCGGCCACCTCTAGAAATCATGAGGTTGGTCAAACGCTTTACATTTGCTCGAGTCTGTTGTTTGTGCGAATAAGCTTCTGAGAGCTCTCTTCCCCTCAAAATCACTGGCTCAGTGAAATGGCCAATATACAATCTTTTTGTATATACTATATTTTGTATTACTTTTATATGCACTCCTGAAGCTTCTGCCTATGATTTAAGTCTCAGCTCTTTTCACAACAAGCTCTTAAAGGTCAAGTTTCTCTTCTATGTTGTACCAGGCCATTTGTGGTTGTTAAATTATTTTTGTTCAATAAAGGTCTTGGAAAAAAAAAAAAAAAAAAGAGTCAAGTTTCTCACTGCTGCAAGAGTTTGTAGTGTTTAACAAACAGATCACTGGCGACATCTGCTGGTCATCAGTGTCAGATGTTGGGTTTCTGTTTTATATAGACAAGAGCGCCACAAACTGGTTTAATTAAATTAATTCGTTTAATGAGGCATAAAATGTAACAATTCTATCCAATAAATCTATTTTAAATGCATATGCATTCCTCTCACTATGATTTCTTGGAACCAACACGTTATTTCTATCATTTCAAAAATCAAAATATCATATTCAATTCAGTTTGCATTGAACACTTTAATTTTAATTTCATAAAATGGATTATTATTATTCGATTATTATTATTATTTTAGATTATTCGTTGAGATTAATAGTAGGCTATTATTACTTGTTATTATTACTTTGATCAGTGCAAATAAAAATAATAAACACGTGCTGCAAAAGAAAAAAGTTGTATAACAGTGGCATTTCAAAATTATTGTCAATATTCTCTATCTTAAATCTAAAATTAACTGCCTAACGAATTAATAGTAGTAGTAGTTGTTGTTGTAGCCTATAGTTTAGATTATTCATTTACGTTTATCGTAATATTTTTTACTTTTTTATTATTACATTGATCAGTACAGTTAATAATAATAATAATAATAAACGTGATGCAAAAAAAAAAAAGTTGCATTATTTCACAATTATTGTTAATTATGTCTGTTCTAAATCTAAACTGGCGATCACTCCCAACTAAATAATTATTATTATTATTATTAAAATCCAAATATTTTATTATTATAAAATATCTGGATCCACTTTCTAAATAAAGGATGTTTTTGTCCTGTGCAGACCAGATGAAACCACATACAGTACAGTCCAAAAGTTTGGAACCACTAAGATTTTTAATGTTTTTAAAAGAAGTTTTGTCTGCTCACCAAGGCTACGTTTATTTAATTAAAAATACAGTAAAAACAGTAATATTGTGAAATATTATTACAATTTAAAATAACTGTTTTCTATTTGAATATATTTCACAAAGTAATTTATTCCTGTGATGCAAAGCTGAATTTTCAGCATCATTACTCCAGTCTTCAGTGTCACATGATCCTTCAGAAATCATTCTAATATGCTGATCTGCTGCTCAAGAAACATTTAATGTGTACAATAGTACAAAATATTTGTGTACAATATTTTTTTTCAGGATTATTTGATGAATAGAAAGTTCAAAAGAACAGTGTTTATCTGAAATCTAATCTTTTGTAACATTATAAATGTCTTTACTGCCACTTTTGATTGATTTAATGCATCCTTGCTGAATAAAAGTATTCATTTCTTTAATTTCTTTTCAAAAAAATAAAAATAAAAATTCTTACTGACCCCAAACTTTTGAACGGTAGTGTATAATGCTACAGAAGCTTTGTATTTCAGATAAATGCTGTTCTTTTGAACTTTCTATTCATCAAGGAATCCTGAAAAAAAAAGTACACAACTGTTTTCAACATTGAAAATAATCATAAATGTTTATTGAGCAGCAAATCATCATATTAGAATGATTTCTGAAGGATCATGTGACACTGAAGACTGGCGTAACCATGCTGAAAATTCAGCTTTGCATCACAGGAATAAATTACTTTGTCAAATATATTTAAATAGTACACAGTTATTTTAAATTGTAATAATATTTCACAATATTACTGTTTTTTACTGTATTTTTAATTAAATAAATGTAGCCTTGGTGAGCAGACGAAACTTCTTTTAAAAACATAAAAAATCTTAGTGGTTCCAAACTTTTGGACTGTACTGTATATGATTATCTGAATGACATTTCTTTTCAAACTAAACTAATCTGTGCAGCATTTTGCCATCGGAACCTCTCAAGAATGTAAAAGATCAGGGGACACATTTACAGTCGCGCCAAGTTTAGCGCTTCCGGTTCACTGTTGGCCTCTGTCAAACGAGTGCAACAAGTTTAGTTTCTAGCCATACATCTCTCTTGGGATATGTCTCATGCTTTGAGGACACTTACCACAGGAGTTTTGATCGTGCAGAGATCTGTGACCGCCCAGCCGCTCTTGCGTCCTGTGAGCGCCTTTAACATCCGAGGGCAACAGCGGAGCCGGAGTGATGGAGTGAAGGGCAGTGAGAGTCAGGCGTTTGATGTGTCCCTCCTTGAGTTTCTTGTGTGTCCACTGTCCAAAAGACCCTTGAGGTATGATTGTTCACCACGTGTAAAATTATTACCTTATGTAATGATAGTTATCATAGGAGTTTAATAGCAGTGCTGATGTTATACCATCGGTTGAAAATTTTCCTTGCGATCTTTTATCATGGCAGATAAAGCCTCTGACAAATATCATGTGTTACAGTTTTTGTTACTATTTTTAATGATATGTTACTTATAATTAAATAATTATTTTTAATTTATTCTTTTAAAATGTAATATAATTTATTATTATTTAACTTAAAAAAAGACACAAATGGTATTACACACACACACATCTATATACATACCAGTCAAAAGTTTCGAAACATTACTATTTTTAATGTTACTAGTCAAAAGTTTCGAAACATTACTATTTTTAATGTTTTTGAACTCTCTTATGCTCATTTAGGCTACATTTATTTCATAATAAATACAGAAAAAAACAATAATATTGTGAAATATTATTACAATTTAAAATTATGGTTTTCTATTTTAATTTACTTTAAAACATAATTCATTTCTGTGATCAAAGCTGAATTGTCAGCATCATTACTCCAGTCTTCAGTGTCACATGATCCTTCAGAAATCATTCTAATACGCTGATTTATTATCAATGTTGGAAACAGTTGTGCTGCTTAATATTATTGTATAACCTGTGATACTTTTTCAGGATTCTTTGATGAATAAAAAGTAAAAAAAAAATATCAGCATTTATTTAAAATAGAAATCTTTTGTAACAATATACACTATCGTTCAAAAGTTTGGGGTCAGTAATTTTTTTTCTTTTTTTTTAAAGAAATTAATACTTTTATTCAGCACGGATGTGTTAAATTGGTAAAAAGTGGTAGTAAAGATTTATATTGTTAGAAAAGATTTAGATTTTGAAAAAATGCTGTTCTTTTTAACCATTTATTCATCAATGAATCCTGAAAAAAGTATCACAGGTTCCAAAAAAATATTAAGTAACACAACTGTTTTCAACATTGATAATAAATGAGTATCAAATCAGCATATCTGAATGATTTCTAAAGGATCATGTGACACTGAAGACTGGAGTAATGATGCTGAAATCTCAGCTTTGCCATCACAGGAGTAAATTATATTTTAAAGTATATTTAAATAAAAAAACATAATTTTAAATTGTAATAATATTTCACAATATTATTGTTTTTTTTCTGTATTTATGATGAAATAAATGCGACCTTAATGAGCATAAGAGACTTCGTACAAAAACATTAAAAATAGAAATGTTTCCAAACTTTTGACTGGTAGTGTGTGTGTATATAATAATATATAGCATTGTCCTTTTATATGAATTAATTTAGTATGGTTTTATAATATCTTTTTTTTTTAAATTAACTTTATTTACCATGGTAAATTTGCATAAGTGATGTTTAGATTATCATTATCTGTAATACTAATACACGTTTTTCCTTTTTTTTAAGGTATGATGAAAGGAGCAATGAATTAATAAACGAAGAGCTTGGCATTGCATATCCCATCATTGATGGTATTCCTAACATGATCCCACAGGATGCACGAATGATCCATAAGACCGAAGCGACTGAAAAACCCACTGAATCTTAAGTTTATAAAGCAAATATTCATTTTCTGCCACAATGTTTTTCTCCCTGTCTACAGTAACTGTTCTTGTGCCATTGATATCTTTGTCTGGACTGTTTTACTCGGCGACCGTGGACGAAAACTTTCCCCAAGGCTGCACGAGTGCAAGCAGCGTGTGTTTCTACAGCCTGCTGTTGCCAGTAACTATTCCCGTTTATGTTTTCTTCCACCTTTGGAAGTGGATGGGAATCAAATTATTTAGACACAATTAGACTGTAATTTCCTTTTTTATTCCCACACAACATGAGACAATTTCAATTTTGTGAACAATGTTTGCTTGTAAACAATAGACGTTGAAGATTCATATTCAAGAACATTTAACTGGAAATAAACATTGAAGTGAACAATGTAAAAATACACAATAAAACTGCAAATGCCAAAGCTTTATGTCTTTTGTTTTGAAAGTGCACAGAACTCACAAATCTAGCTTAGTACGATTTCACTTCTTTGCTCTTTTCTCAACACTTTCCGTGAACTTCATCAAAGGGCACATGGGCTTTGGTGAATCTTCGCCCTTCAACTTAAAAAAGAAAGACTCGTTCAAGCGAGTCTGAACGACTTTCAGCTGGAGCAGATCACCTTTGGCCTTGGGTCCCGTATCACCGTCTTCACTCGACGTGTCTGATGTCTTCAGCGTGGGTGGGTTTGCAGACTCTACAGTGGGATGTTTTGGCTCATGCATTCGTCTTGTTCTGTCGGGCAAACTCAGGTCCACCGGTTCCTCTGAGCACATGGATGTGTTCTGCTGCTGCTGCTGAAACCTGAGAGAGCTGGAGAGCGCTGGGAAGGTAAAGAAGTTCTCAGTTTGAGTGGTTGCTTCAGCTGTTGACCCACATGAACGCCTCTCTGGTGCCTTCACAGTAGTGGCCTCATTGCAGCTTGAGCTGCTGGAGATCTCCACATATGGATCCAAGAATGATTTCTGTGTGATAAACATGTCTTGGCTGTTCATTTCTTCAGCTGTATTGGATTCCAAGCTGCTTTCGCTGACAACGTGCTTCTTTCCAAATTCATTGTAATTTGTCTTTGCAAGTTGGTTTTCCTCAGTTGGCAAGTTGAAGATGACTCTCTTTTTAATCTTCCCTATCTTTTTCACACTTCTATGACAATCATTCTCAGTTGAACTTGGTTGTTGTGTCTCCTGATCAGGGGAGATGAAGATAATGGGCTGAATTTGGTCTTTATCTTCAGGCTGTTTTTTTATTTTAGGTTGCTGGAATTCGTCCTCGAGTTTGGTTTTCTTCTTTGCCTTTTTTCTTTTCTTAGTGTTTTGCGTTTGTGTCAAATCTGTCTCGCGGCAGCCATCGTGCAAGAAGAAGTTGGGCACACACTTGGTTTTCCACTTGTCCTTTTTTTCCTTCTTCACTTTCTTGTTTTTGTGCTTCTTGGATGCTTTAAAAGCATTTTCAACAATGGGAAAAATCTTCTTTGTTGGGAATGAAGCCATTTCCTCTACAAAATCAGAGAGTAACAATAAAGCACATTGGTTATTTGACCAAAATCAGCAAAAGGTATGCATCAGAATGAACTTAATTTGCCAAGTGTGCACAAACACACAAGGAAGAAGACAAAGTACAAAATAGAAAAATTACAGTAAGAGTAGGCAGAATCCCTATGTACAGATGTGAACATATATAAAACTGTCTAAATATAAATATGTGTTGACATAATACATATTTATCTTTATATACATGCATGCTCTATATACTTGGTGCAATGAAACAAACCAGTAATACTTTACAATCTGGTTCCATTTGATAACATTAGTTAACTGCATTAGTTAAAGGGTTTATTCACCCAAAAATGAAATTTCTGTCATTAATTACTCACCTTCATGTCGTTCCACACCTGTAAGACCTTTGTTCATCTTCAGAACACAAATTAAGATATTTTTGATGAAATCCGAGAGGTATATGACTCGTCCATAGACAGCAATACAATCAACACTTTCAAGGTCCAGAAAGGTAGTAAAGACATTGTTAAAACAGTCGATGTGACTCCAGTGGTTCAACCTTAATGTTATGAAGCGATGAGAATACTTTTTGTGCGCAAAAACAAAACAAAAATAATGACTTTAATGAACAATATCTTCTCTTCTGTGTCATTCTCATACGTTGTTTACGTCCAGCACTTCCAGATATACATCAGAACGCTGACTCGTTATTGGCCGGCTCCTGCGTCAGCATCACACGCATGTGTCGTGCTGCTCACTTGATCAGCTTTGGCCAATACTGAGCCGGCATTCAGACGTAAACACGGAAGCCTTCGCTGTGATTACTGCATCACCTGGGTAAGGATAATGACAGGGAAGAGAAGAGATTGTTGAATAAAGTCGTTATTTTTGTTTTGTTTTTGCACACAAAAAGTATTCTCATCGCTTCATAACATTAAGGTTGAACCACTGGAGTCACATCGACTGTTTTAACGATGTCTTTACTACCTTTCTGGACCTTGAAAGTGATGATTATATTGCGTCCTATGGACATCATATAACTCTCGGATTTCATCAAAAATATCTTAATTTGTGTTCCGAACACAAACGGAGGTCTTACAGGTGTGGAACGACATGAGGGAGAGTAATTAATGACAGAATTTTCATTTTTGGGTGAACTAACCCTTTAACATGAACTAACAATGAAAAATTATTCTAAAACATTTATGATAACACTTTACAATAAGGTTCATTGGTTAACGTATTAACTAACGAACTAACAATGAGCAATACATTTGTTACTATATTTGTTAACATTAGTTTAAAAAAATACAGCAGTTCATTGTTCATGTTAGTTCACAGTGCAATAACTAATGTTAACAAATACAACTCTTGATTTTAATAATGTTTTAGTAAATGTTGAAATTAATATTAACAAAGATTAATGAATGCTGTAGAAGTGCAGTTCATTATTAATTCATTTTAACTAATGCAGTTAACTAATGAACCTTATTGTAAAGTGTCACCACATTTATCAATCTTTGTTCATATTAATTTCAACATTTACTCAGTGGTGTAAAGTATTTGAGTAAATGTAATAAGTTACTGTACTTAAATATCTTTTTTAGCTACTTTGTAGTTTTACTGAGTATCAAAGATATTAGCAACTTTTGCTCTCTACTTGACTATATTTTTGAATAAGTATATATACTCTTTACTCCAATACATTTGTGATGAGTAATGCAATTACATGTTACAAGGAAAGTAAAAGCATAGATAAATTTTTTTAATTGTTTTAAATTTTTTTAGTTAAAGGTGCAATATGTAATATTTTCTGTCCGCTAGAGGTCGCTAGAGGCCTATTCAAAACAAAGGCGTAGCTTGATGACGCCAAGTTTGAGAGCGGAATCTTGGGACATGTGGTCTTCACCTCACAGCCGGTGGAATAGAATTGGGATAGGACTCAGGAAGAAATCATGTTCATGGATGCGATTATTAACGTTACTCTAGTATGAAGCAGAGCAGGACCGAGTGTTGTGGGAGCTGAATGAGGCCGCTGGAGCGATTGCGCAACACACGCCTCATGAGCAGCGTAACTTTTATTATGCCACAGTTGCCGGCGCCGCTTCCGCTTTTCCGGTCATGAGTATGAGGTATCGCAGCTCTGTTTATCTATTAGATACATCTCGGCGGCTGCTGTGAGACACTTGTTGCACACTGCAGTAAGCTAGATTGATTTTAGAATATCATATTAAATGCTGGATGGCTTGTGTTGAAAAATGGCATGCAGTTAATTTTAAAACGTATGATGGAGAAAATGCTGTATTACTGTTGCTAAAAATAAAGCTGCACCTGATTATGCTATGTTAGCTACTTCACAAAATAGTGTTTTTCTCTGAGGCATGGTAAAGCATGGTACTCACAAAAAATCAAGAAAATTTGATTTAAACTATTAGACTAAACGTGTTGAGCTATATAACAACAATTAGTTTTCTGTCTATAAATATATCAAAACAGTTGTTCCTTTGTCTATTAAAAGATGTAATATATTAAAGTGTCTTTGGTGTTTCCATTGTTTCTACAAAATAAAACCGGAAACCGAGGGTAACGCAGGTATGACGCAATTGACAGGCGACTCCTCACACGTCCCGGAGACTTGGGCTGCGTCCGAAAACCTAGATAGCTGTCTTGCTGCCTCGCTGTCTTATAAGAGAATGACTTGTATGACAGCGTTTGTGCATGAAGGTACCTCACGAAATTGATTTCGGACAGACTTCTGAGGCAGCGTAACAGTTTAATGATCTACAGCAATATAGTGCGAGATTTGGTGAGAACTAAACAAATATTTAATTATTACAGTAGTAATTTCTCGATAGAAATGATATCAAAATTGAATTATGTTGGTCAAAATCGTACATTTATACACAAACTGACCAGCAAACGCAACTTTCGGACGCCATCTTTATTTTTCTAGCTCAACTGTTACAGAATGGAAAGCACAGGATTGTGGGATATCAAAGGCAGCTAAGGATACATCTATGCTGCCTTCAAACATCTATCAGATGAAGGTATCTCATGAGACAGGAAGTGAAACTAACATTGGATTCGGACGTTCCTTGATGCCTTCCTACCTTGAAATGTGTCCTCAGAAGGCAGCATTTTCCAGTTTTCGGACGCAGCCTTGGTTAAAATTGCAATTTTCTTATGATTTACAAATAGTCGCAAACATGTGGGATATTGTAATTACTCAAGTGAACAAAATATATAACACTGTGGTTTTTGGATATTTTACTGCAAAATTCTTACATATTGCACCTAATGGACCTGAGCTAATATCAATGAACAGTTGTATTTTCATGAACTTACCTTAACAAAGTTTAATACATACAATAACCAAAGTATATCTCAGTTAGTCCAATAACTAACGTTTACGGATGGGACCTTATTGTAAAGTGTTACCATAAACCATTAAGTAACCTGATGTAAAAAACAAAACTGAATGTTCTACCATAAATTATAGTATAAATATTAGTGAATACTCACATGCCTCATTAAAGTGAAGAGTCCTTCTTGTCCTGTTTTCCCCCAATAACCTCTGTTGATGTGATAATATTCATTTAATTCAATTGTATGGAATCAAATTTTATCAACTACGTGATAAATCGAGTATACCTCTTACCTGACAGGCTTCTGAGGATTTAGCCGGTCACCTTTTCTCTCAGAGAGCTGGACCTTAAAAGTACAAGGACATTATAGTGTTTAAATTTGTAAAACATGAAAAACACTGTAGCTAAAGTTGATTGCTACAATGTAACGCAACAACATTTTCCACAGATTCTCGGCAACGTCGTTACAGGAAACAACTTGTTCCAATTTTTCCTCCTTAGCGACTAAATATTTGGCAAAAAGCAGTTAATTTAAAACGTAATTTAATTTAAACGTTTAAAATGTACCGTTGAACATGGTCTTAAATTAACAGGAAAACTGTCATGTACTTACCTGTTTTGCCAATTTAACAAAATACACTTATATTTTTCCGCCAATTACAGCTTCAGTGCTGTCCGCCACTGCGCATGCTCAGTAAGCTGTCGATAGCATCCATCAATGGCATGCTGCTATTAAAATGTAATTTTAAATAAATTCTAAAAACGTAACAAAATTGTTGCTAAGCAAAATTATCTGGAAAAAAATGACGTATAAAGAAACACTAAAGAAGAAAGACGTAGCCTATAAAAAACTGTTCACAGTGGTGTGTACAGAAAATGTACCATTTCATAAATCACACCGTTGCTGTGAGACGAAGAGCTACTTAACCTTTATATCTTCTTCAGTGCATTCATGAATAAGCATCACTTCTCTGTGCGTCACTCGGCTTGTCAGGCAACTATTTTCACTGCCGGAGAAATCCCTTTCTCACATAAAAGGCGCTTTTTGTAGCTTTTCTTGTAAGAAATGGCTTCCGTGGTCTATGGCGTCATCAAACAGCAGCTAAAATGATTTTTACGGCCATTCTTTTTACGGCCCAATGGCAATATCTCATGTGAACGTGCATTAAATGTGTTACTAATGTTTTTAGGCACATAAAATGTACTCAGTCAGCGTCACTTTTTTTAAAAAAGGTCACAAAGTTCAAGATTTATTCACGTAAGAAACGACATCAATTTGGATTCAGTTCTTCCTAAAACCTTTTAAAATACATTTACTTTTTTTTGTACTTTTTATATGATTTATTTTTCATTTGTTTTGTGTATTACACTGCATACTGCACTTTTTTTGAGAAGTAACAGCATGGTTTTGTTTGGTTGGTAAAATACATTGTAGGCCTACTTACGTTCTGTTTATACTGTTTCATTGCTGTTCTATTGTATTCTGTTCTATTCTGTGTTTTTCTATTCTTTTCTGTTCTGCTCTGCTTTTGCACTAGTCTTTCAAACATTGTAAAATGTGTTCATTGAAAAGAAACACTTGTTGCGTTTGATTTGATGTTCTACATTCGAAAACTGTAACTAAAATAGATACTATAACTATAAAAATTTTTACACAAATTACATTTTAAAAAATAATATAATATTTTTAGAAGCAGAATTTCATGCAAATACCTTCTTTTATGACTTGAATGTTTCACCTGTTGTCAGATGCCAGCTATTAACACATACTGTCTGTCATCCATTTTAGTCGTCAGATGTTGTATTCAAGTCAGCCCATGTAATAAACATTTTACCGCTTAATAAACCTTGAGAAAAAAACAAAAATAGCCACATGGTGGCACTTAATATAGATTCAATTCACTGTGTCACAAGGACATGGCTTTTACACCTGTGGCATGATTGCATTGGGTGTCCTTAGGTGACTTGATATTCTCCCCCTGAATCTTCCTGAATAATCATGTGTAGTGGTAACACACACCGCTGATGACATGACTTGCATTGATAAACCCTGAGGTAATGAGAACGACAGTTCCCCCTCCAGCCTCCAAAGGGTCTAAATACTGCTTAGGATTGTTAGGACTGTGCTAGGGATCCCATGCGAGGGTCAAAGGTCTGTTTGTTTGGTGGGTGTCATCTAAACAGGCCATGCCTACTTCAGCCCATAACAGTCCCTCAAAAGACCAGGACCGGGTCAACCATCTCCAACACTCGGGCCTTGTCAGCCATAAATCATACAAATCTGGTATGTAAACAACTTTAATTGCTTGCCACCTGTGAAGTTTGTTTTACAGAATGCCAGAGGATGAAACAGTACGCTCATCGACAGGTGCAATGCATGAGATGCAGTGGGCATCTCCAGAATAAGCAGTATTGGATACAACTTACATGCACTTATTGCATTAAAACACAGATATTGGGTGATGATCTCCCCTGTACTCTCTAATTTACAGTCTCAGGGGATGCTTATTGCCTCATATGTCAACAGACTGCCTGCTCCCTGTCGTCATACCCCGTTTTTTCCCGAGTCAGAAGCTGTAGGCATACAGATTGGAGAGAAACCCTAACCACACCACGAGGTAAGATCTACGGGTCAGACCTGTTTAGGTGCTCAAAAGCACCCTCTGTGTCATGGCATAGCCATTCCTGGGCTACATTTAGAAAACTTCGCTCATAGTTACCTAATCTGTCATCCAGAGGCCATAAAAGTAAGACAGAGCCCTCCACCTCCCTGGGTGCCTCTCTGGACACCTGTGACTGGAGCAGGTTCTTTGGCTGGATTACCACCTGATGGAGAAAACATGGAGCAGCTGCTGTGACAAAGTTGCAATCTATAATTTTATACCTTTTCTGTATCTGTAGAAATTGTTTTAATGGTCTATGAGAATGTAAAAATAATTATTTCAGAAATTTGTGTTATTGAAAAAACCAAAACAAAATTATTTATATACATACAGTATATATATAGCATACATATATATATATATATATACTGTATATATACTACATATATATTTTTACACATGCA
>RJVU01018281.1:1695406-1711244 GCA_003731715.1 Anabarilius grahami
ATTGTGTAATGGTGTTTTCTAAAAGTAAAACAAACAAACAAAAAATGGCCGAATATATAAATAAGCTGGATTTTAGGTGAATGTCACAGCCAGCATTATTTTGACATCCATGGCATTCCATACAAGCCCGTCTCTGCGGCATTGAAAGGGTTAAGCTTCTGCCATGAGGCTCAGCTCAGTGGAAAAATCAGGACAGATTAGACAGCACTACAGAAATAACAGCCATATTGAACCTTTCTCTTTTTTTGGGTGAAGTGTTTTGTTCAGCGTCTTCATGCTGTTTGTATGCTGAGCTCTTTCCACGTTTGGCAGGCTTTAAATGGATCAGTGCGTGTGAAGAGTGGGAAGAGCAGGGGGTGTGTGTGTGTGTGTGTGTTTCTGGCATCGGAGCCATTTGCTTCTCTTTGGAATAAGTGCTGCTTCAGTAATGGCCGCCTGTTTGTTTTTCCTCTGCGTCTCTCCCTTTTAACCGGCAGGATTACTACAAATCGGGGATAATCCGCTGCCCTGATGGGATATCCATCCCGGAGCTGAGAGAGGCATGTGACTACCTTTGCATTGCCTTCGACTACAGCACCATCAAGTGCAGAGACCTCAGTGAGTACTCATTAACATGACAAATGCACTAAACCGATTCATGCTTGAAATCCTCTGATTGTCACGGCAACGGGGAAACTGGACAGTATTCAGAGCATTTCGGATGTCTGAGGATGGTAGATGCGAGAGAGCAGAAGTAGGTCAGTGTGATTGCTAGATATGGGTCACTGGACGCTGTTAGTGTGAACTGTTTACATTGTTAGCATTCATATTATAGCTATCGTGTGTGTCATTATATGGCTAAATTGAATTAGTGAGTCAGTGCTGCCGAATCGTAATGAGATGAATTGAATAACACTCTGGAACATGTCAACTGCAGGTGCACTCATGCATGAGCTGTCTAATGATGGCGCCCGGCGGCAGTTTGAGTTCTATCTGGAGGAGATGGTGCTGCCTCTGATGGTGGCCAGCGCTCAGAGCGGAGAGCGGGAGTGTCATGTGGTGGTGCTGACGGACGACGACGTGGTCGACTGGGATGAGGAATATCCGCCGCAGATGGGAGAGGAATACTCACAGAGTCAGTTTACTTCTCCTGCACCTCAATTACACACTGTTACCTATTTGTCAATCACAGTGCTGCTGCATTATGGGTAATTTCTCAGCTAATTTATAAGAAATGATTGTTTGTGGTTTTTGAACACCCTTAACCCAAGTATTTGTACAGGAATGAATGATATCTTTTGTGTTATTATGATTTATTATGATTAAGAAGCAAAAGCTAGAAACTAATATAGGGAAGGGCGAGTTTTTTGTCTTTAGCCAGAAAAGACTGGATCTATCAAAGATCAATGTTGCTTTGTTAGAAATGTATTAGTAGGATGTCATTTTTGCACTCAAGGACATAATGGTTTTGTGTCTTTGTGTACCGCAGTTATATACAGCACAAAACTATACCGGTTCTTCAAATACATTGAAAACCGAGATGTTGCCAAGTCTGTTCTGAAGGAGAGAGGACTGAAGAAAATTCGATTAGGCATAGAAGGTAAGAGACTGGTTTTTACTTGAGCTGCTTTCAGATGAACCTAAAATGAAATTAGCTTGTTCACACATACTGCACGCGTTCCTCCCCAAACTGATGAGGCATTTATACATGACATGCTCGCCGTTCTGTTGTACTATTCTGTTGTAATTGCCCTCTAGCCATCAACTAAATTAAACAATATTTATAGACATTATATTATATTCAATATTTTCTAATTTCATGAACATTTTTATTAAACATGGATCTTTATTTTCATTAAAAAGGCTTATTTTCTGCTATTGTAGGCTCTTTTTGTAAATGTAAGCAATTAATTTAGACAAACTTGGTGCCAGTAAGATGCCGGTACAGACATACCTGCTCGGCCAGAATCGCCTCGAAGTCATGCGTCTTCGGAAGCAGAGCCACAATCAGAGTTAAAAATAATGCAGTGCACACCGCCACGTGAAATGGGGTCTCGCGTACAACCGTCCACGCCGACATTTTTGCCGCATGAACCTTTGCGCTTGTATAAACGCTGCGAGTATAAACCAGGCTTTACTCTCATCCTGTTTTTAACCTGTATGACTTTCTTCTGTGGAACATCATAAAAGATATTTTGAAGAATGTTGGCAACCAAACAGTTTCGGTTCCCATTGACTTTCATTGTATGGACAAAAAATACAATGGAAGTCAATGAGAACCAAAACACTGTCACCAGCATTCTTCAAAATGGACAGAATTTTCATTTTCGGATGGACTATCTCTCAGCCACCGTAGAATTTAATGCTCTGCAACTGAAGAAAACACATGCAAATTAAGAAAACATCTTCAACAGTTTGACAACGCATGTGCTGCAAATACCCACAATGCATGCAAATACTCACAAGGCAACCACATACAGAAACGCGCTGCAAATACTCACAACGTATGCAAATACTCACAACGCAACCAAATACAGAGACGTGTTGCAAATACTCACAACGCAACCAAATACAGAGATGCGCTGCAAATACCCACAACGCATGCAAATACTCACAACGTGACCAAATACAGAGACGCTCTGCAAATACCCACAACGCATGCAAATACTCACAACGCAACTAAATACAGAAACGCTGCAAATATTTACAACGCAACCAAATACAGAAACGCGCTGCAAATACTCACAACGCAAACAAATACAGAGACAGGCTGCAAAAACCACAACGCACATACGATGAGAATGTTAAAATAAGCAAAACAACTCACATTTCAGGTCATCGACAACACCACTAGTGAGTACATTGAACAATAAGCATGTCCCAGCCAGGTTTATCACTTGTTGGGGTCCCCTAGAAACATTTCCGTTGTCATTTGTGTTTCTGTATTTGGTTGCGTTGTGAGTATTTGCAGCTCATGTGCTGTCAAACTGAGGATGTTTTCTTTCTCGGCCACTGTAACTATCCCTTTAATTAGCATTCCTGTTAATGCCGTACCTGTGTTTGCACTTAGGATACCCAACCTACAAAGAGAAAGTAAAGAAGCGACCCGGTGGGCGTCCGGAGGTCATCTACAACTACGTCCAGCGGCCCTTCATCCGTATGTCCTGGGAGAAAGAGGAGGGCAAAAGCCGACATGTGGACTTCCAGTGCGTGAAAAGCAAGTCCATCACAAACCTCGCTGCAGCCGCTGCAGACATTCCTCAGGACCAGCTCGTGGTCATGCATCCTGGGCCTCAGGTGGACGAACTAGACATCCTCCCCAACCACCCTCAGCCCAGCCACCATTACGATCCGGATCCCGATGCCTCGTCCCCGGCCATCTGACCCCCACGCACACACACCCGTCACCACTCGCCACTTGAACACTGCAGAGAGAGGTCAGCCAAGACCACATTGCCTTTCAAGTCCTCTCCCGCCTTACGAGTCTCAAAAACTGATCGCTGCGGCAGCACGTGACCTTTGTACACTATGCCTTTCGTTCCCACATAGAACTTGACCAAAGGAGGTTTTTTATTTAATTAGACACTCAAAGTTGGTAATTACTCCTTTGATTAGTATCTGAAGTGATTATGGAAGCATATTTATGCCACAGAGTAGAAGTAATTGCGGCTCTTCTCACAATTGTGACTTTTTTTCTGGCAATTCTGAGTATCTTACAATTACATCATTGCAATTCTTAGAAAAAGTCAGAAGTGTGATATATAAACTCAGAATTGCAAAATATAAACTTAATTGCAAGATAATTACTCAGAATTGCAAGAAAAAAAATCTGAATTGTGAGAGAAAAATGAGTTGCAATTACCTTTTTTATTCTGTGGCAGGAAAAAACGAATTATGTGGCAAACTTGCAATTATGTGTTTACAACTTGCAATTGCAAGAAAAAAAGTCTGAATTGTGAGATGAAAAAGTCACAATTACCTTTTTTTATTTTTTTATTTAGTGGCAGAAACAAGCTTCCATAGATTGTACTATGTTTGTGGTGCTGTGTGACTACTGCTGTTTAACTTGGCAATAAAAAGGAGCACAACCAACTGGAACACCCTGCAAGTTGAGCGACATCATGCGATAAAACGAGAATGCCTCCATTAAAGTCTTCAAGCGTTCTGGTTTTGTCACGTCGTGCAACAGAGCACCTGTGGAGCCTCACTTTGATGCATTTCCTCTGAATGAGTACTGAAGTGATGTCACGTTTTTATTGTACCGTACTTTTCATTTTATTGTTATTTGTAGCTGCGGTGCATCGAGAGAGAAGTTACTCTTGTGTACCACTTGAGAAGTGTTATTTTAATAAACTTGATGAAATCAGTATGCTTTGTTCTTTGGATTGGTTTCTTAATATAGAAATAACTATTAGCTACTCGTTTATCATTTTTATGGACTTTTATAGGTGAATTTTCATCCCAAAAACAAAAGAGAAAATTCTATTTTCCATAAAATTCTTTAAAATATACATTCTTGTGACAAATAAATTTGTCCCCTAATATTCTCATTAAAGTAATGCAAAAAAGATTTGACATTAGAATGTCATGCAAAAATTTACTTTTAATCTGAACCATTTTATGAAATATTTTACATAAATATTTATATACATAAGCTACTGTTCAAAACAGTAATATTGTGAAATATTACAATTTAAAATAACTTTTTTTGTTTGAATAGATTTTAAAATGTAATTTGTGATGCAAATCTAAATTTACAGCATCATTACAGCATCACTGTCACATGATCCTTTAGAAGTCATTCTGATATGCTGATTTGATGCACAATAAATGTTTTATTGTTGAAAACAGTTGTGCTGAAAATTTGAGTGGAAATAGGATTTGATGTTTTTCAGGATTATTTGATGAATGGAAAATTTAAATGAACAGCATTTATTTGAAATGGTAAACTTTATATTTAGTCACTTTTGATCAATTTAATGCATCCTTGCCAAATAAAATTTCTTAAAAAAAAACCAACAAAAAACACCCTAACTGACCCCCACATTTTTGAATGGCATTTCATTTCAAATTTCTATCAATTTTATGTTAAATTTATTTAAAATGCACATATCCATAAGCATAATTTCTACTTGACCTACAAAATGATTAAACATGATTCTAATCAATCTTATAAACCAGAACTCAACTGCCAAGCTGTAGTCTATTTCCCCTGACAACACATTTCATTTCCTCAAAGATTTTACCACTGGATGGCAACATAGAACAAAAATATCACAGCCACGGACCAATCAAAAGGCAGAGAAAGAGACATTGGCCAAAGCAGGCATGAGAAGAGCTTGATGAGGAAAATCTACCAATTTTCCAAAATAAATTGATAATCTGTGGCAGGCAGCCAGCATATTTATTATTTATCAAGATCAAAAATAATAATATTACATCAATAGTAGGTAGTAAAGCCTACTTTAAAAAAAACACCAAAAAAAAAAACACTGTTGAAGACAAGATTTTTTTATTTTAAAAATATCCACTGCTGATACATTACACTTTAACCATATATATTTTGCATAAAGAAATCTTACATAATAGAATTACAATATTAGTTACAATCTGCATATAGAATATTTAACATTTTGACAACTTTGTAGTGTAAAAACATTAAAACAATTATATATATATATATATATATATATCTCCATTTTGTCAANGATGGGTACCACAGGAATAATCCAGGCCGATATCTACAAAGAAACAGGCAGGTCGGGAATAAAATTGTGTGAGGTGGGAAACGCACAGATCTCCGTTCGGCAGGAAGTGTGCAGCTCAACCAATTTGTGTGCTTAGAGTAGGAGGTCCAGTTTCTAACAGCAGCAGCCTTGTTAGCCTCCGCACACAACTGCGGTGCACTTCCTGTCCATGAGCTTCGGCTGTGGTGACTTGCACTTAAACCTGTTTAGCCTTGGACCCAATAAGCATCCTGTGGTAGGAGTCCAGTGTGGTCTCACAAAGGCCAGGGTAGGTCACTGAAATCCACAGGTCCACCAAGGCCAGCGTCCGCTTCTAGGAGGCTCATGATTACGGCCATGGCTGCCTCGTCGTTACTGGGGCTGCTGGACCCGGGCTCTTCCATGATGTCAATACTAAGATGCGAGTTATCACCTGCAGGCGGAGATTCGTTTAGTGCACTTGCTTGAGAACATTACGTGATTCATTGAAGCAAGATTGACTCGTGTACTCACTCATTAATGAATTATTTGAATATGGGTATCCTATTGAATCGGGTCCAGGCACAATTCCTGCTGAAGGCAGTTCTGGAGTTCCACCGTTTTGGATCTATAACATAAAAGATAAAAATGTAAAAGAAAAACAAGATGAAGACTGCCAAAGCGAATATTGCTGAAAAGTTCGATTTGTCTGGTAAACACCTTCATGATTGAAGCCATCCTAGGTGAATATGACTATCTTCTTTTATCAAACACAATCAGAGATATATTTAAAAATATCCTTGTTCCTCCAAGCTTTATAATGGTAGTAAACGGGGGGCGTGTTTTGAAGCCCCCCAAAATGCATCCATCCATCATAAATATAATCCATATGGCTCCAGAGGGCTAAAGGCCGATAGAATTTTGTAAGAAAAATATCCATATTTAAAACTTTATTAACTATAATAACTAGTTTTCAGCAGACGGCTGTAGGCATCGATTTGCGGCGAAAGAATAAACTCATTTGACGCAAGTCGACTTGCGCAGTATGTGTACGGTTGACTGCCGGAAGCTAGTTATTTTACTTTATAAAGTTTTAAATATGGATATTTTTCTTACAAAATTCCATCGTTGTACTTTTTTGGCTTCAAAACAAGTTCATTACCATTATAAAGCTTGGAAGAGCCAGGATATTTTTAAATATATCATCATCATCATCATCTAAACGGCGCTTTCAGCTGCATGGGTGGCATCGAGATGTTCGCTAACAGTATATCGCTACAAAAGGTCTTTCCAACTTCTTTTAACCCCTTCGCTGTGAGTATATCGGGCCCTTAATGCTACGTTTAAATGTGGTCAAAGACCTATTTACGAGGACTCACCTTCTTGCCCCCTGGAGAGCAGGTGTCAGGTGGGGGCGTGGCAGTGATATTTAAAGGACTTGAGCCACAGCTGGAGGGTGAGGAGCCTCGAATCCTGGGGGCAGGACATCATTATGGAATCAAGCTCATTTTTGTGATGATCAGTGTAACCTAAATGTGCCAGATGCTACACGTACCTCTGAATCTCCATCACTTCCTCAGCTATCATGCGTCCAATCTTGCCAGCGCCCGCTCTAGTCCCTCCCGGAATACCAGGAACCGTCTGAAGAGGACGTTTCCCCCCACCTGTCATAAACATACACAATTGTTAAAAAATAGATGTGTTAGAGAAACGGCTGTTCAACAGCTGGAAACTGATCTCACCGTCTCCTGATGTTAAGACGCTGTCCATGCTCTGAGGGGACGAGGCTGACTGGGAATAACTAGGGTCTGCTCCTTCAAGCATACTGCCCCTGAAACAATCAACAATATCATTCTGTATTAAAAAGTCAACAAGAAATAGATTCTGCAATTTATTTACATTCGAAATGCCATATTTCTGTGTAAAACAATATTCAACAGAATTTGACTTATTAAATATAATAAAATATATTTAGTATGTCAAATTATATGTACACACACACACCCCCACACATATATACATTATAAATATATATATATATTATATATTATTCAGACATTTGTGATATATTTTTACTAGTGGGTGCAGGACACTATAGTTCATTTATGTAAGTGAGGATAGCAAAATAAAGTAAACCATGACATATTAAACCCAAACATTCTTCATACAGTGGACTACCAGTAACATTTGTTAAAAATTTTGAACCAAAAATTATTCAGACACTTTGACCTGACCATGTTTTTCTTAAGTGTTATCTGACATAATTAAGATTCTTTTTCCTGACAAAGTTTAACTCTGAGATCGTCATATTTTATTACCATTTATTTAAACTATCGTGAATAAACTGTATTAATGAATGAAATGTTCAAGGTGTCTGAATACATTTTGGTTTGACTAATATATATATATATATATACACATACATACACACAAATATTAATTAAATATATTTATTTTTTCTTCATCATATATCATCAGAAATGCTTTTTTTTTAAAGGCAGCTTAAGTGACATTTAACAAAAAAAAAAAGTTAAACATTTATATTCTTCAGAATCACATGCACTGGTTATTCATGTACAATAACGCCAGAGTGATTTATTAAGGAAGTAAATGGGTTCCGCTTTGAGTTCTTGTAGTCTATGAAAGGCAAATTTATTAGATCATAAAGTACATAAACTGTAATGAGATGTGACACTTACGAGACCACAGTGTTTGTAGAGACTATATATTCCACCTCTTTGGTCCAGGGGTTCATGAAGCTGAACCAGCGGCTCCTTAGGGTGATGAAAGAGCCGTCTTTAATCTTGAACTTGTAACAGTTTGTATTAATCTTTTCTCTCATCTGTAGCACTGAAATAAAAAAAGTGAGCATTTATTATAAATGTGATACTGACTGGCATTATAACAGTAAAGAAAAGCATTCATTTACAAATGGTAAGAATGAGAGGATCAAGTCAATAAAACAGAAACCTTGTCTGTGGCACTCGGCGAGGTGACCGATATCATCCTGGTGAAAATACTCATAAAATGACGTTCCTAGAAGCTCCTGGGGCAAGTACGCCAGGATGGCTGTCGCCCTAAATGGAAACAATGAATTGCAGTGATGAAATAACAGATAAGAAGAGACGCTTGTTCACTGATGTGAACTGAAATCAACACTTGTAGACCCTTGAGCTTTCTGTGACAATTCAAATCTCATTTTAATGAGTGATCAAATCACCTCAGGCATTAGTGTAAGAGCCTTAAAAGTGTATACTAAAGTGCATATTAAATCTTAGTTGGTGCCCTGAGAGATTCAGTAAACATTCAGGAAATCTCACAAATCAATCGCTTGAAGAGGATGTGAAATAGAGCAAAAAGTATCTTCTCACCTCTGGTCGACGAAAACAAACTTGCCATCGATAGCGTGGCGGGAGACGTATTCTGTGGGTTTAACGCGGATGTCGCCGTTCATGGGCTGGGGGACGATATGTGGATGAAGGCGGCCGATGGCTACTAGACAGCTAAGATTGCAGCCCTCATTATCAGGTTCGTTATCCTCATCCAAGCCCATCTTGGTGGGCGGCCAGCTTTTCAGATAGCCAGTGCTATGGATGGTACAGAAACTCTTGCGGTCTGCTGTAGAGAAGGGGAGAGATTTACCCATCAGCCTTTGAAGTGATGAATGGCATTTAAAGGAACGAAATAATGAAAAAACATTAAATAGCAGATATGTTTTATTAATAAACATGTAGCGGCTTGACCGATCAGAAACACAGTTATTTGTTATATTTAATAAATAATCGACTTGGGGAGTTGTAAGACTCCCCCCTCAAGACCGTAACAAGCAAAGGTCCAAGAAGACCCCGAAAATATGGTCTCCAACTGATCATTATCAACTTTCATTCCCCCTGCTGAACCTTGCCAGGTAACTAGTGGACCTCAGAGACATTCCAGGTGGAGGAAGGTGGCCACATGCAGCAGCACAGGCCATAGGAAAGACACCCAATACTTATAAAAAGGAATTCTCTCTACTAATTCATAGACAAACCTTTCTATGAATAAACATGCATATCCCCAGGACATTGTGTGTATTATTACTGTTTTGTATATTGTCTTTTGTATTGTATACTGTATATGCTTGCCTTATGATAGAACTATTAGATAATGCAACCTTATTCAAGAGCCAAACTCAAGAGATGTGACCTCTGCAGAAGTTAAAAGGGCATTATCTTAGTGACCCTGTCTCTCCTCTTGTTGTTCTTGTTGAGTGGAAAAGAGGGGAGACAGACATCCACACAGACAGCGGGGTCTCAAAAAGGGGCTTATGCACCGAAGGAACCTTTTCACAGTTCCTATAAATTTTGGAAGAAGTACTTGCTTTTTGGAGTGTTCGCACCACAGGAGCTGGGAATGATTTTAGTTCTAGGAACGCCTTTTGGGGGAACTAAATTAGCTCCTACTTCAGACTATGGTCTAATCCAGCACAATAGGAACTACTACCAGTGACGCAAGTGTACATTGATTGCCATGGATCGAACTTGTTTGTTCAGCACATCCCACAGATGCTCGATTGGATTGAGATCTGGGGAATTTGAAGGCCAATCAACACCTCAAACTCGTTGTGCTCCTCAAACCATTCCTGAACCATTTTTGCTTTGTGGCAGGGCACATTATCCCGCTGAATGAAGCCACAGCCACCCGGGAATTCCGTTTCCATGAAAGGATATACATGGTCTAGGTAGGTGGTACGTGTCAAAGTAACATCCACATGGATGGCAGGACCCAAGGTTTCGCAGCAGAACATTGCCCAAAGCATTACACTGCCTCCGCCGGCTTGCCTTCTTCCCATAGTACATCCTGGTGCCAGGTAAGCAACGCACACGGCCATCCACGTGAAGTAAAAGAAAACGTGATTCATCAGACCAGGCCACCTTCTTCCATTGCTCCGTGGTCCAGTTCTGATGCTCACATGCCCACTGATTGTGCTTTTAGTGGTGGACAGGGGTCAACATGGGCACCCTGACTGGTCTGCGGCTATTCAGCCCCATATGCAACAAACTGCAATGAACTGTGTATTCTGACACCTTTCTATCAGAACCAGCATTAACTTCTTGAGCAATTTGACCTACAGTAGCTCAACTGTTGGATCGGACCACACGGGCCAGCCTTTGCTCCCCACGTGCATCAATGAGCCTTGGCCGCACATGACCCTGTCGCTGGTTCACCGCTGTTCCTTCCTTGGACCACTTTTGATAGATACTGACCACTGCAGACCGGGAACACCCCACAAGAGCTGCAGTTTTGGAGATGCTCTGACCCAGTCTTCTAGCCATCACAATTTGGACCTTGTCAAACTCGCTCAAATCCTTACGCTTGCCAATTTTTCCTGCTTCTAACACATCAAAATTGAGGATAAAATGTTCACTTGCTGCCTAATATATCCCACCCACTAAAAGGTGCCGTGATGAAGAGATAATCAGTGTTATTCACTTCACCTGTCAGTGGTCATAATGTTATTTTATTTCAATTTGCTTAATTTGCAAACAAATTTCAAAGCTTGTAATACCTTTCTTTTTGGAGCACGTTGAGGGAAAGTCCTTGTCCTCCATCTTGACAGATGGACGGTTGCATTTCATTCTACAGAAGAACGATCGGCGGGCTCCTGAACACAGTCTGGATGGGCCGGGAGTGATGTCAGTCTTTACTGGTAGACCAGCTTCAGAGAGAACTGAACGTCAGTCCAAGTGCTTTTGGCTTAACTGTGAATCAAATGACTGCAAACACTTAATAAAACCAACTTTACTTTTGGCATCGATGAGTCGTTCCCGTGGAGCCGTGTCCGATGATGACAGCTGCTCTTTCACTTTGGCAATGTCTTTTGGATGCAGGTAGTCGAACAAACTCTGGCCAATCAGATCATTCTGATGGTTCAAAACAAAACAGTTTGTATTAACGTCAAAAACTTCACTGCTTAGCAGCATGGAGATCATTGTCAAGAAAACATACCTGAGTGTAATTGAGAATTTTATAAACCGACTCCGAGACGAAGAGAATCTTTCCACGATCGCAACCAACTACAAAGAGGAAGCCATCAGCAGCCTGTGGAAAGAGAGAAGAGTTTTAAAACAGATCCTCACCAGTTTTCCACATGATCAAATCTCGAAAGCCTTGGAGTTGATACTTTAAACACACCCTTAAAATCAAGTGCTTTAATTCATCATCCGACAAGAATGCTGGTTTATAGTTTGCTTCTGTGTATGGGTTGGTGGCACCTACAAGAAAGGGAAAAGCCAAGCATAATTAATATGGAAAAAGTTTGGTTTTAGACTCATAATGAGCTCATTTAGATGCATTCTGGCCTATGCTGTGGTACAAAACCCTCACCTCGTAATGTCTTCATGTGTTGGACAGCCATGCGCAGTACAGTGAGTTTGTCTAACTTGCGAGACATGGCATTGCAAGTAGGGACTAACGATGCCAACTCGTCTATAAAACTGTTCATCTTATCCCTGCGCCTCTTCTCTATCTGACTGTGAGCCTCCCTTAAATATAAATAAATAAATAAAATCAGCTGAAAAGCTACAAGCAACACATCTCATTTACATACAACATATTAATGAAGCAGAGAAAAGCCTCATCTTCACTCTACCTGGCATTTTTTATCCGGCCCTGCTGGTCATCCCTGGATTTAGGAGAAAAGATTTATTTATTAATTACTTATTAATCATTAATGTATTAATCTTGCTATTCATTAAAACTGTGCATTTAAAGATAACAGCGTGTAATTTATATTTACCTTCCTAGTGTCTTATCTTTGTCTGTGTCCATGCTATCACTGTGAAAATAAACAGCACCACAGAGTTCAATGAAACAACCTTTTTCAACAAATTATTTACATTATTTTTTAGTGATCTCATCAGTAGGGTAAGTTTATGTGAGAAATATACTCACTCAAAAAAGCCATCAATCCTGTAAAACAAAAAAAAAATTATTATTATTTTTTTTAAATATTTAAAAATAAATTCTAATATTATATAAATATGAATCTATTGGTAACACTTTACAATAAGGTTTCATTTCATTTTTTACATTAGTTAACGAACTAACGAACAAGGAAAAAATGCTTCTATAGCATTCATTAATCTTAGTTAATGTTCATTTCAACATTTACTAATGCATTAAAATTAAAAGTTGTGTTTGTTAATATTTAATGGACCAGAGCTAACATGAAGTAACAATGAACAGCTGTATTTTATTAAATATGTTAACAAAGACTAATAAATACTATTACAAATGTTTTGCTCATTGTTAGTTAATGCATTAACCATTTAACTAATGGGACCTTACTGTATGTTACACATATATATATATAATTTTAAATAAAATCATTTTTATAATGTCTATATTATTGTTTAGAATTTGTGTTGTGTTTTTCAGATATTTGAGGAAAAAAAGATGCTTGAGCTGCAAACAAGCCACTTTTCATCAAAATTCTCCCTTTTTTTTTTCTATTGCCTAATTTCACGTAAATAAACAAAAAACATCCCCATTACTGTTTTCAGAAACCATTTTATTTGATATTACTTTTTTAAATAAAAATTACAGAACTGCTCCGACCTAGTTTGCAATATTTAAGGTACTCTTTTTAACCCATAAATGCTATTATTTTTTTTACTATTACTATATCCTATAATATCAGGAGTTTACTCACTGGTATTCAGTGGTGCTGCCCTTCCTCTTGCGGGTATAGTCCATGCCCGTGGTGCCAATGGAACTGCTGATGAGATCTGCCGAGCTCTGGGATATGAACTCATTCATCGTGGAGGAGATGTCCATTCTTTGGTCTGCCATTAGATCATCTTAAGAGCAACAGAGACAAAAACAAATTGATTCCAAGAACATTACAGTTCTTCAAAATGGCTACAATATGCTATATATTATATCAATGTGTGAGTATCGAAAACAAAAGATGCTCACCGCACAGATTCAGTCAAGCAGCTGTGTTCAATGCATGGCCTTCCAACTGTGGAAAGATCCTGTGGGAAAAATATAGCTGCATTTATTATAACCAAATGGGTTTCCAAAATCGACAAACTATATTTGTGACTCTGGACCACAAAACCAGTCTTAAGTTGCACGGGTATATTTGTAGTAATATCCAACAATACATTGTATGGTTCAAAATTATCAATGTTCCATGAAGGTATTTTGTAAATTTCTTACCGTAAATATATCAAAAATGTATTTTTGTGAGTGAATATGCATTGCTAAGGACTTCATTTGGACAACTTTAAAGGCGATTTTCTCAATATTTTGATTTTTTTTGCACTGTCAGATTCCAGATTTTCAAATAGTTGTGTCTCTGCCAAATATTGTCCTATTTATTCAGCTTTCAGATGATGTGTAAATCTTAATTTCAAAAATTGACCTTTATGACTGGTTTTGTGGTCCAGGGTCACATATCAGTTTCACATAGACGTGACGGTTGAGGTTATGAGAAGTTACAGTCAAGACAAGTCAGTATTCATTAATATAAAATAACTGACTTCACTCTGTCCGTGAATTGACAATTTTTGACCAAATGGACTTCCATTGTATGGACAAAACCCCCCCAATAAAAACAAACAAACAAACAAACATTGAGACATTTCTCAAAATTTCATTTTTCATGTTGAATACCTTAGAGCCATACAGGCTTGAGGGTGAAAACATGATGGCAGAATTTTAACTTTTGGGAGAACTACCCCTTTAAGTTGTTAAAGGGATAGTTCCCCCAAAAAATGAAATTTATCCCATGATTTACTCACCCTCGAACCATCCTAGGTGTATATGACTATCCTTTTTCAGATGAACAATCAGAGATTGTTAAAATATCCTTGTTCCTCCAAGCTTTAAAATGGTAGTGAATGGGGTGTGTGTTTTAAAGCCCCCCAAAAATGCATCCATCCATCATAAAAATAATCCATTCAGCTCCAGGGGGTTAATAAAGGCCTTCTGAGGCAAGTAATGCATTTTTAAAAAATTTTTAAATCCATATTTATAACTTTATAAATTCAAATAACTAGCTTCTGGCAGATGACCGTACGCATATTGCGCAAAATGTGGCCCCCCTTCAAAACCATTAAAAAGCTCTAAATATTTTTGAATTGATCTCCTATTGTGTTCGTCTGAAAGAAGATAGTCATATACACCTACGATGGCTTGAGGGTGAGTACATCATGGGATAATTTTCATTTTTGGGTGAACTATCCCTTTAATATGTAGCTTGGGCTTCCTTATTTTCTCTCTCATACTCCCACACTCACTCATATACACCAGGAGAAGTGACTGAGCTTCATCAATGACCTGCTCTGGTTGCCAGGAAACCCTTGGAAAGCTCACAATCTAGGCCACATTTAGATTACAGAAACGCAACTGGCAAAAAGAAAGGGCCAGAAGACCGATTTTCACCTGCCGTAAATTGAAACAGGAGTCCCCTGTGTTCAAAAGGGATTTTCTGCTCAAATAAAACTGTTCGCAGACCCTTCAATCAGGCATTTAAATGCCCATTCTGGAGCAAGCGCTCAGTTATACGTGTGACAATGCATCAGTCATTTTTCAAATTCATATAGTTAAACAAAAGTGTTAAAAACACTGTGGTTTTATTCAAGCACCCTGATGCATAGCTCATGCACCACCAGCACTTCACCCATCTCTAAATGATCTATTCTTGAATGCGTGGGCTTGCCTTCACGGACTGCCAAAGATAAGAAAAAAAGGAGGAAGAAAGTGACGAACAAAAAAGATAAAAGTAGGTCATCTCAGTTTATTTGAATTCAAGACGATTTCAGTATGGCAAAAGCCAACTATGCAAATTAAACCTCCCTGTATTACTCATCGTAATTATGAGCCTCAAGTTTTTGTTACAGACAAATTTGGGAGAAATGTGACGTATGGATGAATGGATGTGGCTAAAGGAAAAACAACTCATTCTGGAAGTAAATAGTGATGAACGCCCAAATGATGAGTGTGTGATGCTGTACATTACGTCAACTGAACTCCACACACCCGTCTTAAAATATGGAAGCAGCACTTTCACATAACTTGTTCGACTTGCCATGAATGAAAGCAAAAGGTCTTGTAAGGTATAGTATTTTTCACAAATATCAGGTTGGGGCAAGTTGAAAATTCAT
>RJVU01018281.1:1711251-1732762 GCA_003731715.1 Anabarilius grahami
CGAGTACTATTTTTTCTGGCCATTATTAATTACTTTAAAACACTAATATTATATTAAAATAAATGTATATTTCTATTAATAATAAATATAAAAAATACATACAAATGTATAAATATTAACAACATTTTAATACTAAATATTAATATTTAAAATAATTAATATTTGTTCCACTGTAATAATAATGTGGTGTGCAAAATTAAGCAACTGAACTGTATCTTTTTTTCCTGGTAGAAATGTTCAAGCTTTTTGTAGTCAATAATTTAAAGGGTTAGTTCACCCAAAAATGAAAATAATGTCATCTATTACTCACCCTCATGTCGTTCCACACTCGTAAGACCTTCGTTCATCTTCGGAACACAAATTAAGATATTTTTGATGAAATCCGATGCCTCAGCGAGGCCTGCATTGCCAGCAATGGTACTTCCTCTCTCAAGATCCATAAAGGTACTAAAAACATATTTAAATCAGTTCTATCTTAATATTATAAAGCGACAAGAGTAGTATAAAAAAAACAAAATAATGACTTTTTAATAATATCTAGTGATGGCCGATTTCACGACACTGCTTCTCGAAGCTTCAGAGCTTTACGAATCAAATCAGTGGATCGGCGTGCCAAAGTCACGTGATTTCAGCAGTTTGATACGCGATCCGAATCACTGATTCTACTCAAAAGATTCATAACGCTCTGAAGCAGTGTTTTGAAATCGGCCATCACTAGATATTGTTAAAAAAGTCATTTTGGGTTTTTTTTTTGGCACACAAAAAATATTTTCAATCGCTTTATAATATTAAAATAGAACTGATAGAACTGATTTAAATATGTTTTTAGTACCTTTATGGATCTTGAGAGAGGAAGTACCATTGCTGTCAATGCAGGCCTCGCTGAGCCATCGGATCTCATCAAAAATATCTTAATTTGTGTTCCAAAGATGAACGAAGGTCTGTAGAACGACATGAGGGTGAGTAATAAATGACATTATTTTCATTTTTGCGTGAACTAACCCTTTAAAGGTTTGTGCCTATACAGAAATCATTTCAAATATTATCCCATGCTCAGAAACATTCACTAAAGCACAAACGTGCCCTATACAGCTGTTTGCAACTTCTATTTTGTATTTTCCCCCTTTTTTGACATTACAAATTATACTATCAGCATAAATATTTAAGGGGGAAAGCTAAACTGAAATTTACATGACCGAACATAACCCAAGAGTGATGCAAAGAACATTGTGTGCTTCAGTGGAAGCAAGAACATCTGACCTTTTGTAAAAAGGAGTTTACAAGGTCACAGATTTGCTTGCATTTGTATAGTGGCTGGTATAATCTTACAATACAGTAGTCTTAAATATTCCAGGTTTAAAATGACAGATTTTTTTAATGGATTTTTGGACCCCACAGTTTAAAAAGACACAGTTAGATGGTGACCAACCTCACAACCTTTCAACTGGTATCTTAACAACGACAATAAAACGGACTTGTGTAAACCGCAATCGGAAGCATAACGACGCCACTGATTAATGTATCCCTGACTCAAACCATAGCGAGCTGCCTACCTAGAAAGCATCACTTGTGAGAGCCTACGCAGACAGCCTATAAGGGACCAAGAGCCCCAGTTTAGAAGTCGAAGACAGCAAACATAATGTAAATTCAAGTAGCTTTTGAAGTGACCAACCCACACAGGAGGCTCAAGTACACTTGCACTCCCTCTATTCAACCGACTTAAAGGGGACGCAGATCATTAACCTCGCATCGATGATGGGTGTGGGTTTGTGGCTACGTTCTTCTGTGATTGATGGCTTTCTTCCTAAATCACTGAAACCGTGGTTGTTTTTGTTGTGGCGCCAGCTGCTTCGGTTCTAAGGTATTCAACCTGAGAAATGTCACAGACGCCCCTCCTACTGAAATCAATATGCGAGAGGACAAAAACCGCACATAATACATCGATAAAGCAGGACGCGATACTTAGAGATAATTGTCAAACATCAAAACGTCACACTTACCGGAGGAAAAGCTGAACATCACAGATTATTTCGGTTATTTGACGTCCGGTCCGTGAGGAACTGTGACATAAACGGAATCAGTCTCTGACCTACTTTTCTTTCCTTCGTGTGACTGTCGGACCACTAACCTATATTTTCCACCAATAGAATCTTTGGATATATAGGTGCACTTGTTTTGGCCAATCAGAATGGAGGTTACATTTCACGGCGGAATGATTGACATACAGAGTAGCCAATCAAAGAGGGTTTGTTGCGATTCACCGACATGGCTGATGATCCCAGTAAGGGGTGGTTCTTCTCAATCGCATGTTGCTGCATTGTCTAATATGTTCTTGCTCAATAGAGAAATGGATGAGATTGTTAGGAATCATTATCTTAAATCTAGAGCTTTTAATTTATTTGAGAGAAATGCCGAATTTTAACGAATTAAGTTACATACAGTTATGTGTTCATAATCTATCATGTTGAAAACAAAGAAGGGGCCATCGGTACTGGATATATACTACAAAAGGGGAAGATTTTCAGAGGATTTCCCCCCCGCCAGATATGTAATATGTAACAGTATTCTTAATAGTTTAAATAAATGTACACTTTTATTTTATAATTTCTTGTGTTGCTATATAAGCGCGAGATCAGGGCAAAGTTTCCTACCAACAAAATGTTTTGAAAAAGCATTTGGCTAATTTATAATTCATGCAGTTTATTTGTCACACCACAGGAATGTTTAAAAATAACTAATGTAGACAAAAATATTTTAGATTTAAATAACAATTTTAGAAAGAATAATTAATTATAAACAATATAATTTATATAATTCTTAATATATTTACATTGTAATATACATTATCACGCATGTGTATATAAAGTAGGCTATAATAAATTATAATAATTAATCATTATTTATTTTAGTATCTGTTATGGATACGAGAAAGAAAACAAACGGTTGAACGAACGGTCACATGAAAACAAACCTATTGCGTCATCATCACGCGTCTCATGTTATTAGACCGGATGTTTCATTTGTACCGCTAGTGATTGTTACCTTATTTACTGAAACATATAGCAACGTACACGTTATCTGCTGTCAGAATTGTGATTTGACATCTCACAATGTCTGTAATTTACGTAAGCTACAATGTAACGCATTAGCAAGCCTTTCATTCAAACAAAACAGCCGAATGAAATCGCCACACGTAGACAGACAGCCGTTAAACAACTAAAACATCAACATCAAGGTAAGTAAAGCATATGTAGTTTATTTATCGTCAAAAATGTATTGTGTATGGCTCTTAAATCAAGTTTAAAGAACCATATCTTAATCGTACTTCAGAGTTAGATGCAAAATCTGTGTTCATTTATACATATATGTATATATTGGTGTGTGTGTATATATATATATTATATAATTGTGTTGTCTTTTTTCTTCAGTGCTTGTGTTGACTGCTTAGACTGCAGTGCACCATGGGTGCTGAACAGAGTGGAGATGCTGAACATAAACATTCAGACTTCAGTGCTTCAGGTACTCAGCATAATATCAGCTGATTTTTATACATGGGAATGGCATCATTATCTGTAATTTGTCAGTTTTTATTATAGACATATATCTGTTAAAATGGAGATGTTTCTTGTGTCGTGTATATTCTGCAACCATTACCTGTAAGTGAGTTCTGTCTTGTTGTTTCAGTTGTACCCTCTCCAGCCAAGCAAAGAGCCAAAATGGATGACATAGTAGTTGTTGCCCAAGGAACTCAGTCATTACGGAATATCCATAATGATCCAGATGTAATAAAGCTACAGGAAATTCCCACCTTTCAGCCTCTTCTAAAAGGTAAGCAGCAGTCCAAATGCCAACTAATCTGATGCCAACAATCATGCTGTTAGTTTGGTTTATTTATATATATATATATATATATAATTGTTTATGCTNAATAGGGCTGGGCTGACAATATTGATTAAGCGCTTTTAATCAATCTTAATTTTGATGAACCAATATCGATTTGTGAAATCCCAAGATCAATTTTTTTAGTCTATGCTCTTTTCAGTTGATGAATGATCAAAATTTGTAGTGCACACATCCCATCTAATAAATCACATAAGCTTTGTTCTTTCACTTTGTTACTTTATGAACAGTCTCAGCTACCAAATTTCGTCAATTTTATTATGAAATTCAAAACATGTTTTGAAATTTTTTAATGTGGCATTACAGATCACTGTAGCTTCCTCAGTTCAAGTGAGCAGTTGAAACAATCAGTCAACTCAAAAAAATATATACAACATATTACATATTCGTAATTTTTTTACTTAAGCAGTAAATAAATCTTTAATGAAAATGACAGCCACTGTTTAGATATTTATATTTCAATAACGAATTGGAGTGTAAAACATATGGAAGCTTGTTTTTGCCACGGAATAAAAATATTAATGTTTGCAACTTTTTATTTCACAATTCTGACTTTTTTTCCGCAATTGCAATTTTATATCTCGCAATTCTGAATTTTTTCTCTGAATTCTGAGTTTACATCTTGCAATTCTGAGATAAAAATGATCAGAATTGTGAGATAAAAAGTCACAATTACCTTTACTCCGTGATGGAAATAAGGTTCCATAGAAACATAATTATATCATTAAAAAGTCGATAACTGCCTTTTCTGCTATTAAAATGTTTGTATATAACTCAAGTTATTCAAGATTTTATTTAAGTGTTGATTACTTTGTCTAAAATTAACTAGCAATTGTATTAGGACTCTTTTGTTAATTTTGTACCTGTTCTGTGTACCTGTCAAATACAGTGTTGAGGGTAATGCATTACAAGTAACTTGAGTTATGTAATCAGATTACTTTTTCAAGTAACTAGTAAAGTAACTCATTTTTCAATGTACAACAAAATATGAGTTACTTTTTCAAATAAGTAACGCAAGTTACTTTTTCACATTGACTGACAGCTCTTCTGTCCCCATGCTGAGAGAAATAAAGTGCAGAGGTGTTGTGTGCGCTGTGTGAACATGATGTTGTTGTAGTTCTAGACTAAATGTGAACATGCATTTACTCATCTCACTTGCACAAAAACATTCAGTATTCCTCAAAATGAATAAAAACAATGAAATGCAATCTCAAAATTGTATGCAAACCTGTAATAATTAACTATATTAAATTACACGTCTTAGCTGCTGATCTTCAATGATCTAATTCAACCAGACTAATAAGCAAAAATGACTTTAGACTTAGATTTTAGAAATAAGAGTGTTGAACTTCCTTCTCCTGTGTCCTATTCTTCTTTATTCTGGGGCACGTTCAAGCTCAAAGCGGTGCGCAATGTTTTGCTACGATTTCCGGGTTGAACGACATGTTTCCTGGAAACGGTGTGCAACGGGTTTGAGATACGTTTTCTCTTGTTTGGTGGGTGTGTCAAAAATGTTAGCCCAATCAGCATCAACATGCATATAAACCACGCGGTATTAAAGAAACAGCTCATAATTGTAATGAACATCAAAAATTATTTCACAAGAGCAAGTATATTGTTTGCACGTGTTTATTTACATTTAATGGCAAAATAACTTAAATAATAAGAGCACAAGTATAGATCTGGAACTTCTTTAAGTCTGTCTAAATATCAAAAAAATTACTAAAAAAAAATTTAGTAATTGCAATGTCTTCTGGTCCATATCCTTTTCTTAGGAAGGTGTGCTAGACACTGATTAATGTAACATAAAAATACTATACTTTATATATTTTGCTATTGTATTGTAGAGTGATACTTTCATAAACTTTCATAAACATAAAGGCAAATGTTGGATCACAATAATTAGGAGCCACAGTTTCCACAAATCCCTTCACTCGATTGGGTTGTTCTCTTTTATTCTGGACGGCAAGGGCAGTGACTGTAACACCGAGCGTATTTTGCAGTATTAAACACGTATTTATACTGACTTCATCGGTCTCCGAAAATTCTTCAAAAAGAACACAAAGAATGGCCTTCTCAGCTGCCATAGTTGCAACTCTTGCGTCATCAGAACGGAGTGTTCAACGCACCACCGTTTCTGTTTAAAAAATGTTTTGCAATGTTTTGTCGGGGCTGAACGCAGCCCAGAATGGCAGCACAGCTGAAAAGTTTGTTTGACCTGCGCCCTCTGCTGTACAGGTGTAAATATGCATTTCCTTCAGACTGAGGCTTATTCATTTCACTTTTGGTGTGAAAGGGCCTTAGCATTGACCAAAAAATCTTTTTTGTTGTTATAAAAACAAAAGTTTTTCATCAGTTTTGATGACAAAAATTAATGTAACATATTACTTTTCATAAAAAGTAACTAAGTAATGCCATTAGTTACTTTTTAAGGAGTAATGCAATATTGTAATGCATTACTTTTAAAAGTAACTTTCCCAACACTGGTCAAATATTCAAATGAATCAGAATCTAATTGATTCGTGAAATCTGTATCAACCCAGCCTTAGTTCATAATGATATGAATCACAAATTGAGTGTAATATTGGTGTCATCCTCTTAGGTGTGCTCAGTGGGCAAACCTCCCCCAGCACTGTCTGTTTAGAAAAGCTGGATTCCGCACAGGTCCTGCAGCTGTGCGTCCGATATCAGGATCATCTACACCAGTGTGCGGAGGCTGTTGCCTTTGACCAGAATGCTCTGGTCAAGAGGATCAAAGAGGTATTGACCATTATTTTCTGCTGAATTGTACTGTAACTTTCGACAAGCATCTTTAAATGTTACATTTTTCTCTCTCTCAGATGGATCTGTCAGTGGAGGCGCTATTCAGCATCATGCAGGACAGGCAAAAGCGTTACGCCAAGTACGCTGAACAGATCCAAAAGGTCAATGAGATGTCGATGATTCTGAGACGCATCCAGATGGGCATCGACCAGACGATCCCACTGATGGAGCGTCTCAACAACCTGCTGCCCGAGAGCGAGCGTCTGGAAGCCTTCAGCATGAAGCCTGATGGAGACAGCAAATAGATTCTGGCATCAGTTGGAAAATAGTTCATACTAATTAACTTGTGCTTTACAGACCCACCTCTGCTCGTTACCTATGGAACTTCGCACTTTGCCAGGATAAGGTATTTTCTGGCCTAAAACAAGTTACATGGTACAAAAAGTAATGAAATGGTAAAGGCATGTGTATATATTTACTTAATAGGCTTAATTGTGTGCTTTTAATGGGCATGAGAAGATACAATTCTACCTTTGTAATATAAAATGTTATTTAATGAGAAGTCTTTATTGCATATGATGCTCTTGATAGGCTGTCCATCATGTCATTAAAGTTGTTGGCATTAAATTGTTTATACACTTTCTGTTTACACAAGAGATTTATTAAAGATAATACTTTTGGAGGACAGATTTTTCTTTCAAGTTTTATGAGGATCGTAAATATGAATGTGAATTCTCATTATGCAGGTTAACTAAACTGGATTTATCTTGAGTTCAAAACTGAACTGATGATGGAGCATGAAGTCAAAGCAGAAATATTGTTTCAAAATATTAGAAGAAATATTAGAAATTCGCTTTTCGCAGGCAGCGATGATAGATATATTCCTCGTGCGAAAGTATGGGTACCGAAGAGACGAGAGTCGGTTAATTACAAAATGGCGCCCCCATGAGACGACCCGCTCCGTGTACATGAAAGCGTGTTATTTAAAACTCTCTTTATTTATTTGTGTTAAACTGTTTTAAAATAAAATATTAAATGTCTTTGTTAGAAACGGGCTTTCATGCACATAACACCTGCTTAATATAAAAACAAACAATTCATTCTCCGTTCCAACAGATGGCGACAATGATCAACTTAACATTACAGTCTACAGAATGAGAGGAAATCTAAACAAAATAGCACTGGACCATGTGAATGGCTGATCTGATAATGTGTTGAAATCAGTCCATGTTCAGTCTGTAAAGCAACACACCGCTAATTAAAGCTGATTAACATAAGTGATAATGCGACGTCTGGGTTCAGTGCAGCAGAAGATCCCATGTGTTTACCTGACGGAAGTGAGAAACGAACCATCCAGAAAACGCGACTGCCAGGTGGGTGGAAAAAAATCTGCATTTTTGTTACAGTACATGTTTTATCACAAAAACCCTTTAAACGTTGTAAATGCGTTACCATTGCAAAAGGAGGCAGTGCATTACAATATGGCGCATGCTTTCTGTCAGCGTCATCATTTTTCACATATATTCATTATTATTTTAATCAGTGCATTGAATGGAAAAAACTGCCCCCTAAGCTATATGCATGTCAAAGAGTTTATTCATAAAACCCATTTAAAAGCAACGGGCTAATCTAAAAGTGCTACACAATTACATAAAACATACAAATATTGAAGACTAAAGATGCAAAAGCCTCTAAGTGCCATCTGAAATGTTCTTATAAAATGAGCATTTTTATCACGCTTGTATGTTTATGTTCAGTTATTTCACTTTAATGGCAATGAAAAGGACCTATTAATTGCCATTAAAGTGAAACTACTGAACCTAAACATACAAGCTTGATAAAAATGCTCATTTTAGAAGAAAATTTCAGACGGCACTTAGAAGCTTTCGCATCTGAAGTCTTCATATATATATATATATATATTACACCCTGCATTGTAAATAGGAGAATGGATTGATTATTAGCAGATTTTACATGCTGTCATTCTCTTATTCCCGTGCAGCAGTTCCAGGTGGTGGCCTCTGAGAATGTGAACCCTGCTGCTCTTGCATCAGACATTCACTGTGCAGTAGCAACTGAGAAGATTGATGGGACATGCTGCTATGTCACCACTTACAATGGTAGAATCTGGCTCATAAATGACTATTAACTTGTGACACCATTTATTAGATCAACAATAAATGATTTTACAATTCTGTTTTAAAGCTGCAGTCCGTAACTTTTTTTGGTTAAAAATGATCCGAAATCAACTTTTGAGCAAGTACATAACCAGCCAGTGTTCAAAACTATCTCCTTAGCTTAGCCCGATTCACAACGGTAATGTTTTCTAATTCGAGTGGTACTGGTGGGTTTCCGCGGGAAATTCGAGCATGCCGCTGTTCATCTTGCATATTATGTCACATCTGTTTACATAAAGAAGGAGTCCCAGCTAGTAGGCTATATGGCATGTGAGGATGGTGGATCATTTATATCCTTTTCTCACAGCAGCTGGAATAATTAAACTTATGATGGCGGATTGTATGGTATGACAAATTAACGTTAGAGATTAGACTGTACAGAAATTGAAATACAAGTATCGCTAATACACACTAAATACATGTAGTCATGCAATGCTGATGTTGTTAACATTAACAATTTGAGAACAAAGTATGACAATAATTTGCACGGTTTGATGTGATCCGAGCTAAGCGATCGTTAGATTTAATCACCATTGGTAGCGCGATTTATTGTAATGCTTTTTTTTCTCAGTTGGTCAGAACAAAAGTGGCAGATTTGTTACTTAATTGTTCAGATGATGTTTTCCGGTGAAAATTCTTATTTTGGTACGATCTGTGATTCCGAAGTACAGTATCCACGTGTGGTGACTGACAGCAAACATTCTCCTCAAAACATTAGATTCATCCGCTTAAGAAGGCGTGCCGATGCACAACCCACATAAAGATGATCATTCTGCAAATAACTGCAATTGCAGGTTTAAAACAGAGATGGCGATAAAGAGGCAAAACTTACAGACTGCAGCTTTAAAATATTCTAAAATGTAACTAATTCCTGTGATAGCAAAGCTAAATCTTAACTTGATCCTTCATAAATCATTTCAATATGCTGATTTTTGTGCTCAGGAAACATTCTTATTATTGTCAATGTTGAAAACAGTCATGCTGCTTAATATTTTTGTGGAAACAGTGTGAGTGATACATTTTTTCCAGGATTCTTCATTGAATAGAAAATTCAAAAGAACAGAACAATCCTTTTTCTAACATTATAAATGCCTTTGCTGTCATTTTTGACTAATTTAATTTGTCTTTGCTGAAGAAAAGTAATAATTCCTTTTTTTTAAGGGGAACCTTGTCTCTGGGCTCGCTTGGATCGGAAACCCACCAAGCAGGCGGACAAGAGATTCAAAAAGTATCAGTATTCACAGAAGACCTGTAAAGGTATTTCGGTCTTAATAATTTGAGATTGCTATTTAATTGTATAAATATTAGAATGAATATGTTATTTCAACAAGAAACTGTCAAATCAGTGAATGAAAATGAAAAGTACTAAACATCAGATATTTTTGATTCTCTGCTAAATAACAGGATTTGTGTGGAACGTAGATGAAGATTTCCGAAAAGTGCCAGAATCCTGGATCGCTGCTCACAGAGTCAAACAAGAGAATGGCACTCCAGTCCCTGACGAACATGGACACATACCCGGTGGGTTGGCATCTCTGAAACACGCACTTGTTTCTCATCTTCTTGTTGTGTGTTCTACTTGAAAATAAAGGCAGCTGATGGGATAGCTATATCTCTTTGTCATGAAGGTTGGGTTCCGGTGGATCACACCAACAAGCAGTATTGCTGGCACGCCTCTGTGGTCAACTATGATGTTGGTGTTGCCCTTGTCCTGAAGACACATGAGGATGAAGAAGGACTGCTTGAAATTGTCAGCGTTCCTCTGGGAGACCTCATGGAGCAAACCCTTGAGCTTATCGGGACCAACGTTAATGGAAATCCATATGGCAAGTATAATGTACTGTTTAAAAGTTTGGGGTTAGTAACTTTTTTTTTTTTTTTATGTTTTTGAAACAAGTCTCTTCTGTTCGCCAAGGTTGTGTTATTTTTATGATTATTATGTTTCTAGCATTTTATATGTTTGGCAATATACACTACCGTTCAAAAGTTTGGGATCTGTACGATTTTTAATGTTTTTAAAAGAAGTTTCATCTGCTCACCAAGACTGCATTTATTTAATTAAAAATACAGTAAAAACAGTAATATTGTGAAATATTATTACAATTTAAAATAACTTTTCTATTTGAAAATATAATTTATTTTTGTGTTGGCAAAGCTGAATTTTCAGCATCATTACTCCAGTCTTCAGTGTCACATGATCCTTCAGAAATCATTCTAATATGCTGATTTGCTGCTCAAGAAACATTTAATGTGTACAATTGTACAAAATATTTGAGTACAATATTTTTTTTCAGGATTCTTTGATGAATAGAAAGTTCAAAAGAACAGCATTTATTTGAAATATAATCTTTTGTAACATTATAAATGTCTTTACTGTCACTTTTGAATGATTTAATGCATCCCTGTTGAATTTAAAGTATTCATTTCTTTAATTTCTTTTAAAAAAAAAATGTAAAAAAAAATCTTACTGTCCCCAAACTTTTGAACGGTAGTGTATAATGTTACAAAAGCTTTGTATTTCAGATAAATGCTGTTCTTTTGAACTTTTTATTAATCAAGGAATCCTGAAAAAAAAAGTACACAACCGTTTTCAACATTGATGATAATCAGAAATGTTTCTTGAGCAGCAGATCAGCATATTAGAATGATTTCTGAAGAATCGTGTGACATTGAAGACTGGAGTAATGATGCTGAAAATTCAACTTTACCATCACAGGAATAAATTACTTTGCAAAATATATTCAAATAGAAAACAGTTATTTTAAATTGTAATAATATTTCAAAATATTCCTGTTTTTACTGTATTTTTAATTAAATAAATGCAGTCTTGGTTAGCAGATGAAACTTTTTAAAAACATTAAAAATCGTACCGATCCCAAACTTTTGAACGGTAGTGTATATATATAAGTAAGTATTCTATTGGTTTTGGATGCAACTGACTTTGGGATTCTGTAGGGTTGGGAAGTAAGAAGCATCCAGTCCATGTTCTGGTGCCTCACGGGGCCCTGCGCATCCGGAACCCTCCTCCAGTGGAATTCCAACAGCTGTATTCCTGGTTTCAGGAATGCCAAGAGGGGCGAGTGGAGGGAATAGTTTGGCACTGTGATGATGGGACACTGGTTAAGGTAAATAAGGGGATCATAAGTAAACACCACTCTTTTGTTGCCAATATTCACATTTCCTTCAGATTAAATCGTGTTAAAGGGCGTTCTGATGTAGAACCTGGAAGTGCTGCACTGTGTCTACAACGTTAACAGCATAGGAGACTGACAGGGAAGAGAAGAAATTGTTAAAATTGCTTCGTTTTGGTGCACAAAAAGTATTCTCGTCGCTTCATAACATTAAGGATGAACCACTGTAGTCACATGGACTATTTTAACGATGTCTTTACTGCTTTTCTGGACCTTGAATGTGGTAATTACATTGCTTCCTCTTGGGGATCAGAAACATTTAATCAAAAATATCTTAATTTGTGTTCCGAAGATGAACAAAGGTCTTACGGGTTTAGAACAACATGATAATTAATGACAGATATTTCGTTTTTGGGTGAACTAACCCTTTAAATCTTATTTTCAGATACACCGCCATCATCTCGGTCTGAAATGGCCTGTTGGTGACACCTTCCTGAACACCAGACCTGTGGTCGTCCACGTGGATGAAACTGATCCAGATACTTCCGAGAAGGACTTGTTCAAATCATTCTCCAGCATAAATGGACAACCCTTCAGCTGCATAAAGGACATTCAGTTTGAACCCTGATCCCATAAAATGAAACTACCAAACATTCCTACTACATCTGTTCATAACCAGAGTGAAGACTGGTTTGCCAAAACTCAATATTGGTCAAAACTGCCTCTTCCGAATTCCCATTTACACCTTGCTCATATATGCACTTAGGTATGTGATGTACGCCAATGCTGTGATTGCTTTATATTTTGCACTTTTTCCTTTTAGAGAATGGTAGGTTTTTTTTTATGTAATTTTTTTGTTTAAATAGGTTTCAGAGGACGTTCAGGAATATGTATATAAATAAATGGAGCAAACTGATGTTTATTACATCTAAGGAGCCTCAAAAATGAGGCAGTGATTGATAATTATACATGCAAAAAGAGAAAAACCTTTCAGTTTCAGTTCTTGCTAGTAAGGCCACAAATAACAAATATTGTAAAACCTAACTTTATATGAAAATGTCTTAATATTTTACTAAAAAAAATAAATATGTACCTACTTCTACTTATAAAACACTTCAACTTAATTGTACTTGAATATAAAGTGAAGTAACATTGTTACATGTACATATTTTGCTCTAAATAAGCAGTAGCAATAAAATCTAATGATCTGATGTCTGTTAGCTGATAGACATGTCTACGGGAACCGCCACACCAAACCGTTCTGACAGCTTCTTGAGCTGTTCCTCCAGGATGATGTTTTTCTTCACCTCCTCGTTGTAATTAAATTTAAGATCCTCAAGTTCCTCGAAAAAAGTCGGGTCAAAGCTTTTCAGCTCTTTGGTCAGTTTCCTCACTTCATCCTAAAATGAAAGCATTTATAATGTGACTTGATTTAAAACCAGCAGATTATTTCGAGATTTTTCTCTTGGAATACCTGTAATTTCTTCTTTTCGGTATTTGTGGCCTTAATATGTTCCTGAAGCTCATTGTATCCTACAAAACAGCGGACAGGCACGACATAGTATGTGTCATGTCGTCTTGTACAATATGAAATTCTTAAACAAAAAAAACAATGGTGATCTTACCTGGTCCTACTTTGCTGGTTCCAAACTGCTCGACGTACCTTTGGATCTGGCGAAGAAGTTGAGCTTTCTCCCTCTCAAGTTGTTTATTGGCCAATCTAAATGGGACATATTTGGCAATGATTGAGTTTTGAGTCATTTTGTGTACTTTGAAGTCAATGGATATTCTGCCTGTTGAGTGCTTCACCTCACTGACTGATACTCTCTGGCAAGCCCTTCGTCAGTGGTCGCTTCCACAGGGATATTTTTAAGCAGTTCCACCTGTTAATACACATTAGGTTATCAGATCTCTGGGAACTCTACACAGCTTTTAAAAACAGAACAGATTTTAAAACACTGGACATCCATTTCATGACTTTGGAAATGGTTACAGAGAAAAAAACTGGGCATCATACACTAAACAATTGTGGGTCACACACTACCAGACTTTCAAGTCGTTCCAAACACCAAAAAACTCACACAGCAACCTTTAGTTATACAGTGATGGCAGAATATGGTGATTTTAATGATTAGTTGAAGAAGGATCAGCGCCTCACTTGTTCCTTCAGCTGGCTGACAGTGTGTTGAGTGGCATGCTGTTTCTCATTAGCTTCTTTTAGCTGTATCTTCAGTTCTGATATGCTGGAGTTTTTCTTAGTGATTTCAGTCTCAAGACCTTTCATCTTGTTTTCAAATAACCTGTGAACGGAAAAATGAATAATGAACTTACATGATGATGAAATTGATAAAGTAGTACTCAAATGTACTACCTAGTCACAACTGAAGATTTCCAGGTTTTGCTGTCTGCCCCCTCTAAAGATGACCCCTTCGATTGTGCTAATAACAGTCTCTGATTGGTCTCCTCAAGCTCCGCCTTTAGTTTCTCATTGGCTACTTCAAGGCTGGCCTTCGTGACCCTCAGCTTTTCTGCAGCTTCTGCTTCCTGTTATTCATCACAAAAACATGTATCTTAGATGTGATATATTAAGGGCACATACATAAAAGTTTTACTGACATGAAGGTAATGAAAATTATATATATAAAAAAAACACCTTTTTAATATCTTTACGCAAGCGTTCATTTTCCATCATGATTTTCTCAATGCCCTTGGTTTTTGACTCAAGTCTTGCGTTTAGCTGTTCCTCTTGTTTTCTTTTCAGCTTTTCATATTCTGACTGTAAGAAAGAAAAAAATTGAGTTGCACAATATTACAGAATGTAGAAAAGAATGACGTTCTTGAACAAAACGATATCACTATCTTGTGTTGTTTCCACAAATTAAAGAGTTGAAACTCTGTGCTAAATTTTCAGTCCATTGTGGTTTTATTTATGGAAAAATTTTTATGGACGCATTTTTATACATATACACAACACTACCGTTCAAAAGTTTGGGGTGAGTAGGATTTTTTTATAGAAATTATTTATATTTAGCAAAGATTCATTAAATTGATCAAAAGTGACACATTTCTATTTCAAATAAATGCCGTTCTTTTTATATTCATTAAAGAATCCTGAAATAAAATTTATAGTTTCCACAAAAATAGTTGCTGTTGAGTTCCCGCGCATACGTCATAACGCGACAGGAAGCTCGTGCTCCAGACTGTCGTGAACGCACTCAGGACCGTTTGCTGAGACTGGATTACAGGTAATAAATGCTGTTTCTTGCACAGACCAATCGTTTTGCATCATAAGACCTGTATTAATTTTGTTTTGCCTGTATCTGTTTTTTTGACTCTCAAAGTGATGGTAGCCATTGACTTGCATTGTACGAATCACCAAGAACCATGGTTTCATCTAAAATTTTTTACTGTTCTACTGAAGAAAAAAAAGTCACCTACATCTTGGATTGCCTGAGGGTGAGTAAATGAACAGCAAAATTTCATTTTTGGGTGAACTATCCCTTTAAGCAGCACAACTGTTTTCAACATTGATAATTATAAGAAATGTTTCTTGAGCAGCGAATCAGCATATTAGGGTACGTTTACACGACAACGATGTACTAAAAACCTAAAAGTTGTTTATTTGTACAGATGACAACATTTTCAAAACCACCCTTGTTCACACGGAAGTCTCACACATTCACAGAAAACACCTTATTTCAGCGTTGAAAAATAAGGTGGATAGACTAAACACGTAATACGCATGTGCAAGACGTCACCGTTTTCACAGATTAGCGTTTTTGCAGTTTACACGGAGAGATGATAACTGAATCGTTTTCAAAAACTTTCACTTTGAAACCCATTTGAACACCGTTGTCATGTTAATGAACGGCCAAAACGCATAAAAAGTTTTCCGTTTTTTGTTGAAAACGGTGTAGTGTAAACTACAATTAGAATGATTTCTGAAGGATCATGTGACACTGATGCTGAAAATTCAGCTTTGCATCACAGGAATAACTTATATTTAAAATATATCTTAAAATACAAAACTTAATTTAAATTATAATAACATTTTGTAATATTACTGATTTTACTGTATTTTTGAGTCAGCCATGGTGAGCAAGAGGTTTCAAAAACATAAAAAAAAATCTTACCAACCCCAAACTTGTGAATGGTAGTGTGTCATTGAACATGTTCACAAAATGCACCTTAAGTTTCACATGGTCCTGTTCCAGTTTTGCAAGCTGCTCCCGCAAATTGGCCTCTGATGTCTTCTTTAAGCTCTCATTCTCTTTCTGAACTTTCTCCACTACCTTCTTCATGAGTGCGATAGTCTTCTCCAGCTCAGGTACGGTTTTCCCGCTGCGACCAGACTGTATGAGAGGAGCAAAAAATGTGAATGAGGGAGATGAGAGGATCAGTGTTTGAAGAGATCAGACATGCTGCTACCTACCCCACGAATATGACTGAGTCTCTTCTCCACTTCAGCTTTCTCCTTCTTCAAAACACTGCACATCTCTTTGAGGTCAGACACCTGATCCTTTCATTACATGGAGAGGAAAGTAAGTACAACAGATTGAATAATAATTTAGGTTAAATGATGCAGGTTTTACTAGAATTTTAGTTTCGCAATAAAATTTTAATAAGCTGTTATGCAGTTGCTAGGGTGTTAAAAGGAAGAGTTCAGATGCAAAACCTTTTAATTTTTTTTTTTTTTTTACCAGGCTCCTATTTTTAGGTTTAGTAATTTAACTTTAATAAAAATGAAAAGGTTATTAGTCAATTATTGAAATCCCTTATTTTCAAAAATGTCACTTTAGTCAATTAATTGGTATTTAACAAATTTGACTGTCTTTTGCTGCAAAACCAGCAAAGTCCATGTGTGCTTTAAACATCAAGACATAGTAAAACGTCAGTTTCTGTCGGTTTTACAGCAGCAAACGGAACACTGTTGTGTTTACTTGCTACTTGCGAAATCCTGTCATTGCCACTGTAACGATGAACAAAACATAATAAACTTGCAGCTCGTTAATTGAAAGCCGGCTCATATACACACCGTCATTTATCTTGAAATCATATGATCCGATTGGTTCTTGTGTGGGCTTTTGCTGACAAAGGGAAGTGGCGTTTGGGTCATTGACGAATAAGGTTTTTAAAAGTGTATAAAAAACATAATGGAGACAATTATTTTTGAAGTTTTATTAAGTGTTAACAGTGATATTATGTGGTTTTTATAATAAATTAACACTGCTTTTGTCATTTTTTACAAGATGGACAATTTGTCACCAAAAAAGTCATTCGGTTTAACCAAAATTTAGGTTTTACCGAATGACACTTTTGGTTATACCAAATGACGATATTTTCAAACAATGCTAAAAGGCTGATGTCTAGCTAGCCAGCTAGTTAGCTTGTTAGCTAGCTGACAAAAGGACAATCAAACATTTTATATTTAGTACAAATTTTTTTAATATTACAACATTTTCCATGTTTTATAGCGGTTGTACCGAATTACCTGATGTTTCGGGACATGCGTATGAGCAACATTCATTTTTCAAATAGTTAAGAGAGAGTTAGTTACTTTGCTTCATTCAGGTGTCTGAATGATGACACATCCTGTCACATGATATTGACTGCATATCCAAAATGGTCCCTTTATATTGGTTACTCCGAATGACATCAATGAAATTAATTTTTTCGGACATTCTTTCTTATAACAAAGCAATGACTTCTACACATAATTTTAATACCATTTTGCACTATGTTGATATATGATGTTATAAAATCATGCCGGAATAAAAAAAATATACATTTATTACATTTTAAGATATTTTAATCACAAATTAAATGGCTGTATTGGATTTTGAACGGTTAAACCGAATGACCTTTTGACACTTCAGAATCTTTAATATACCTTTACATGTAGCAAAATATAATTAAAACCTTTTGGATTCAGTAAAAGAGATCTAGTTGTACAATACCTTACATACATTGGATGTCATATCTTTGTTTTTTATTATTTTTAAGGCCTTTGGACAGAAAAATGACCCGTCACGTCATTGACCCATTTAGCGGTTTCTGCCAACGGACTGGTATTTTTAAATGGGCTGACATTGGGATTTAGCGGATTTGAAGAGAAAGTATTTGATGAACTTATACTATGTGCGGACAGCATTCGCTCAATATCTCATTCTGAACTCTTCAAATGTTTTGTTTAACATCAATAATTTAGATTTTACTGTGTACTTTTAATCGAGGCAGGTCCTTGTTTGCTTGCTCCAGTTGGAAACGAAGCTCCAGGTTCTCTGTGGACAACTTGAGGTTCTCTTTTTGGAGCTCATGTTCTCTTTGAGACGGGGTACCAGAACCACGGCCAGACGTCTACAGAAACAACAAAGAGATGTTGATCTTGTAGAAAACACATAGCTAAACAACAAAAACATTTTTAGATGCAGGATGGAGAGGGTGCGATACAAAGACAAAGTTGCTATAGGACAAAAGCAGACACTCCGGGCCTGGAATGGCGAAGTCACAAGCTCAAAGCCAACACTGCTATAGGGTGGACAACTGGAAGCTTTGTGCTAGCACTTCAGTGGGAACTCCTATGCGTCAAGTACCTTTCGAGCTTTCACTTTGCTTTTCATCGTCTGCTCTTTGTCATGAAAGACGGTTTCTACAGTTCCAGGAATATCCAAGACGTCAAGTTTACTTTCAACAACATCTGCGTTCAGCTCTGTAGTGGGGGAACCTTTTACATCCTCATTTAAAACAATGGTCTCCTCAATTGTTGGTTCTTCAGGAACCAGTTTGGCATCAAATGTGGTTGAACTGCCGAGCACCGTTTCTTCTTCCTCAAGCTCTTTAGACCCTGCAGATGTTTTCAAATGTATTGATTGATCAGATTTCAAAGACTCGATATGTTGTTCTTCAGGCTCTTGTTCCTTACCTCTGTCTTGTTGGTCATCCTCCAGTTGTTCCTTTGACATCTCTGGCTCTGTGTGAGTCCCACTGTTGTCCAACATTTCTTCTGCATTTGCCTTTTCGTTTTCCGTCGTTTCATCTTCCAGCTGATCTTCTTCCAAAGCCTTTTCTTGATGTGTCAGCCCTGATTCTAGCTCTTCTGTCTCTCCATTAGTCTTCAGTTCTTCCTGTGCATGTTCAGCAATTTCTATATCCTGTCCTCCTTGAGCCTCATCTGGTTCGTCTTTGTCTTTCTCAACAGATTCCTCTTTTTTGTTCGCTTCTTCCTGTTCGCTTTTGTTGTGATTCACCACATCTTCTGGTTCTAAATCTACAACACAAATCTTTTTCTCGTCTCGACTCACTTCTGCTGCACTTGTAAAGGAAGTTTGAGTTGCTTTGTTCTCTTTAAAAGCTATTTCCTTTTTAATTTCAGTTAATCCAGGGATTATGTCATTTAATAATGGAGATTGAGTTTGCTCAGTTTCTCTGATATCAAAAGTCATAGAACGAACTTTTGATGAAGAACTGAGCTGAGATGGTGATGCCAGATGTTTGTCCTTCATTATCATTGATGGAGAGGTATGGATGTATGGAGAAGGAAACAGGTTTGAGAGGAAGCGTGAGAGTGAAATTAGTGGAGTGAAATTCATGAAAAGTGTTAAAAGATGTTTTGTTGTCATGCAAAGTGTTGCACCTACAGATGGTCTGGATGGAGAATCTTTGGATAGTTGACTTTCCAGGGAGTGAATCCTCTCCTCAAGATATTGGTTCCTGATGGTGATATCCTCCATTGCAGCATCACGCGGTAAAGCCTGCTGCTGCCTACATAACCAACCGTACATATTAATCATTCATTAAGACAATATTAAAAAATTTGCACATACTGCTTTGATACAAAAGGGCACGATTAGGAACATACTTTATCGCTTTGATTTGCTGTTCCAGTTCAGAGTTTCTTTTATATAGCTCCTCAATCTCTCTGTCAGCTTCGAGGGTCCGTGCACCAACGACCTGATCTGCGGTCACTCCTCTGCCCTTTAGTTTCCTCTGCAGACCCAACTTCTCCTGCTCCAACCTTCATGGACATCGGCCAACATAAATATGAGTGGAAATCTTCAACTTTTGTTATTTTTTTGATTTGTTCTCTTAATAAATGGTAAAGTTAAGCTCACATTTATTGCATAAATGTAGGGCATATTTATTTAAGATTCCTCAAACCATTAAAGGGTTAGTTCAACCAAAAATGAAAATTCTGTCATTAATTTCTCACCCTCATGTCGTTCCACACCCGGTAGACCTTCGTTCATCTTCGGAACACAAATGAAGATCTTTTTGATGAAATCTGAGAGCTTTCTGTCCTTCCATAGACAGCTGCACAACTGACACTTTGACGCTTCAAGCTCATAAAGAGATTGTAAAATTAATCCATATGAATTGAGCGGTTTAGTCCCAATTTTCTGAAGAGACTCGATCGCTTTATGTGATGAACAGATTGAATTTAGGCTTTTATTCACATTTAACATTCATCAACTCACACATATATTAAACGGAAGCTCAAGCATGTTCGCTTGACTCGTGCGAGAACCAATGAGGTGCATTCTCGTGTTATGCAGCACGTTTGAGCTTCCACAAGGTTTGTTCTCACGCATCAAGCAAGTTCTGTTGAGCTTTCCTTTATGTTCGCATATGTTTATATGTGAATAAAAGCATAAATTAAATCTGTTCATCATACTGAAAAAATGCTGTTCTTACTTAGAGTTTTTGTCTTGTTTCTAGTCAAAATATCTTAAAGTTCTTAAATCAAGAAGCATTTTCTTGACAAGTAAAAATTATTTTCTTGTTTTCAGAAAAAATAAGTCAAAATTAAGTGAGTTTTTCCTTAAAACAAGCAAAATAATCTGCTTACCCCACTGGCAGATCATTTTGCTTGTTTTAAGGAAAAACTCACTTAATTTTGACTTATTTTTCCTAAAAACAAGAAAATTATTTTTACTTGTCAAGAAAATGCTTCTTGATCTAAGAATTTTTAGATATTTGGACTGGAAACAAGACAAAAATTCTAAGTAAGAACAGCATTTTTTAAGCGATCAGAAAATTTGGACTAAACTTCTTAATTCATATGGATTAGTTTTACGATCTCTTTATGAACTTTTTGAAGCATCATCAAGTGATAGCTGCGTAGCTGTCAATGAAGGTACAGAAAGCTCTCAGATTTAATTAAAAAGTTCTTAATTTGTGTTCCGAAGATGAACGAAAGTCTTACGTAGTGGAACGACATGAGGGTGAGTAATTAATGACAGAATTTTCATTTTTTGGTGAACTAACCCTTTAACGTGTCATTTGAAACTGTCCATTATGTGGATGGTTTAGTGTCACGGCATAGACCTGCTGTAAAGTTCCTTGATCGTTGCTAATTGTTTAGACAGAGAATCCACTTCTTTCTCCTTCTCCTTGAGAACGTTTCGCACTTTTTCCACCCTGGCCTGCCACTTTTTACCTTCCTCCCACTTCACGATTTCTTCTTTAGAAGACTGCAAATATAGAAATAATTCACAAGATTAATACATGAAAAATACTGTTAATTTGTTAATAAGGATTACA